>CM059284.1:24745725-25218225 GCA_030347295.1 Setipinna tenuifilis
CACAACTTTGGCATGAGCCACGACCACGAGGGCTGCTGCGTGGAGGCCTCGGCTGAGCAGGGAGGCTGCGTCATGGCCGCCGCCACCGGGTAAGCCTGCCTGAGCCTTGCAGAGACAAACAAACCCCACATCTCCATGATGCCATGCATCTCTTAATATAGGATGCCGAGCTCTTAATCTCCTCACCTGGGAAAGAGATATGTGTGAAAAACAAACAAAGAGAAAATATAGGGTATGTTTGTAACTCTAATCCGGCCCTCTGAAAATAGAGTTAAGATCTGTAGTTTGAAAAGACTTAGGTGTTCTTTTTCTCCTTTTGAATTTGCAAACGATTTTGTTTACGAAAGTGGACCTATCTCAAGTAGGTTTGAATGCAAATGTTGGCTTTTATGTTAAAGTCAGATATGGCTCCTCTAATCTAAGAGCTTGAGGACAGTGATAAGCATAATGCACTTTGAAATGCAATAACCGATACCATTGTAGTGCTATAAGATTACAAAAATCAAACCTTTAGCAAGTGTTAGTGTCCGTCATACAGACAATCAAGCTATTGATAGAGTGACGTCACTTTGCTTACTCTCTGTCTCCTCTCTCCGGCTGGAGTGTCCAGAGTATGCTCTGAACGTTCTTGGAGTGACACTCTGAATAGCCAAAGGACAGTTGCAAAGGTACTTGGGATTTACGAACGGTTTAAAAGTTCTGCAGTTTGTGCTTAGAGTGGTAATTACCAGCTTTGTACGTTCATAAATGTTTTCATAAGAAGGTCAGTTTTATTGTTTTATTGTTTCACCTCAGTAAAACCGCACACGTAGAACCTTCGCTTCTTATTAAGTTTTTGCCTCAGTGTTCAAGTTGAGCAGAGTAGCCAGACTTCAACGCCCTCTGCTGACATGTCAGTCTCTCACTGTAACTCTCAGCCAGCGCACCCTCTGTACTATGCGTGTGGCCTTCTCAAGGACGAAATCCTAGCCCTACATTGTGAGAGAAATAATCACAGGCCAGCACCGCCACCTTCCCCTCCCCCTTTCGCTCAGTGTTGCTTCTGAATGAGCTTAATCAAAGCCTTGGCCTTGCCCACGACCCATCCACAGCCAAGGGCTTACCTCCAGCGTGTCGCAATCACTCTAATGAAAATTGGACAAGTCTGAAATGTTTAATTTCAGCTTCTTGCACACATACACACATACACACATGTTCACATATGCTGTGCTGTTTGAGGCAAGGAATTCGAGCCCTCTGAATAAGCGCTTTCCATGAGAGAGAGAGAGAAAGAGAGAGAGAGAGACAGAGAGAGAGAGAGAGAGAAAGATTGCAGGCGTTTATTGAGGCTCGATAATCAGGGGTTGCAGACGTTCTCAAGGGCACACTCAGAATTCTCAGCACTGCAAAAGGACCAGTGCACAGCAATCTCTCCTCACCTTCTCTCTCTGTCTTTCTTTGTCTCTATATCTCTCCCTCTCTCTCATTTCCTCTCTCTCTATACACTCTACACACACACATTCACACACACACACATGCACGCACGCACATACACACAAGCACACACATCTCTCTCAGTATTGAGAGAGATCTGTATTGAGAGAGTCTCTCTCAGTATTGATGGAATATATGTGTTACTGAAAGTGAAATAGTTTCCACAGTTCAAACACTCACAATCCTCATTTAGTTCTCTCCTCCAGTGTTAGAAAAAAAAGGAAAAGGAACAGGGCTTCACCGTACTGTTTGGCCGGGAAATGGAAAAAGACGTGTGTGGTGTTTGATGTGATCAACAGGCACCCATTCCCGAAGGTGTTCAGTGGCTGCAGCAAGAGGGATTTGGACAACTACTTCCAGAAGGGTGGGGGGATGTGCCTGTTCAACATGCCCGACATGAAGGACCTGGTCGGGGGGAAGCGCTGCGGGAACGGCTTCGTGGAGGAGGGGGAAGAGTGCGACTGTGGGGAACCGGAGGTACAGACTGTGCCAACACCTGGTGTCACACACACATGCACACACACACACACGCACACACACACACGCACACACACACACAGCTTCACCTACACAGACACACACTTACACACAGACACACACACACATACATGGGTACGACACATACTGAGATCCAGCAGGACCTCTCACTTTCTTTGTTTTCTTATTTCACTCACATGCTCACAGACACAGATTCAATATGACCTCCCTCCCTCTGTCTCTATCTCTCTCTCTTTATCTCACCCTTTACTTCTTTCTTACCTTTTCTCCCTCTCTTTCTTCATTCATTCTTTCTCTCCCTCTATCTCTTTCTGTCTCTCCCTGTCTTCCCTCTTCTGTTATCTCTCTCGCTGCTTGCTTGCTTTATCTCTTCATGTCTCTTGCACACATGCACATTTTAAATTAAACACACACACACACACACACACACACACACACACATACACAAACACACACACACACACAAGTGCAAACACACATACACACACACTCACACTCACACTCCTACACTCACACTCCTACACACACACACACATCACACACACACACACACACACACACACACACACACACACACAGGTACGGTACAGCACACTCCCTCTGTGCGTCATTACTAGCATACTGCTCGCGTTAGCCAGGCAAAACCGTAATCACCCCTGCCGAGGATTACTCGCCTTCCGCCGGGGCACACACACACACACACACACTACTGGAAAAAAGCCTTTCTTTCATCAGATTAGCCCATAGTCTGCTGCCTGTTTTTTATTTGGCTCGTTCCTTTGTCTGTGTTTGTCTGTTATGTCTGCAAATTGAAGTTTGCGAATAGAGGAAGCAATGTTGTCAGAAAGTACCAGAGAGCAGATGATGACTTACCAAAAGAAGCAAACAGGCCGGATGGAGAAAGAGAGCGAGCAGCTAAGCTGGGGATCAGCAGCTGAATATATGACTGAGGGGAAATCAATCAGAGGGAGAGGAGGATGAGCGATGGAGGAAATATGTGGCCAACCTGTCAGCGTCTCCTATCACCTCGGGCCCCAAACATCCGCTCTGGTCTAAGATAGACATGACACACATACAAGCTCAGATAGACACACACACACACACACACACACACACACACATATATATATATATATACATATACACACACACACACACACACACACACACACACACACACACACACACACACACACACACCCACATGCATACACACACACACACATAGACATATACACACATAGACATACACACACACAGTGTAACAGGAAGGCAGACTGGACATCTGTCATCTATTGCTCATCCATTACCTGTGAATGTAGGCCTTCAACATCAGTTATGTTGTGACATGACCCCCTGCTGCTATCAGCCACACACACACACACACACACACACACACACACACACACACACACACACACACACACACAATGTCTAAACGTCTGTCCACTTTAAAGAAGGATGTCTTTGAGTGATGAAGAGACAAGAATAGCTCTGTCTACACTTGATGAAGGAATTTTCACACACACACAGGCACACCTGTATCTCACACACAGACACACACTTGTATCTCACCCAAACAGACACACACACACACACACACATCTTAATAAAGATTGACAAGCACAAGCATGTCAGTGGCTCTGCAACATATGGTCAGTCTGCTTCAGTCTGTAGTAGGCTTTTTTTAAAAAGCCATGCTAATGAAAATTAGCTAAGGCTACAGAAGATATGTTATTAGAACAGGTTTGGAACAGGAAATAACTGGAACACAGTCTACGGTTAGACACATGCACGCACGCACGCACACACATACACACACATTTGCTCTTTCTATCTCTTTCTCTTTTACGCACATACACAGAGACACAAACACACACACAAACGTCAAGAAAGAAAACACGGAAGGAGAGGACACATCCATTTATTACCCGGCTTGACAGGTTAATCGCTGCGGTGACTTTCAAAAGCACCAGGTCTCTCACTTCCTTCACACTGAGGGGTCAGGGAGCGGCTGAGTCACTTGTGAGGGCTTCACGTTTCGCTCTCTCTCTTGTCTCTCTCTCTCTCTGTCTTTCTCTGTTTTTCTCTCTCTCTCTCTCACTTTATGCCTCTCTGGCTGTTTGTCTCTTGCTCTTCCTATGTCTCTCTGTTTTTTTCTCTCAATGTAGGTATTTTTGTAGTGTGTGTGTGTGTGTGTGTGTGTGTGTGTGTGTGTGTGTGTGTGTGTGTGTGTGCATATGTGTGCTTGACAAATTACCTTTAAGAAGCTAAATCTACAGCTACAGCTTCTTTTCATCCCCTAATATACTTGTCCCACCAAAACACACACACAAACACACAGACACAGACACACAGACACACACACACACACACACACACGCACACAGACACACACACACACACACACACACGGTCCACTGATGCACTCCCTCCATCTCCACCATTTGCATCATTACTTCTCCATCTCAATCGCTGCTTTCAGCAGGCAGCGCTGATGATTTTCAGAGCTGCCATCATAGCAACCAGAGTGCCAGCGTCATAGCAACAGCAGCAGCCCGATCTGCTGAACAACAGTTCTCGGAAAGCTACTGCACACAAACGGAGACACACACACACACACACACACAAGTTCGCTCTCTCTCTCGGGCACACACACATGCGCACACACGCATACACACACATATGCACAGATGCACACACACACACGCACGCACACACACAAGCACACACACACACTCACATACACATACTCACTCCTGCAGTCACTCAGTCATTCAGCACTAACAGCCTCTGCCTGCTCAGTCTGGGGGCAGCTAATGGCTCTGATTTATCTGAGGGCCAATAGGTGACACCGAAAATTTGTGTGAGTGGTTCTGTGTGTGTGTATGTGTGTGTGTGTGTGTGTTTGTGTGAGCATGTGTGTGCGTGTGTATTTGAATGAGTGTGTGTGTGTGTGTCCGTGTGTGTGTGCATGTGTGTGTGTGTGTGCGCGTATGTGCATGTATGTGTATGTATGCGTGTGTGTGTGTGTGTGTGTGTGAAAATGTTTGAGCAGTGCACTGGACAGGCTTCTTGCGTGCCCTGACTAAGTGACAAGCGAAGGGGGAGTAAAGGGTCGAGCAGTTGTTCACCTTAGCAGAAACTACAATAAAATGCATGGCTAGAGATGTGTGTGTGTGTGTGCGCGCGCTCGTGTGTGTGTGTGTGTGTGTGTGTGTGTGTAAGCGGGGGAGAGGGGAGGAGCTGAGCTTGACTGTAGGCGAATGTCTGATTTCTTTCTTTGGCTGGTTTTCCGCAGGAATGCACCAATGACTGCTGTAATGCCAACAACTGCACGCTGAAGGTAGAGGCAGAATGTGCTCACGGCGTCTGCTGTGAGGGATGCAAGGTACAGACACACACAAACGTGCACACACACCACACACACACACACACACACACACACACACACATACATACACACACACACACACACACACACCACACACCACACACACATGCATGCATTCAGACGTGCACACGTTTTACTTCTTTATTTGTGTCCACAATTCAAAATAAATACACAGGGACACAAATTTAATACACACACACAAATGCAGACACACACACAAAAATGTGTATACAATGTGGTTGGGTGCATGCATATGGTCACGTAGGCGGGCACACATACAGAAATGCATATGTTGGTACTACACAAGTACCAACACACACATATGGGCATTGTTGTAAGGGATGGAAGGCACACAGACACACAGACACAGACACAGACACACACACACACACACACACACACATACACATTCCAAGTCAACTTTCTGCTAATTTCCATCTTTTCCCTCCAGAGCAAAAATCGCTCAAAAATTCAGGCCAGATGAAGAATTCATGAAATTCATACCAAAACACATCCTTAGAGCATAAAAAAATAAACAAATAAGTCTTACTAATCTCCCTCATGGATGCGAACAATCCCCGTGTGTGTATACACAACCCAGTCACTACTCCCCAACCAGTCCAGACAGGTGGCTTTCCCAGGGGGTAAAATGTCACCTGAAATCAGGTGTAGCCATGGATAAAGCTCCAAGCGCCGGTAAATGTCATGAGAGGCAGCGCTGCGAATGCCGGAAACTTCTCCAGGCCTTGCTGCATTTACCTCAAGCAGCCCGAGTAAATACATTTTCTCTTCGGCTTTTACATGGAAAGCACACGTGTGAAATGTCAGAGCCAGAGCCACCCAGCAGCTTGCACAGCCTACAGTGCCTCTGGGTGATTTTTGTTCATGTAATATCATATGGCACACTGGGGCACAGTGTAGTGTTTAGTGTGTGTGGGTGCATGGACAGGTTACTAAAAACCCATTGCCAACCATGAGTAAGCATGTCTTATTTCTCTCTCGCTCTCTCAGATAAAAACACAGACATGACTCAATTCAGTTTGGCTGCAACTGTTTTTTTTTCAATTGGCTAGCATGGCAAAAATTCATTTTTAAAAACTGGGATAAAAAAAAACCTGCCACTGAAAAATGTCATCACAGAATGATCATACAAAACATTAAAACATGATAATTGGGTAGTAACCCAAGAAATCAAATCAATAATGAAATTATACTTTATGATGTTAAGTCACAAAATCATGCTTCTTATTCCCATCAGAGAACATAGCAGGAAAGAGGGAAAATGTCATTTAAACAAACCTCGTTCAGCGGTTTCTCTTCTACGTGGAGGGCATAATCTATCCAAAATATCATCATTTTTTTGGGGTTATGGCAAGCCTGCAAATGCAAGCAACTTGAAGAAGGGTAAATACGCTAAATCATTTCCTTTGGACTGCTCTGTTGGTCCTACCATCTTTTGCTGATGCTAACAAAAATGCAATTCATAGGTTTTGTTTGATCTCATAGTGCTTTTGCTGTAACTTACTCTAGGCAATAGGCTGCAGCGTAGGTAATGAAATATGGTTTAACAATGATCGAGCTTGCCAGTAAACATTAGTGTATTGCTGTAGTCATTATTGTATAACTTTGTCATCAAATGCTTGAAAAGTGGGTATAAAGAATGCAATTTAAGTTTCTGCATGGTACTCAGAGTTGTAGCATGTAATGTTGCAGCACATTACATTACAGTGTAATGTAATGTAATGTCATGCTGTAAAATTGTCGTTGCAACCTTGACTGTGACACTGGGGAAGATTTGGACAGTAGTGTTTTTAATGTTGAATACAGTTAGTCACACTTCACCCAACTGCCCAAACAATTCGCCGTTTTTGTCAGCCCAGGTATGTGTTCTGAAGGCCACATTAAACTAGCATTTGCAACATAAATTGTTAATGAAATGTCTAGGATTAACCGTTATTTTGTAGACAGTAGGCCAGCAAGAAAAAAATCGAACAACAGGAAATCAAAGTCTGCACATGCATCTGCAGCCACTACCCTTGTCCATGTCCCCTTATCTCTCAGCACAGAGTGGTGAATCAGCCACACAGTTGGCTTGCTAGTTTAGGCTGCATCATTGAAGCAGTTTTTAAGCCCACTAGGGAAATTAGCATTAAGTTTAAAAAAAAAAAGGAAAATCTTGAGACAAATGTGTTTTTGTTTCTCCTCAGGGCCTGTTTACAGAGGTTAATGCCAAGCTGTGGCTAGTGGGCGGATTTTAGAAAACAAACAACTGCGTTTAAAGTAGCTCATAAAAGAGAAAGTGTCCGTCTGTGGCTAAGTGTTTCTTTTTGTCTCCTCTTGTCTCTCTCCCCTGTCTCTCGTTTCCTATCCCTGTTCCATTAATTCTCTCACCTTACCCAATCTTATTCTTTTCATCTCTCCTTTCTCTTCTCCTTCCTCTCTGCTCTCCTTTCCTTGTTTTTTTACACCCTTCCATCCCCTCAGCTCAAGCAGGCGGGCACCATGTGCCGTGGTCCGGCCGGGGCGTGTGACCTGCCTGAGTACTGCACGGGCGGCTCACCCTACTGCCCGGCCAACGTGTACCTCCTGGACGGATCCACGTGCCAGAGTGGCCAGGCCTACTGCTACAACGGCATGTGCCTAACCCACGAGGCCCAGTGTCTGCAGCTGTGGGGTTACGGTGAGATGGCTATATGACATGCTGTATCTTTGATTCATTTGTAAGCTCTCAAGACTTGCATTATAAGTTTCAAAGCTTCAAAGTGTCAATTTTAGGCTTTAAGTTGTCAAGGTCAGGTTCTGTGTCAAGTTTGCAGTTCTCAACCTAAAAAAAAAAATCTACTGCACAAGTTATAGCCTCTGCTGTTCAGCTTATAATGTATGAGCACAACCACCATGCTCTGAAAAATGTATGCAAATTAGAAAATATAAATAATAAATCAGTCTGATGTCCAACATATATTTCTGTAGCCTAACCTTTCTTTGGGTTATGCTTAGCTCACCAAGAGCAGAATGAATTAGTAAAGAAGTCATTTTTGCCCATTTTTACCCGGTCTAAAAAGAGTTCACTTTCTGAGTCAGGTTTGCAGGTCTAAAGCTATGAAAAGTTTTAGCCTGTTTTGTAAAGCACGTATGAACAAAAGCACCCTGCTCTAACTGAGGGACGTACCTGAAGGCTAACTCTGGAAATCTCCCTCTCTTCTCAGGTGCCCGTCCGGCCCACGACGCCTGCTTTCAGGACGTGAACGTGGCAGGAAACGCCTTCGGCAATTGTGGGAAGGACGCCCAGGGTAACTACGTCAAGTGTGACAAAAGGTATTAATGCCTGGACTCTGTAATTACTCTGACAGAAAAAGCGCTCTGTTAAAACCTCTTGGTCTTAGGGATTAATGACTGCAATTACACCCATTGATTTAGGCTCTCTATTTTTGTCACTTGAAATTTGGGGTTATGTGCCCATGTGTCATGTTCCCTTTCACCCACCCAGCGATGCCAAGTGTGGCAAGATTCAGTGCCACAGCGCTGCCAAGAAGCCCAAGGGAACCAACGCTGTCTCCATCGACACCACCATCCGGCGGAACGGTATGGACGTCAAGTGCAGAGGCACCTACGTCTACACCACCCAGGAGGGCCAGGGGGACTTGCCCGACCCCGGCCTGGTCATCACTGGCACCAAATGTGGTGAGGGGAAGGTGAGTGTTTCTAGATGTTTACGACTTCACACTTTTACCTTTGCTAAAGTATTACAAAAATTAGAACCAGCGAAAGCTCCCTGGCTAAATTCTATGGCAAAGGCTGTTGTTGTACAGTTTTATTGTAGTGTTGTGAACTTTTATTGGTTCGTTCTAATTTAGAACAGAGTTTTATGTTGAAGGTGAACAGCCCTTTAGATGAAGGCCCAATCCCATTTCTCATTTTTATACCCACTTCTACATCTTCTCTCACTGGAAAAAAAATGTTTTTTTGACACATCACCCCCATTAAATGTAACAAAAAAAAACTTAATACATCCTACCCTGCAATGATACCAGATAAGTGTGGAACTGCAGAACCTTGGCTGATGGATTAGGCTATTTCCTTTAAGCCTCATACATGGGACATTGGAATGCTGACACTCTCAAATTGTCACTCTCAAATCTTTAAGCCCTACACAAAATGGCAATGACATTGTAAAGAGTGATTGTTCTGAAATTGTAATGATCCAGTTTTATATTCATTTCACTCATATTAAAACATTAGGTAGTGCAGACCTGCCCATGGAAGTTTAGCAGTTAGTATAACATGAATGAATCACATGAAACTAACAAAAACTGCTGTTAGTTTTTTTAACCAAGCTAAAACACAATATGAAGGGAGGGGGAAGGGCAAAGGGGAGCAGTTGGGATTGGGCAGGAGAAGAACTGTGTGTTTTTTCTGGTTACTTTGATGTCTTTGGGCTGTCACAACAAATTTGGACAAACTCTAGCCACTGATAGTCACTGCAGTACCCACCACTGAAATCAACAGACAGACAGAACTGTGTAAAACAATGCTTTTACCCCCTAAACACCTCCCCTCAGATGCTACATTGATCTTTACGGTTGTTTGTAGTTGTGGAGAACCCCTTGCTGTGAGAACCATTACTTTTTCGACAGACAGTTCAACTGGAAAATACCCTCTACGGAAACCTTATCTGTGTCAGAGCACATCAAAAAGACTTTAGTGCAGGCCTTCTGGTACTGATTCTCTAAACCTGATTATTTTGGTATGTTTACAAGTCAGTAGTGTGTCTGACCACAACTGAAATGTATGGACAATCAGTTGAAAAGCTTAAGCAGCAGCAACTAAAGCAGGCAATCATCATTGGGTCTCTTTAGTGACCATTAAGAGAGTTTGAAAGAACACTGAGTCACTAAGTACTAAAGGCTTTGTATTATTTTTGATTGGTGTTAAATTGCAATGACATTGCACTGACAAATTATTTTCTTTGGTCTGATTTAAGGCTAATCACAACAGGAACTTAGCAGGAGTCTGTTGATTGACCTATTTGCCCCTCAGTAGCTCATTGTGAAAGTCTGCTGTTCTGTGTTCTTGTGCAGGTGTGCAAAGACCGCCGCTGTCAAAACGCCTCCTTTACTGAGCTGGAGAACTGCTTGGACAAATGTCATAGTCATGGGGTGAGTCTAGCATGTATGCCCTCTGGTTGCTGGAAAATATGTAATAACTAATTTATTAAATAGTTCTAACCATATTGTGATGACTGAACTGGGGCTGCAGGGAAGCCTGTAATAACTAATTTATTACACACTTTGTATTACTCTGCACATCAAACAATTTACTTTACATGTAACCTGAGGACCAAAAGATTATTGTGTTATCTTGTTATCAAAGTGTAATGGCAAATCACAGTGAATCTTTGATCCTCAAAAGTGATTCCATGATAAAAATTAATAGACCATGAACAGACGGAAATTTAGTTGAGATTAAGTGGATAATTTCATCTTGTAAGTAGTTCATACAACAATGGCAAAAGCCAGATAGAGACTTTTTTGTACACTTTTTACATTTAGGAGACAGTTTAGGTAACCTTTCATTATAATATAATGACCTTAATATAATCTGTCATGATGTAATAAATGTTAAGAGCTATAACGGCGATCAGGGCTCTTGTTCTAGATTAATGCGGGTCACATTCAGAAAGCACCATAAAAAGTGCCGTAATGTAGATCTCAAAATGGCTGATGCATTTTAAGTCTTGGCTACTCTATATGGCTCGGGGCAGATGTCTTTGGTGATAAGTGGCAGGGATTTCTGAAATGAAAACTGCTTTTTCGGGGGTCTGACAGCAATGTCATCTGAAAATAGATGATGCTGTCTTTCCTTGGCATCTTAAAAGTTTTTGTTTTTGGCTTTTTTTTTCTCATCCGGTGCTTCTTGGTGTCTGTAAGCAGGAGGTCAGTGTTTGTCAGCCAAGCGGAGACAGGCACAATTTCACACCCCTAAATCCTCTCAAACAACCCTTGCAGGTGTTTCCTCCATTTCACTTTCACACACTCGCTCACACTCTCTCTCTCTCTCTCTCTCTCTGTCTCTCTCTCTCTCTTCCAGCCCCCCCCCCCAATATATATATATATATCACATGCACACACACACACACACACACACACACACAAACTCACATTTATGTACATTACAGCTGCTGTAGAGTCTCCATTATTGACATTTTTTATTTAAGTCTTTAAAAAGACCTTAAAGCACATAAATATAATCCTTTTTTCTCATAGTCTTCTCTCTTCCACTCAGTCTCTCTTTCTCCCTGTCTCTGTCTCTTAACCCGATAGAAGTTTTTATTTGTTTATCTGTGATTTTTGTGTTATTTGTTTCTTCATACTTTAAAGAAATGCTAGCGCCTGCGAGACGCTTTGAACAGGGGATTAAAACATTTCATACCCTCACATCCTGCTATCAGCTGTTGTTTTGATTCTCTATCTCTCTCTCCCTCTTTCTCCGGCGGTCTGTCTCTCTCTGTCTATCCCTTTCTCTGTCTTAGTTTTATTTACATGCGACATTGTTCGCTTCGTATTGATCCAGTAAGGCTTAAGGAAGGGGCCCCTCCAACAGGGATATGAGAGGAGCAGTCAAACCTGCAGTGTGTCACTATCTCTCAGCATGTGTCGCCGCGTCTCACTATTTTTTCATGTCTCAGCGTTCTTTCAGTCTTTCTGTGTCATAGCCAATGTTGGTGTATCTGGTTCTGCTGAATGTTGCAGAACAGATTAAAACTTTAATAATAAAATACACACCAAAAACAGAGAAAAAGCAGTAGAAAGCACATTTACCCTGAAAGGTTTGTTGTTAAAAAAAAGCATTAGCACAGGTAAAAAAAAACAATTGGCTTTGTTATTATAAACCTTCACAGTCCATGGATATAGTTTGGGAGTTGATCACACGAGCAGTTACACAAAGAAGTCGTGTTTGAATTTTTGAAAAATGAAAATGTTAAGGGTGTGTGTCTGACTGTCCATGAATGTGGCTACCACCCTCTGAGCTCTTCCTGTTTCCTGTCATCTCCACACCCCAACCTCCCTTTCAACCTCCTCTGCAGGTTTGCAACAGCAACGGGAACTGCCACTGCAATCGCGGGTGGGCTCCCCCTTACTGTGAGAAGCCAGGCCTGGGTGGCAGCGTGGACAGCGGGCCTGTCCAGTACGACAGTAAGTCTCTTTTTTCCCTGCCGTACTCCCTCTCTCTCGCGCTCCCTGTCTCCTTTTCTTCCTGACTTCCTCTCCAGCTCTCCCACCCCCCTAAGGGCCTCTGTGATGAGTCCATTTTATGCGGTAGTCTCTACCTGCCAGCTCTGAAGTGATAGTCAAGGAAGCCGAGTTTTTTTCTCGGTGTTCTCTCTTCTCTTCCTTTTCTCAGCATGACAGCACAGTCACCCTCCTGAAAGGTCATCTTTTCATTCACTCAAGCCACCCCCCCGCTGAATGGACTGATTAAGGATTCGTAACCTTTGCAGCACCAGCCTCTTAACTTGTGCTGAAATGCATTTTTTTTTTTAATGGCAGGTTTGAAGCAGCGTTGTTGCCGCCAGTGTGTCACATTCAATCACACTCTATGAGAGAAGGGGCCCAGGCCTCGCAAGCCATTACCACAACACTGCATCCCGCATTCAAGAGCCTGTCCCCGCAGTCAGCACTCTATAACATTACCCTATCCTAATTAACGCAATTTGTCGCGCGGACATACTGTCGACAATTTCCAAACTGCCAACGAAATAGTTAGACACTAATGCAGAGAACGCTTTCTATCGCCCTGATCATCTTGGAAAAAGCCTTGAAAAAAAGCCGTTTATCTTAACGTAAGCGGTGCGATAACAATTGTGGCAGAGCACGCAGGGTGTATGTAAAAATCAGCTGTCACTTAGCTCCTCACCGGCACTGCTGGCAAACTGGCGCAGACAGGCCCAGCTGTGCTTCCCATCGTTCTCTCGCTCGAGTGAAGTGGTTGTGGCATTTTACTGGCGTCAGTCCTCACTCCATGCGCCATATGCCATTATTACTCGCGCCTCACGCTGCGGACTCATATTCTATCGCTGACATTTGAAATCATTGTGGCATTTTAAAGAAGGGCTCCGTTTGGTGAATGACACTGTTTTTTTCCCTTCCTGTCTTCCTGTCGTTGGAGAAACAGTACCAGCAGAACAAAAGAGTTCTCAGTTGTTTTTTTTATGCGTGTGTGAGGGGTGGTGGTGGTGGGGGGTGTGTGTCATACATCGTGCTGTTCGTTTTATGTGTCTGTCAAAATCATTGCAGCTCTTTACCAATGTACAGAGTTTTTCTTTTTTTTATTTCTTCACAAGTAAAAGTGCTGCTTCCAGCATTGTCAAGTATGAGGCTCCAGCTGAGACCTGTTGTCATCTTGGTTGTTCTTCGTTGTTCTAATGCCTTGCCTCTCCTTTCTCAGGTCAGCTGGGTCTGGTCATCGGGCTCTGTTTTACCTTCCTGGTGCTGCTGCCCGCTATTCTGACCCTCTTCTACTGCTTTAAGATCAAGAGCTCCTACTACCATAAGTGGCTTTCACAACGAGAGAAGACCAAGGCCAGCAGGTATGGACCTCAGATCCTTTGGAGTCACCTTTGACCTGTACTTTACACTCAGCTGTTGACTGTCTCAATTAGGCCAAATACAGATTACTGGCCTCATCATTGACAATAATTTAAGTTCTTAATGAACTTAAATTTAATTGAACTTGGGTATCAGTTATTAATGAAGTTGTGTGTGCTCTGTTTCAGTGTGCTATTGCAAACAGGGCTTGTCCTTGCATTGGTGATGCATTTCTTGAACGTTTTTTGAGTCATTTAGAAAGTTTTGGAGTGTTTTGTGAGGACAGTTTACTGTCTGGCAGACACATAATCCAGCATTGCAGGCACCTTGAGACCAGACTAATCTGTTTCAAACGGGGAGAGGTTGTAAAGAAAAAGAAATGCTCCCTGTAGATTCGCAGTTTGACCTTCACTTCTGGTGTGTCTGTGAAAAGAAATAAAACCTGGGCTATTTTTTTCACAGACAAGAGGCATCGATGGAGAAGGGGAAGAATGGCCACTTGAATCCAGCGTTTCACCTGAAGGTTGTAGCGCCTTCCAACAAGGGCACCAACCTGAAAGGGGTGAGTAAGGAGGGGGTAATTTTGTCAGCAAAGGTCAACAATCATTAGAAGAAAACAATATTTCTGTTTTTAATGGAATTCTGAGTAACATTAGCCTGGGCCCGCCCATACTGTCTGTGATGCTACATTGAATTTCGCATTCAAGTCATTCTGGGCAACCTGCCTGTTCTGAGTTATTCCTGGTCTGGAAAAATCCGGAACCAATTAATGCTATGCATTCGTCATTGGAATCAGTGGTCTATTTGGTTGTAGCTCTGTCCAGTAGTACACAGAGGTATTTGAAAGATGCCCGTTGATGCTCTGGGAACTTCTTGTCTATGGGAGGTTTCCCAGACCATCTCCATTCCCAGCTCCATTAATGAGCTTGGTGTGACACCCAGACTAGAGTAACACATTAATTGGACATAAATGCTTCTCACATTTTATTTATATCACTTTCTCATAAGACTAATCAAACATATAATCATCACTAGCATGATGATAACATATGCTCCCCAGGTGTAAAGGAGTGGTAAAGTGTTTAAAAAGGTATCAATTTAATCAGTCATAGCTTACTTTTCTGGCCTTTACTCTAGATTCCCCACACCAGCAAAGAAGTCCTTCCTCTTAGGCCTGGTCCAATTCCTAATGGAACACAGCCGGTCAACGTGGTGCGCCCTCTCCGGCCAGCCCCCTCGCCTCACGCCTCTCCCCGGGATGCCAAGGGACCACGGCCGCCCATCCCCGCCAGCAAGCCTCCTGCTGCACCACCCAAGTCCCCTGCCCATGCCCACAAGCTCAGCCCGCCCAAGAAGCCGCTGCCTCTCAACCCCACACGCTCACCAATGGTAAGCATCTCCGTGTCCGTACACTTTGTGGGGATGTGACTAGGACTCAGGGGATGCCAGCACTCCTAAAAATGGGAGTCCCTTTTGACAGGCCTGGAAAGTCCTTGAATGTAGTACATTCATTAAAAGTTTTGCCAACATGGGGCAAAGGCAGGCAGGAGATATTGTATTTTTTTATTGTGTCATAGAATTGTTCACTTTAATTGTTCCCCCTTTGAGCCTTCCCTCAACTTTGAGAACACATATAGAATGAAAGTGATGGTGGAAGAGAATTTGTAATTCGACACAACCTGCAGCATGAAATACACAAATCTGTGTAATCGTACGTCATGGACATTTAATTCAGGGTCATAGTAAAGTCATAGAGAGGTTCTGAAGTGTTGTTTATGAAAATGAGTGGGAACACTGGGAGGTAGTGGAACTGGGATAAGGAACATCATGAGGCAGTATAGATTTTTAAATATTACCCAAACATTTGGCATATGAGAATCTGTCACCCAGGCACCACAGATGTAAAATTCAGACAGCTGAGGTTGAAATCTTCGCGAAGCCCACAATTCTTGGCTGGCGTCCGTGTCTAACACTAACTGAAGCAGTTGCACAGCGGGACTGCTCCTTGGGTTATTGCAGTCTAATGAAATACCAGGGGGAGGAATTATTTTCAGAATTACACGGGAAGAGATATTCCCTACCATCCTATTGATCATCAGACAATGTGTTCCACATGCGACAGAGTAGCTGCGACGTCCCTCAAATCTGATTGATTTCGATTGTGATATTGCACAGATGAGCAGACGCCGTTGTCATTTTTTTCATTTTCTCTGTTGTCCTCTTCCATTCTGAGGCTTTCACTTGACTTCGCGGACTAATCAAAACAAAGAGAGAGAGAGATGGTTTTCGAGCATATCGGCGGCCAAAATTACATTTCTCAACTGGCGCGGCCTCAAATTGGATTACCACCAACTTTTTTCATGTGGACGACAACGCTCGCAAATATTATTTGTGTTTTATTTCTCAGCCGTGTCGAGGCCTACTGTATTCTCACGTTCACAGTCCAGCCTCTCAGGGAATTAGCTAGATTTACTATTGTCTCCCTTAGCTGGATTTACTGTTGCCGTAATCAGGAATTAATTTGGATGAAGGTTAGCGTGCCGCTAAAGGCAGCATGGATGGGAATGGAAAATGGGATAGCGTCGGCCATGTGGGAATTGGCTGCATGTTGATGGTAACCATGCGCATTATGGAAGCCAAAATGGACACACAAAGCACATGTAATGAGAAAAAGATATTGAGATTTGAGAATAGAATAACAAGTGAGTTTCTGTGCCAATCTCTCTCTCTCGCTCTCTTTCTCTCTCTCTCTCTCTCTCTCTCTCTCTTTCTCTCGTTCTATCTCTCTCTCCCAATTTCAGTTCAGTTCACTTCAGAAATGTTTTACTGGTACAGTAAATGACAAATACTTACACATTTGTATTGCCAAAGCAAATTTCACTTAGATGAAGCTTATATTTATATGAACAGAGATTCAGTGTGAATATCTCTTTCTTACTCTTGGTCTCTTTTGCTCCTTCTTTCTCTGTCTCTCTCTCTCTTTCTCTCCATCTTTTCCACTAGTTGGTGTCACAGCTTCAGCCACACCACTCCCCGTCCCCTCCCCAGAGGCCCCTACCCCTGAGTCCAGCACGAACAGCCCCATCCAAACCCTCCTCCGGCGGGTTGCTGGTCATGATGCCCCCCGCTGTGGGGCCCAAGCCCGTGGGCATGGTGTCAGCCGCCCCTCCTCTCAAAGCACTCAGGTGAGAGCAAAAAGACAACACACACACAAAGCAACACAAATAACATGGCTGACATTTCTGACCTTGAATTGCATTAACTTACAATTATTCATGGAGTAAACATGACTTTCACACTAAATGTTTCAAATAAAACCATCTTTATTTGTGTTGTGCCTTTCATGCAATGTGCCAATAGAAAGTGCTGAAACAGCAGTGTACCAGAAGCAACATAAACAAGAAAACAAAATCATATTCATATTACTGGAAATGACACAAGAAAACAGTTATGTACAGATGCATTATGTATTTATTCAGTATGGTTATGCCTTGTGTATCAAAATCATGACACCAAATTTCTGCTATTGATAGTACCTTCTCCTACTAGCTGGGCTACAGGTATAGAAGCAGCCATTTTTCTTCTCATCAGGATTTTAAACAGACACTCTGGGTTTTTTTCCCTTCCCTGTTTTGTGGTAATTACACATCATTAGAATAAAGCAAGTCGCCATGTCAACCAATTAATCATCAGTTGGCTCATTCATCAGACAGTCGCAATGCATTAAATTAATTGTCCATTACACTGAGTCAATCCATCAGCCCCATTACCGAATCATCAGAATAATCTCTTCCAAAGATGCACAAAGCGAGTGCAAAGATCCGTTCTGTTTGCAAATAAATCATTCTAACTGCAGACATCAATACGGACAATGAGTTGAGTGATCCCCTATTCCAATATTGGCCTTGGGCTGATTAACCACAACTAAATTGGTTGGGTCAAAAGTGGAGCTTTTAGATTATACTCTTGTTTAAAGCAATCAGGTCACTGAGGTCACATTATGTATATAGTAAACTACGTGCTGGACAGGGGCCAGACTTAAGCAGCCAGTTTACATAAGGCAGGAGAAAGGGAGGAAGCTGAAGCAGCATCTACAGCATCCCTCTAAACTCCCCAAGTTAGGTAAAGTTTGGATGTTCTGACTGATTTCAGAACAATGGTGTAAAAAATTGTTGACACTTGGTAGCCAGTACAATTCAGAGAAAAGATGAGGGAAGAGAAAAATAAGATAAAAGAAGAAAAGCGGGTAGTTGAAGAGCCGTCCCTACAGCACATGGCCTAACCCCTATGTCAAGTAAAAATTGGATGTTCTGACTTTTCTGGCTCTGTTTTGGCAAAACGTGTTTTCCTTAGTCATGTTTTTACATCATTTGTGTAAAAAATGGCATCCAGGCTTTCACCCAGTGGAAGCATCCGCATCTTGCTATCTGGTGGATGACTGGTTGGTCATGTTCAAAAGATGCTCTGCAAGGAACCTACTCTCAGTGGTTATGTGATATCACTCTGCCAGACAAAACTGAAGATCGTGCAGTCCGACATTCCGATATGGCAAACTTGTTGAAGATACAAAAACATTCTGTGTGCAATTATATACAGTCCTGTGGGTTTTAGAATAAACGGCAGACTAAATTGTAAAATATTGCTGTTGGAGCTACTTTTTAGTGTAGTAGATGTTATACCACCTGACATCCAAAGCTGGAAATTATATTTCAAACAAGCTCTCTTATTGTTCAAAAAAAGAGAAAAATAATCTATAAACAGCATAAAATTAAGCTGAGAGAATGGAAAGGCGGGCTGCAGGGAGAGAAATGACCAGGCCTGACCCACCATATCATCTGATCTAGTTGTTTACGGCTAAAGCTGCTAAGCCTGGGGAGACAGGGAGGCACTCAGGCGAGGCTTAGCACAGCACACAGATAAGTCCAGCCCAGCAGGTACCGCCCCAGCCCAGATTGCAGGTGATGTGTCTTCCCATCACGCAGAAATGCACGAGCATGCACACAGATATACGCACATGTACACACACATGCACACACACACACGTGCACACAAATAGACGCATATGCGCACACATGCACACACATACTCAGACATACATACATAGATGCTGTGTCCTCACACAGAAACACAAACATCACACACACACACACACACACATACATACGCACACGCACACACACACAGACACACACCCAGACACACGTACACACTGGCGAGGCGGCACCCGCTGAGGTTCTTAAGCCCTCCATCCTCTCTGCCACGGTACAATCGATGCGTCGGGGCCGGCGTCATGGCGACTTAGGAGCAGGAGACGAGGGCATCCGTCTTGAGCAGCGATGGGCCTCCGGTTAATTAGGAGGGAGGCCACAGTCAGGGCTGGCCCCCGGTTGCTTGATGCTCTCCACGCCGCCCAGTAGGATGCCAAGACACATAGATCGTTTTCTACCTCGTTCAGCTTTAGTGATCAAACAAACTACCGAGATTAAAGAAAGCCCAGATTTATTGTTATTGAAGGAAACAAAACATTTCCTTCTTAAAATGCGGAACAAGGCAGAATAAGAATACGTGCTTAAACAAGGAACAAAGCTGCCTATATACGTATATTTAGAATGCGTGCTTAAAAGGGTAATTGTGTCGCATCCCATGCCCAGAGCGAAAGGATTTATTTAGTTGCTTTGAATAAAGCTCCATACTTTTGACATTATGGTAATCCATAGGGTATAACTAGAGGCTATCCATTTTTAGTTTGATTTTTCTCGCAGCATCTCTCATGTGTGATTCACACACGGATCCATGTCATCAGTCAGTCACACATTATGCCAATCCATGGGCAAGCTTGGCTGCACAGATTCCTATATAGTTCAGGCTGGTTTCAGAGAGGTGCTATAACCAGCCATCCACAATCCATCTGGAGCACCCACCTCTGTGTGGCTTGACTTACGGCCAAAACTAAAAAAAAAAACGAGAAAAAAAAAACTTTGTACCATTTGTCACAGCATGCAGCAAAGCGTAACATATTGTTTGTCCTCCACTCTCTTTTTCCTCCCTCGCTTTTTTTTTTTTTTTTCATCACCTCTAACCCCACCCTTCTCCAATTGTATCTTTTTCAGACCTGTACCTGGAGCAAAACCAAACACAGCCTCATCGCCTTTTAGAAAATGACCCTGGCAGGAAACGAACTCTGGACCAGAGACTGCAGTCAGCCTATTTGCACTATAACAAAAAAAACAGCAACAAAATGAAACATAAAGACCTTGTTTTAGAGGCTGGTACAGGGGACAGGCTGGCTGTCCAAGTATCCTCCAGGAGAGGCCAAGTGGTACCGGGGTACAGTTGACGCTCCACAAACACCCCCACACCCTCCAACCCTAACCCCCACCCTTCTGGCCCCACGACCCCCCTATACTGTTGACGACCCCCACCCACCACGCTTGGCAGAACCTGCCTGGCACATGACAAGACGCGGTTTTTGCACTCCGAACATTCAGATGCAGAACTGAGACAACACGTTCGAAAAAGAAACGTAAAAAAAAACTAATGTAAAGTGCTTTTACGTTTCAGGGGCTAGAGGAGAGGTCACGTTACCAAAATCTTGATTCAATTGTCATTACGTTTACGTGTTTTTTCGTGTATTGTTTGGTTTAATTTGTTGTGTGTATGTGTGTGTGTGTGAGTGTGTTTTTTTTAAATAACTGATTGTCTTGTTTACATTTGCTTTTTAATGTTTATGTATGATGTGCCAAAGACAGATTTCTTTTTTGTTAGTTTAAAAAAATACTGTCATCATTTCTTTTTTCATGTGAATTTCTCAAGTGTATTTTGTTGTTTTATTGCATCCTTACATAAAATCCACTGTTTTTTTTTACTGTATTCGGTTGCCTCTGTGCTTTGCCTCTCCATTGACCAAAAGGAGGTGTATCTGCATAAAACACATGCACAGCCTTGAGACTGCTGTGGCTGGGAATCAAGCTCGGAACCAGCAGGTTGCCAGATTTTTCATATCACCTGAAACACCTTTCCTAAACGTCCCACGTCCTTTCGGTGTTATGCAGCAAGGAACACCGAACAACAGGCAGTTGGATTGAGCTGCTTCACTCACAATTTTATAAGAAGCCCATTTGGAACCCACTAAATGGTGTGCTGTTGTCGGGTTAAGAAAAGAGTCCGTTTGTGTGTGTGGTAGATTTTTTTGAGAAACTACCTGTGACCTTGGCAATGTGTGAACAAAAAAAACTGTGTCCACAAGGGGTGATGCGGAGACAGTGAAAAATATTAATCCTGCCCGGCACACACGGAGGCAGACCTTGGCAGGGTCTTAACACAGCTGCCACTCATTCTGTCCTCGTCCGTAGCTCTAAGGCTGCCTCCTCCGTTTCCCATTTTCCCTCTAACTCCCATGTGAGCCCTAGGCAGAGAGAGGGAGCTTGGGGGTTTGTTCAGGCGAACAGGTTCAGGTGCAGATATGCCCCCGCTGTGCCTTACCTCACTGCTTGTCAGTCTGAGTTAGCGTTGGCAACCCAGCCTTAAGAGGTGCCGTCCACAAACCTGCCCTCAGATGCCTATTTACGCTGTTCACTGTATTCATTTTGGAGGTGGACTAAAATAGATGAGCACGCAGTAAAGGGCAACCTGGATTCACAAGCTACAGTCTAGCACCACATATTCCAAAATGGTTTTATCTGTGTGGTTTATACGTGATTTCAAAGCTGTGCTATACACAATCATGTCATAGAGTGAACTGCTGGAACAAATACGTGGTACTGGATTGTAACTTCTAAAGACAGGTTGTCCATCACTTTAACACACTTTAATGACCCAGAATACCCAGTGACTGTGATATTGCATATCTCTATTCGGCCTCAGTCTTAAAATACATTCCCACATAGCAAAGTTGGTCTGGCCCAGAGGTGGTCCACTAATGGACTGTAATTTATTGTGCTATGTGGGCCAAGTGTAAGTGGAATGTGTGGGCCACCTCTGAGCCCGACCAACTTTGCTATGTGGGTTGTGGTCAAAGATCAAAACCATCACCAACAGTTGTGCATGTGAGAGATGGGGGAAATGGATGTGTATATTAAACTGTAGTAACTGAGAGAAATAGAATGGAACGGGGTGTAAAAGATATCACATAAAAATTGCATTGATCTCATTAGACCTATAGCCTGTTTAGTCTAGATGTCAATTCCACAGTAAATTTGATGCCATTCAAATGCAACTTTGCAATTGCTGATAGACCGTGACTGTCAGGTGCATCAGTTAAGACCATAGCATTAACGCTTGTAACACTTAAATCTATTTATAATGCGAACATAAAATGATGATTACTTATCCCGGTATGCATTTTTACATCCCGGTATGCAGCTTTGCTATGTGGGTCGAAGCACCTTACCTCAGCTAAGTGCTTCATAAATTCGCGTCAGGCATTAAGCAAAGTAAAGTCATCACTACTTCTCCTGATGTACACAATCAACACATTGTAATGTTTTCTAAATGCTATGTACATCTACAAATAAATGCTGGGGCAGCTGTGGCCTAGTGGTTAGAATGGGGGTGGTTCTCTCCTGCACCCTCATACATGGCTGAAGTGCCCTTAAGCAGGGCATCTAACCCCACATCGCTCTTGTGTGTAAGCGTAATGTAATAAAATGTGATATATATTACTACGAAACTAGCATACAGCCGATCATAATAACAATTGTACAAGTGCTTACATTAGCGCAATTGACAATTATCGACAATACAGAAATTGCCATCCGGTTGACGTTACCAACCGCCACACTCAGTTGAGTGGGTGCAAACCGGTGTTCGCAACTTTTCAGCAACTTTTAGTCCAGAATGGCGGCGCACCTCCACTGCACCATCTATAGACTGTTACCCTATACTCTCTTTGTTGTGGTCAGCTCTAACATTCTTCTCCAGGAGGGGTATGAAAACTGTTATGGTCCCCTGCTACAAGATCAAAATGAAAATTTTAGATTGATCGCACTACAAAATACACGTTTTACCACAGGGTAACTGTTTTGTGTTTCTGTAATTGACAAAAGTATCTTCCCCACTTAGTGATGTCTACTTGTATCTAAGATTCACAATGAGGCATCTCTAGGCAAGTGGGAAACGTAGTTTCTGTGGAACAGTTGCTCCCTTTGGTGTGTACTTCAGGTTTCTGAAACATTTGCATAACATTGACATGCACAACAGTTGTATAACACAGAAGAAATGAGAAAAAAAAAAAAACACTTTTAGCAGGCACTGTCTGGTGTGCTAAAAAGAGACCCTCGCATTTAGAAAGCTTTTATCCAAAGTGGCATGGAGTGCACTGCCTCATTTTAAAAGCTTTTTAAGCTGTGTGTTCACAGGGACAAGAACCCAACATCATCTTGACACCGCTGTAGCTGTTAGGCGTCACTTCAAAAGTCTGTGGAACACAAACGGAAAACTACAGGTTCACCATCCCTATCTTTCAATCGAAAAGGTTGAAAATATTTTTTTGTGTTTCTCTGAAACTGTGAAATAACAGGCTTGGAGGAGCAGGTATAAGAAATGTTTGCTTTGAAGATCACAGTAAAGTGACAGAGGAAAGCATTTCGGAGGCACACAAGAGCCACTGGGCACAAAGAGATGGACCAGGTCCAACAGCCACCCAACCTCAAACGAAGACAGCGGTTTTAAATTAAAATGTTTTTTTTTTTTTAATGAAAAAGGTCCCCTGTTGAGCCATTGAGACAGATATTGCCACTGCCTGGGACTTCATTTCCAAAATGGAACGGACATTAAACACCCCTCAAGATGGCTAATCGGCAGTTCAATTTCCATCTCCAACCCACCCATTGCACTGCTGCTGCAAGCAACAAATGAAGTGTAATTTGCGTCTTGCAGCTTTAATCACAAGTGTGTAAGTATTATTTCAGAGATTCCCAATGGGAGGTAGGTAGGTAGGTGGTGGTTGGCGCTGTTACTGTGTTGCGGTGGTCTGCTGCTAAGCAGGGCCATGTGAAATGAAAAGGGGGGGGGGGGGGGGGGGGGGCGTCAGAAGGAATTAGACCAGCGGCTGCAACATTTCCCACTCTGTTATCATTGTTGGCGTAAATCCTCTTTGTGGCCCTTGGGCGCACACACATGCAGCATTCCAGAAGAATCCGGCCACGGAGCTCAGGTGTGAGACTGTGTGTGTAAGTGTGTGTGTGCGCCCATGTGTGTGCATGGAGAGTTGGGCAGCACTGGTCAAGGTCAGACAGTGGCTCTTGAATCCTGTCTTCTCTGGCCAGGGGTGTAGCAAGCTGGAATAAGAAGCAGAGGATGCTGCACGCTCCACTGGGCACTGGAACATGGCGTGCATGAGGCCTGTAGGTTCTAAAGGTACACATTACAGAATTTTTTTTTTCAGGGAAATGTAATGGTTTGCTATTGATCCTTCTTCTAGCCTTTGCTTCTTTTAGGCTGTTATTTAGGCCTGTGAATGAGTTGTTTTGAGGTACAGGTCTTCCTGGAAGATGCCCAAACTGTGTAAGTTGCATTCTGGGTTCAGTCGGTTGACATAAAAAGAAAAAAGAAGTTATTTGTTCTGGGCTGTGGGAAAGAATGAGTTGTCCAACATTGCCCTATCTGTCAGCCTCCCCCCACCCCCTCCACCTCACCCGTACAGCAAACAGGCCCTTTGCCTAGTTTTAAGCACCACTTTATAACGGATGCAGCGGATGGTGTTGCTATTGCTGGACGAACTCTTTCATGTTCTATTCATCAAAGGCACAGGCTTCACTAAAGTCTTTCATGATGACTATAAGCCCTGTGGGTTATCTTTATTGCACAGCCCACCTGAGAAAACGAAAAAGCGAACTGTTTTTTTTAGGTGCCAAGCCCTAACCTCCGTTTATTGTCATAACCATAAAGGAAATATTAAAAACTGAGTTATGTCAGTGGATAATATCCATGTTTTTTTACTAACTACGTGATAGGCCTAAACCCTAATGTGGCTGTAAAAATGATAGTTTGGATCGAAAAAAGACAGAGGAAGTCCATGGTGCAGTTTGCACTAGCCAGCCGGCCAAACCCCCAATCCTGCAGTTTTTCACTGCCGTAATGGATTGTGGTCCGGTGGAAATGAGATATGTGCAAGCGGCGCACACTCATCCCGCAGGAGTAATGTATCTGGAGAGAAAGCGGCCGGCCGGCCGGTCGGACGGGGTTCGACTCGAAGCGCGGGAGGGGGTGGGGGAAGGAGGATTGGGCCGCCGGGAGGAATAGGACTCATGGGGGAGATTTATTGACGTAGACGTTTTCTAAGCCATTACCAGCGCGCCCAAACAACCCCCACGGCTCCATACCGCACCCATCAGGTGACGTGATCTAAATGAAATGCAGTTGGTTTTCCTGCCGAAGTTCGACATAAATCAAAGTTGCCCATCGCTCCACTCCCTCTCTCTCTCTCTCTCTGTCTCTCTCTCTCTCTTTCTCTCTTACACACAGGCACACATTGGTAGGCTATGTTTCCAATGCACTCTCACCAAGGGACAAAATTTAATGTGAAATTATGGGCATTGAAGTCAATAGTTATAATTAAAAGTCTTCTGGGGCCTCTCTGTTAGTCGATATGTCTACCCTCCAATGGATGAGGAGGGGGGACCACTGGTAATATTCCTTTATAATTATCCTAATAATCTTATACATACCTAATGCAAGATTTTGATGACTTAAGTCTTGATGAAAACTGGTGCAAACTGCATGGGCGCATGCAGATTAGCATATTAAGCCATGCCCAACCCAGCCTTTACTCTATTTTACCACAATGAAAACTGAAAGTTCTCAAATGCAATAAGTGCTTCAGCTTAATTACATGCCAAACATTACCACCTTTTGGGTTGGTTATCGTAGAAACACACTGTCAAGCACTGTTAGTGTCATTTGAAACATTTTAATACAGTCCCTAAGTGCATAACCAAATTAGAGGCATGGGTTTTTCTAGTTCAAAAGATAATAAAGCAGTCTCCCTCTTTACATATTAATGTTTCAAGTAGAGTTTTGAATGTCCTGTATACACCTCAGAATTAAGCAAAAGATCTGTTTACAGTGAACTAATACAGTGCTTATGTTTTTAAGTGCACAACACTGCAGTTTCATATCTGCTGCTACAGTATGTTCCAAATGTGACAGAGGTCCTCCTGCACAGTCCAGCCCCAGGCTCGAACCCGCAACCTTACAGCGCTTTCGGTTTGGGAGACAGACACACTACCAAGTAAGTAGCGTATCCTTTCTTACTAACATTCTCACACCTAGCTGAGCTAGCTGACATCTGTTAGACAAAGGCCCTAACATGAACTAATTTTCCTTGCACCATAATGTTCTAGAGCTGAAGAACTAAGGCCATAGGATTAACAACATGGGCCCTGGGTATAGGAAGTATAGGACTCTAGAACTGGGAAACATAGTTATGATCCCACTGTCTACCATATAAATCTGGCGAACTTAGGGTTGACCCCATGAGCCCAACATTTCTTTAAGAATAAAGGGAAGCCCATTAAGCATGAATGCAAATAACAGAGAAGAATAAATAATGGGCTGTAATTTTACACTGAGTATTATGTGAATCCCTTCAAGCAGTTTAACCAAGACCCTAACCCTAACCCCTACACAAGAAAACAATCTGGTCTGTATTGCAACATCAAGTGCCATCTACAAACATGGTAAAAGGGACTTAAGTTTGGTTGACTCCTGGATGGACTCCTTGAATGTCAAATTGTGCCATACACAGCTAAGACATACAGTAGCTTACCTCTCCCAAAGAAGATGCATTCTTAGCCCAAATGAAAAGGTGTGGCCCCAGCAGAGGTGTCCATCCACAGGCTTCATAAAGTACAAGCCCTGCCATGTATTCCTTCTGTCTGTCCACTTAACACAGGTCATTTCACTAATTAAGGCAATTTACATGTCTGATGTGTGCTCAGTAGAATCGTCTGGTTTAGAAAGTGGTTGGATCAAAAATGTTATATTTACCTGAAGCCAGAATTGACAGCTCTGGGCACTAGTTAGCACAATCAACATAGATATGGCAGTTTGCTGTGGTGCTATAAGACAAAATCACCACATCCATCTTTACCTGCTGAAATCCATGTAAAATCTGGTCCTAGCATTCTCTGTGAAGTTTTGTGGGCCTTGTTCTTACCGTCATGTTTAGAGAGGGAACATGGAAGAGTGAATTTCAGTTTGTTGCTACCTCATCAATATACGTATAAATCACAGAAAGCTACATACTGCAGCTTTAAAGTTTAGGTGAAGTCACTTTTGTACAAGTGAATGATCTTGTGGGATTCCTTTTTTTCTAGCTATGCTTCAAATATGTGTTTTAACACACATAAGAACACAACACACCAGCCAGCCAGGGTTGTATCCGCTCTGGGTTACCTGTAAATTCCTTCTATTGTACAGGCTTTTAAAAATGGCCCAGAGAGAGAGTATACTGACTGATATTTAGATTGATTTCTTGTAAGCAGACCTTCTCGCTTGCTTCCTTTTTGTGGAGATGTGGTATGCTTTTAGACTGGCATTGGCTTTATTAGCTGTTTCCAGGAAACTACTTCAGGCACAAAGGCCTGGGGATTCTGCCTCAAAGGGCCACACAATACTGTTCTATAAGAATGTGATGCACCTTGCATCAGGCTTTACCTGGCCCTTGTTCAAGGTCACCTTGGCCTCATGATCTGGAGAATGGAACATTCACATCCTCTCTTCACGGTTTCTTTGTGTATGTACTAATGGGATTCACCAACTGATTGAAGAATAACCTTGTCTTGGCCCAATAGCATAGGGTATGTTTTGCCAGGAGGGGTTTCCTAATAATGAGCTGCCATTGAGGTGACCTACATATAGACAAAATCATATATTATTCAGATATATGATGAAACCATGAAAACGTCCCATCAGCAGCATCAAGCCACCACGAGGCATTTGAGTAACTGCGTCACACTCAATCAGCGGCAGTCCGAAGTGCTGCGTCTGAATTTAATCGGTTTTTTTAGATGCCAGGAAAGAGTCCTTTTTTCCTGACTGCCTCTCTGGCTCCGCAGATCTGGCAGCAGGTTCAGAGTGGGTCTCCGTTTGGCTGTTTTTTAATTAAATTGCGTCTTCAACTCTGTCGACTTCGTCTCGTCTCCGTCAGCGCGAGATGTGAGATTAATTATTAGTGGGGAGCGCGGAAAGAAGGAGGCAGAGGGATCGTTGCCGTAGGTGCCAGAGGGGTTCAGTGCAGATGTGGGAAAAGAGAGAAATCAGTGTCTGGTGGAGAGATGACTGAAGGAGCTGCTATCTAAGATACAAATGTTCGCCACTTAAGCAAATGTGATTTTGAACATGTGAGAGACAGAACAGACTGTAGCCTACACCGAAGGTTAGTTATGGAGAATAATAAGGTAACATTGTGCAACTAATTTCCAGGTTATTTATATATAATATAGATAGCAGGAAATAAATTCTTCATTGAAAGGCTATCTACATATATATATATGTATGTATCTACGTATTTGTCTGTCTGTCAGTATGTCTGCAAGAACGTTACTTAAGCTTTGCTGGAGCACACACACACATACACACATAACTTACCTAATTTCTCCAGTATCGTCCACTGAACTGGACGTATGTTACAGTTTATAGATAGTGTCGGTGAGAATATCCCAGACCAATCGGGAATTTAGTAGCGGTGATAAAAGTTAAAAATACACTCTTTTCCTACAGCCCACTTTTGATATGAATTAATCTGCCAACGAAATTATAAAATCGTTAAACATGTTTTACTGGGGCACAGCTGATTTCTACTGGGGCACGTGTCCCAGTAGAAAAAGACCTAGTGATGCCCATGTATGTATGTACTGTAGGCTATTTATGCAGGCTATTTCACTTTTACGTGCTATTTTGAATTTCTCTCTATCTCAACAAATCTGCTGACAGTAACGCCTAGTTTTCCAAACTGTTCACATCTAGCATAGCCTACAACATTATGTCCATGGTGCACACAGTGTCACCTCAACCAACACCTAACCGGCCACTTTCGCTCTGCTTAAGTTGTGGGATAGACACTTTTAGCTTTTCACTTCACTTTTTACTGGCTTACAAGAGTACTCTAGATGGCCTCCATATCATATGCCATACAGCAGATTGTTAGCATTTTTAAAGATTCTTCGGTAGGCCTATAATGTACAAACAATGTGTGTGTGCCCACAAGTCCCACACGTGTGCCATTTGTGGTATTAGTGTAAAAAAAAAAAGACAGGTGGCCTATGCGGCACAAGTGCTCAATCTGAGAGATAGTTCCCGCTAACTTTTACAGACTGAACCATTGAACAGATTTAAATAGATGCTGAATTACCAAAAAAGCTACACCTGCAATTAACGATAATGGATGGCGTTAAGACAGCAAGCGTTGCGGGTCGTCCACTAGAGAGTCCGTGACAATATGATGGACCAGCGGGAGATCTTTCTTCAGCGATCAGGAGATTGCTCACGATTGGAACAAATATGGCCAAAATTGAAAATGCTTCCAGACGGCCCATCCTTCACAGCGGGGGTGGTATTCAGCAATTTATCACAGCTATCAAACGTACAGAATGTGTGTTTCACCAGTAATTGTAGTGATACATCAACTTTTAGATGGGTAACAAAAAGATTGGACTTTTTGGAGTGACCTTCAGGTAACGCATGCTATAAAAATGAGAAAAATAAAAGTCAGTTCCATTTTAAAATATGTTTTTCCTCTAAAAATCCCTACATATCACCCAGAGAACCATTCTGTTTCCAGCCTGTCTAAAAGTGAGTTTAACCTTGGCAGTAGCCTAAAACCTTGTGAGATGCCTTTTTTCCCAACACTGATCTAGCTTAATAACTATTGCATTTCCAACGTCTTTATGTTTGAAAATGATTGTGATTTGCAAGGTTAGGATGGTGAAACATGTCTCATTAAAAAGACACAAGATGATGCCCTCTCAAAGGTGGCCTATGCGTTGCCTCTGGAAACCAGCCGGTAAAAAAAGTTGCCAGTGCATCCAGCCTGACTAAGCTCCAACAGTGACAACACGACTGGAATAGATTGCTGAAAGTACACCATTAAATCCCGAAACGTCAAGCACGCTCCCCGTATAATGAATAGCCTTTGGCTGACTGAACGCATATGGCAGTCAATCATTGGCTCTGTTTAATTATTGATCCGCCCATGAGCGAGGGGTGATGATTGCCTGACCAGGGTCATCACGCAAAGATCAGATGTCCGCTGGTGGACCGGAAAGTGAAATAGTGCTCGAAAAAATAAAAGAATGTCGAATGAGAACACCATCCTGTTGGGAGTCTATTTGATACTGACTGCCGTTATGCAGTAGTACTGTTTCTATAATTGGCTTGAATGGAATGTGAATATGGCCTGGTGTGAAGCTTTGACGGCAGTATTTATTATGAGAAATAAGAATAAGAAATGAGAGTTGAACTGGAGTCACACAGGGCTTCTGTAAGAGAATTGGCAACTGCTTAAGACCCCCCTACATAGCCAGAGGAAATGTCAAACCATGAAAGCATATCTCTTTAATAATGATTCATTGAAATTTTGATATAACAGTTATAGCCGAATTTTTCTGGAGCCTTTCCATTGCAATATGCCAATGAGAACAGGTTTGTGTGGTGGAAATGATAACATTTTAAGCAGCTTCTGCCACCTGCCACTGTTTTGAGAATATATACTATGGAGGTTGTGTTTATTCAAAACATGACAGGATTTCTGTGGGATGCAGTATGAATTGCTGCATTCAGAAATGAACTTGATGTAGTGACTCACAGAACTGGCTGCAGTGTGCTCTGCCCACACTAGTTAAGTGTGACTTTGAGACAACATGAGGTTGTCTCCCCAGACACAGGCTCAGCACCACAGATCCAGTAATCCCATTAACTTGAGAATGTAATTGAATGCAGGGTGTGTGTGTGTGTGTGTGTGTGTGTGTGTGTGTGTGTTGGGGAGTTTTGAGTTAATACAACTTCTCCATGACTGTGCTTATCTGATCTGATCTGTCAAAATGTGGTAATCAGAACCTAACATCTGCCTTTTCTGCTACAGTCTCCTTAGGCGAAATGTTAAAATAGCATACTTCCACAGTCACCAAATAAGTTTAATAAAAGTTGTTCTTCTCTCAAAGCCAAAATAGCATACTTCTATAGTCACCAAATAAGCCTGATAATAGTTTTTTGTCTTTCAAGGCACAGACGGCAGCAGCAGCCACTATGAATTTGTGATGTGGTCTCACAGATGACTGAACTTAAATCACTTCACTGGTTTTTGAGGGAATGGCAGAGATGATTTGTCCCTTTCTTTTCTTTTTTTTTTCTTCTTCTTAAACAGAAGGCTACAGAACTGATCTGCCTCCCCTCATCTTTTTCTTATGAGGGGGCCGTGTGCAGAGACGTGTGGTTTGAACGGAAACAATGGGAAAACATTTATCCTCCGAGGATCATGAGAGGGAGGTTCACGCACGAGTCACTCTGTTACATTTCTCCTCAGGGACTTGTATAGAGTTATGAAGAAAAAAGTGATGCTTTGAGAATACGTCTTTTTTTTTTCTTTTTCTAGGTCTTACCCACTAACGCCGTAGGGGAAGAAATCGATCAATTTAATGATTGCCATAACACTGGAGGAATATTCTTTTAATTAAGGTGCACAAAGTGTGGCAAGCCATTTCCTAAGCTTTCCAAAACGAAAAGGTTCCCTCAAACCATTTCTGTCTGTTGTGTTAACCAGCAGGCTAATTGCTTAGAGTATTTTAGATAATCAGTATTTACATGCAATCTAAAATGCATCTACAGTTAGTTATATCTCAGGAGACAAATATTAATTGTATGTAAAATTTACCTTGTGTGTGTGTGCCTGGGGGGGCACAGCCCTCTTAAGATTAATTATGTTACTGGTGTCCTCAAAGGGCCCCCTGTCAATGCTGGCCCCTTAGAATCATGATAACTTTTCATGTTTTCACATTGGCTGCGTCTGTGTGTGTGTGTGTGCACCTGTGTAAATCAGTGCCATGTTATGTCATGATCTTTTAGATTTGCCGGTCTGTGCTGACCACTGACAGCGCGCGTTTATAGTGATTTCAGGGTAAAGACATTCGGTCAACTTACTGCAGCAGTTGCTGAGAAATAGAGTTTAATACAGCACACAACTCACAGGGACACGCCATTAGCAATGTTTATGAGTAGCTCAGGAGGCCGGCGTCTCTTATCGAACCGAAGACGTACAATGTCTGCACGCTGTCATTATCACAAGCAGTCAAGAGTAATTACCCAAATAAAACTAATTAAGCTTGCATAGTCATGACCCCAACCTTTGATAACTAATTAATTTTACATTGAAGAATAGCAGTGGAAGAAGTGGGGGGTAATGATTCCATATTATCATTTCTAATTTCTTACTTTACTGCTTTGGTTTATATTTCCCCAGAGAAGTTTTCTAATGAAAAACTTTGGGCTTTACTAATGGTGTGTGTTTTCTTACGCTTCAAATAGAGGCAGCTAATAGATTACTGTTTCGCTGAGACAGTTATTCACCAACTTAAAATTTTATTCATGTATTGTTTGCTGAAGCCTGTCCTTTCCTATTATTTAATGCTCTGGGGGGGAAACACAGTGTAGCCTAAAACAGTGCTTAAATCATTGAGCGAAGATGTGCTGAAAGCAGATAAATGAAGTAAACAAACAAAGTAGCCTTCCAAAAAACACTTTATTTTATCATCTGAAGATTTTCTTACAAATTGTAATACTGGCCAACAAGTTAAATTGAAAGCATCCATAAATGCATTTAGTTGCATGTTATTGTAGAAAGGTGACATCCCCTGCCGAGTGCTTTGCTTATGCCTATTTTTGGTGGATGAAGTGGTTTGTTGACAACTGATGAACACATGGTTGCCCTTCAAAAAAGAAAAGCCTGCTCCATTCATCTCACCCATATATACACATACAAACAGATACATTACTCATGGAAGAACACAGTAAATATGGAACACAGGTCTAGGCAGGCTTCCAATGCATTTTTCACATTGCCATCTCAAGAGGTGCTGCCATTATTCTGAGCAGGCATTTGGAGGGGCAGCCCAGCCTGGTCCTGCCGGGATGCCCGTCGGGTGCCTGTTGTGGGCAGCTCCACCAGAGCCTGAACCGTCTGAGCTATTCGAATCAGGCCCTCGTCTTCCAGAATGAGTTGGGCTGGACAGAGAGCATCCTGCAGTGTGTGTCAGAGAAGGCCACACGTTAGGATAGTGGACACACAGCACACACATAAAACACACACACACACACACACAGCACACACATAAACACACACACACACACACTAATAAGCATCTACCAAGGCATTCAAACTGAAATGTTTGATGCAATCATACACATGCAATGATGTAGTTGTGCATGCAGAGATATGATTTATGCCTTATTGTTCTACACCAAGCTTCAGTATGCAAACCAACATGTGCACACACACATATCAGTCAAGCTGCTTTCTCTGAACTCTCTAATAGCTTCCCAAGGCTCAGCTCAGACATTATGTCTGAATCTAATAATCTGCTGGCTACTCAGTCACTAGTTGAGAAAGCCACCACCCATAGCATGCGTGATTAGTCACTCAAACTGGCAAATAAATAAATCAGTCAATTAATCAATCAATCACAGTGCGCTTGTTTGCACTGGTCAAATTTGACCGTCCGAGAGATAGGCGGCCTACTTACCGTTACTGACAAAGTAATCGGAACAATTATTCCTTGGCATAGAATATGGAACAAGAGACAAAAGTCAGCAAACACTGGGACAAAAATATGTGTGCGTGATGCAGCAGCAGCGATATTGAAAGGCCTTCTTGGATAATGGAGGCAGCATGTTTTCGCTGATTGGGGTGATGTAAGCTATTTTAGAAGGCAGGAAAAGCTGCATAGCAGAGAGAGAGAGAGAGAGAGAGAGAGAGAGATGGGGGGGGGGCAGCAAAATGGACAGCAAGGCAAATGGTTCCATCATCCACTCATCTTAACAGAGAGCTCTATTTTGAAGAGCTGCGTGGAACGGAAGCAACCATTTGCTCAGCAGGCATCAAGCATTACAGACACAAAGAAATGGACACGGACACACTGCTAAGTATGGTCAAAGATTTCTTGGGTTTTTAATAAATTTCTTTACAGAAAGAGAAAAATTATATATATTTATATTCATATAAACTCATATTTTAACGTCTCATTAAATACAATGCTATAGTATAAATACTAAATACAACAGATTCCCCATTCGAAATTTTTCGCCATTTCGCCCCTCAAAAGCAACATCAGTCTCTAAACCAGTGAAATAGTGTTCTCACCATTTACATAAAAAAACTATACAATTTGGTTTTGGAGACATTATGAACAAGCAGGACTAGCTAGCAAAGTGGCTATATTTGCGTGTTTTCTTGTAACAGACATGGTAGAAAGCCATCATAGTAATATAGATACCCTTGAAATTTTGGCTGTATTCTCTGTCCTGGGTACCCCAACTCCCACCCCCATATAAGACTTACCCTTATTCCTAAAACAAGGGCAGATTTTTCAAGTACTTTTTCACATAGGAGGGGATCTAATAAATGTGGTTCAGAAATGGTTTGTGGTTAAAAATCTTACCAGAAAAGTTCACTATTTTCACAATGCAAAAATATCATCTCTTAAGCGCTCTGTACAAGAAGTAACATGCTTCCATCAGTTCTTTTAAGACGCTGGTAAAAATCTTACAGGAGAGATGTGACCAAACTCAGGTGTAGTGACTAGAACAGGAGGTTGCAACTCAACCTCCCCCTTCCATCTTCCCTTCTTCTCTTTATCCTTTGATCTAACTCCCCCCCCCCTGCCCCCTCCTCCCCCCTCTCTCCCTCTCCTCTGTCCTCTTTCACCTTGTGCACTTTCACAGACTATATAGACATGTCTCACAGCCAGGGCGGATGAGTGTTCCCAAAAGCACAGGTAAGTCAGAGCCCAGTGCAGAGGGAAAGCAGAGGCCTCATGAACCCAATGAGGGGGAAAAAGAGCCACGGTCAGCTTACTTAGGTATCCACTGCTGGGGACAAGTAGTGTGTGTGTGGGCACCCAATAACATGACTTCTAGCTTCCCTTAAGAGTCCTGGATGTTTAATAAAGTATGACTAATCATTCTACTCCCTTTAGCTACTTCCTCCTACAGGCTACTTCGTCATGAGGCCTCTCCTTTGGCCAAGCACTGACCCACCGAACTCCTCAAAAAAGGCATTACTCAATAAATAAAACAAATAAAACAATTTAACAATAAATTAATCCACTGTATACACCTATAAACATAACAAGTTCATAATGCTTAGTCGAATAACCGAAAGGAACAAGGTAGCAATAACTCACTACAAGCTTAGTGATATTGTTTCAGTACCATGAGATTAAAAAAAAAAAAAAAACTCGGAAAACAGTGGTGTGACACTGCCCCCTGTCGCCCACACTCAAAATAGCAGAGGAAACACGAATACAAGTGAAGAGCATGACACGAAATCAGGTCATGCAGGGAAGAGGCACGTAAGTTTGTGAGTAATCAAAAGACATCAATTATTTTTAGCCCTTTCTGCAAAACTGACTCAGCATAGGTGAATAATAAAAAAAGATATTGGAGTGCCATTTAAACAAGTGTCAGGCTTCTCCTCACATTCTGAGCACTCAAATTCATGCCGTTTGGTTGCAGGCTAATTTGGTTTTTCGATCTAAGGCAGCATAGTGGGAACGCCCCTGAAACATCGTCACAGCGTCACATAACATTATGAGCCCCGGATAAATAGTGTCCTCCTCTATGTCAGTTTTTATGTGTTCCTTTCTGTAAGTGAAGATACTTAGAAAACCCCTGTTTGTGTCCTTCATTATGTATAGACTACCTCTTTGAACTCACAGTAGCAGTATGACTAGGCACTATTTGTGTCTGGGCTGTGTAGTGTTTTTTTTTCTTTCGTTATAAAACCCTCGTTTTAATTGTGGAAATTAAGGATTCTAACTTGACAGATACAAAGTCTCTCAGATAGTACAATTCCTGTTGAACTCCCTGATCTGGGACAGGACAGCGCTACCGTGGACAGGCTGGTTGTGGACAGCTGGGCGTTGTTGCATGATAAGGAGAGCACTCCCAAGTGGACATCCAGGAGGTGGCTAAAGAGATTAGCCGAGAACAGGGTAGGGCCTATGTCTTACAAATCACATTCTCTATGGAGATCAGCATATACAACAGTCCGTGTGTGTGTCTTGTGTGTACGTGTGTAGTGTGTGTACCCAGCATAGGGTGGGGGGTCATGGCAGACGTTTGTCCATATGATGTGCTGATGTACAGAGCAAAGCTTGTGCTGTTTGAGTATGTGCATGACATGTGTGTGTGTGTGTGTGTATGTGTGAGTGTGTGTGTGGTCTAGGCCCAGTGGGGAGAGCTTGGGCCACCTGACCACACCACTGGTAAGGGTGCGCTTTTCTTTCGGCCATTTCACAGAACAGCTGGCTGCTCTTACATGTGTGCAGTCCTATAAGCAAGCAAGCAAGCATCAACACACACACATAGATACATACAAAGTATACACAGCTGTGATTCTGTGTATGTACATAAATCTTCTTCAGCCATTGACAAGCAGGACAGTTTACTTTTGCAGCATTTGCAGCAGTCCAAGTTGTGTGTGTCCGTGCGCAGACACACACACACACACAGACACACAGACACGCACACACGCACACACACACACACACACTCTCTCTCTCTAGGCGGTGAGGTGGCAGTAGAGGGCATAGAGCAGGGCCATGGCGAGGCAGTAGAAGAGCAGGAAGCCACTGGGGAGCCCGAGGGGCGGGGCAGAGGAGGCGGAGGAGGCAGGGACGGTGGGGGAGCTGCTGCCTTTTGACTCCTCCCCCTCCACAGGCTCCTCCCTCTGCACCGCCAGCAGGGCCCGCACTGTACGCATCACGGCAGGGAGCCTGCAGCACAGCACATCAGACGCTATACACACCTCCGCCTAGGGGAGAGAGAGAGAGAGAGAGAGAGACGGAGAGAGAGAGAGAGAGAGAGAGAGAGAGACGGAGAGAGAGAGAGAAAGAGAGGGAGAGAGAAAGAGAGGGAGAGAGAGACAGAGAGAGAGAAAACAGTGACGGGCACAGAGAGGGAGAGGGAGGAAGAGACAGGGGAGATACAGAAAGACAGACAGAGAAAGAGAGAGACAGAGATGCAGCAAGGGAGAAGAGAGGAAAAGAAATGTGCACAGGGAGGGCAAGATGGAAAGAAAGAAAGAAGAAGTGAATAAATAAAAAAGAAAAAAATATAGAGAATTACAGTGAGAAAAGGAGAGGGAGGCAGGGTGATAAAGAAGGGATGAGGAGCAGGGAGCGGGAAGTGAGACAGCGAAGAAGAGATAAAGGGTGAGGCATGAAAGGAAAGATACAAGGACAGTGAAGCAGATCACATATATTGAGACAAGAAAAAACACACAACAACAAGACAACACGGCAGTGTGTGTAAGAGGAAAGGATCGAAGAGATATGATAGAACAAGGGATTTTTAAAAGTGAGATAAAGACAAGAGCAAAAATAAAAAAAAAACAAACATGACATTAGCTGAAAGCACATATATTACACACAAGTATTTCACAACATACATTAAATCGGTGTTAAACTGAGTGTCAAACGACAGCTTGCGTATATGGCAACAGATAACACCTATGTGACACATAACACTGATCTTGCAGAAAAGGAACGAGAAGGAAAAGAAGAGCACATCACACACAGTAAGTACAGACTTACACACACAGAGCAAAAGGAGGGAGAGAGAGAGAGAGAGAGAGAGAGAGAGAGAGAGAGAAATCATGTACCTCAGGGACTCCTAGTCTGCGGCAGGCGGCAATGAAGTTCTCCACGTTGAGACGACACTTGGCAGCACTCAGTTTGGGCTGAATTGGAGGGTTAAAAGGATTATCAGTCAAAAGGTCAGGTGATACTTCTAGGGAACACATAATCTTTTAGAGTACAGAACCTATGCCAGGAATACCCATTTATAACAAAGAACTGAAGTCACGCCAACGAGGACCCATGGGTGTGATTTAGGAGAGGCTGACGGTGAAATGGAGAAAGGCGATTGGCTCACCACTGCTGGGGAGGGGATGTGGATGATTGAGACGGCGCGCGGGCGGATGTGATTGACCAGCTGGCAGAGGATGGTGCCGTTGGACAGGGCCTCGCCCAGGTCCTCAGGGAGAGTCATCTTCAGCCTGGACTCCAGAGTCTAAAGGGGAGGGAGAGAGAGAGAGAGATTATAATAATAGTAGTTGTGTTATTTAAAAGCCTAAAAGAATGCCTAAAAGTACCTAAATACCTTGATGTTTTTTAACCTTACTGATCTCTGTTTAACCTGGTTGTTAGTCATTTTCTGTATACTGTGTAGCATTTTGGTTTTAAATGTGCTATACAAATTAAACTTACTTACTAAATATTAATATTAATATTTCTATTGCTCAGTGTTTTTTTTAAATCTGTTCAGATCCTTGTAAAGATTTTAAATATGTATCCTTACTACTTTTATCTGTTGTGACTACCTATGTTTGTTGTATTTATATTAAATCTATGTGTGCTTTAGCAATGCAATTTATCAGTCATGCCAACAAAGCATTTCTTGAATTTGAGAGATATGACAACATGAGAACAAGAAAAGGAGTCACAGGAGCAGGGAAAAGAGGAAAAGAGGAAATGGAGGAGGGAAAAATGATGGAGACAACAGCTGAGAAACACTGGGGAAAAGAACAGCCACTGGGGGGAGATGAAGAAAGATGAGAGGAAGAGTGAGAGAGGGAGAGAGAGAGGGGGAAATAAAGAGAAAGGGTGGGAATGGAATAAGAGGGGGAGAAGAACAGGAAATAGGTGGGGGGGGGGGGATAAAAATTGAGAAAAAAAGAGTTGAGAGACACTGGGGTAGAGGACAGGACAGGCAATGATTGTGCCCCACTTTCCCTTTTTAGTCACCACAGAGGAGTGGGAGAGATGAGGTGGGGAAAAAAAATAAAATAAAAAAATAAAACCTTGCGTAGCTGGACCACCTCTGGCTTCTCCTCTCGGGGGGACTTGAGGGTGGTGCGGGACTCGCTGCGGCCCGACTCCACCAGGGAACTCACTGAACCTGCAGCGGAGAGAGCAGCGGTCAAGGTGAAGCACAGTAGACGGCAACACACACACTACATGTTCTATACGCATACTACTGCTCTACAAAGGCAGAGTGCAGTAACTATGTAAACATAGAAACTGAGAAATATGCCTTTAACATTGTCATACTGCCCAGTCAAAGTCTCTTTGCGAGTACAAGCAGTTTTCATCCTGTATGTGTGTGTGTGTGTGTGTGTGTGTGTGTGTGTGTGTGTGTGTGTGTGTGTGTGTGTGTGTGTGTGTGTGTGTGTTTTTAACCAGTGCAAGACGCGCGGTACACCTGGTGCAACTGGGACCAATCAGTGAACAGGGATCTGATACAGTGTGTGTGTTAGAATGTGTGTGTATGTGTGTTTGTCGGGAGTGTGTGCTTGTTTGCGAGTCTGCTTGTGTCTCCATGAGTGTGTGTGAGTGACAGAGAGAGAGAGAGAGAAAGAGAGAGACTCCTTACAGCGTGAGGATGTGCGGAACAGGAAGCTGTTGGGTTTGGGTGTCTGACCCGGAGGAGAGCTGGACTTGGGGGAGGAGACCGCTTCTGAGGAGACTGGAGAAGAGGAAAAGAGGACCTGTGTCAAACATCTGTGTGAGGTAGTGTGACAGAGTTTATGTGTGTGAGAGAGTGCGTGAGTGAGTGTGTGCGTGCATGACAGAGAGAGGGAGAGAGTACATGTATGTGTGTGTCAAATGGACATAATAGTGCTGCTGAGGCTGTGTGTGTACCTTGTCTGCTGAAGGACCGCTGTAGATTAGGTGTTGCGTTTGCGAGTGAAGACATCTGGTCTGCACTCTATGGTAAACAGTGAGCACAATCGATTAAGAAACAGTTCATTTACACTTTCATTACCAGTTATTTAATTAATGTATTTTTACTGCACATTTGCCTGTCGTGTACAGATTTGTCACTCATGTTAGACATGTTCATTCACTTTATGTTCTGACCATCATTAATAAGAGATTATGCTACTATGATCCCCTTTTTGTTTGACATCACTGGTGTTGCATGCTAGATCATGAGTGTACTGTCGTCAAACATATTACCACTGTAGTGCCACACAGCAACAATGAGAGCAAAACTTACTGCGCATCTATGTCTGAGGCCATTTTGGGACGGAGGGCTGCTTTCTGCTGATGCACCACTAGAGGGAGGTAGAGGACAGGTTTTAAAAGTGTGCTCCACACAGTGCACTGCACACCCTTTCTGCTGCTGACACTCTCTAAACACACACACACATACACACACACACACACACACACACACACACACACACACACAACTCCAGCACTACACAAAGGACAGAGCTGACCATATGTGGTGATTTAGTGGAGAGGTGGTAGTGTGAGTGTGGGTATTAATCACTGCCAAGATCATACCCTACGTGGTGTGCTTAGCCTACGTGCTTACTAGCACACACACACACACACACACACACACACATTTGCCAGGTCCAACAATTCTGCGAAAGAGTGGTGGTATCCATCCAACTCTTCTTTGCTACTTCCACAAACTCAAACTCACACACACACACACACACACACACACACTCTCACATGCACTGTAACGTGAGCAGTGGTGTCGCACTCCAAGTTAGGGCTTACCCTGCGCCACTTCCTGCCTGCGAGCTGCTCGCCGTGGCGTGATTTCCTGTTTTCACTGTAGTCTTCTGCAAGCTGAAGGAGAGAGAAAGACAACGCTCGTTCATCGACCGTGTTACTTAATGGACAGGGTGCGAAAAAAAGAAGCTCTACCTCAGCACAAGATTTTATTGCTGTTTAAGGAGGATGGCCTGAATTGGCTCCACACTGTGATTGATTGCAGCAATAAAGAGACTGAATCAGCCAATGAATAGATGGGCCTTCAGAAAATCAAACTGTCTGAAATATTCACTCTTGCTTACTATATAGTGCATCAGTTATACTGGCTGATTCACAACAAAGTGGAGTGTGTAAGTTAGGTTGGTTAACGAACTACAAAATGCACTGTAGCGCAGGCAATGTAGGGAATGAGTGACTATTTTGTGTGCCAATGAAAGACCAAAATAACAAAACAGACACCAAAAGCGTTTGGTAATGAACAGTCTTTCCCAATTACCACAGTCACTGAGTTGGAACTAATAGGTTGAGCCAGTTGGTCCGGGTCGGAAGGTGAAACATGGACTAAACCGGTTTAAGGGCACTCAACAGATTTGTCTTTCTTTCCCTTCTGCTAACTTACCCAGGAACTCCTAATCTCTATTGTTTGCATGGATCCTTTACTCTGTTCTGATAGAGACTATTCATTACAAGTATGGTCAGTTTGGGTTTAACTGGCCAGGAATTAACATTCCAAACAAATACAAATGCTTCAAGCTTTAAAAAGTCAATAGTTAAGTTTGTGAAGTTCCAAGTTGTTCTGAGGGGAGCCAGCTATGACTGCGTTGGCTTTCTGAGTAACCTGACAAACTAAGTTTAGTTAAGCTTCCTTTACTTTGCTCACTAAGTGTCAAAGTCACGTCTGGACCTGAGAGGCCTCCACTGCTCTCTCCTTTTCTCTGTGTCTCTACCTCTTCCTGTCTCTCTCCCCTTCCCTTTGTCTCACTTTCTCTCTGTCTGTCTCTCCTTCCCTCTCCTTGTCTTTCTCTCTCTTTGTCTCCCTGTCTGTTTAACTAGCTCTCTCTCCCTGTTTGTCTTTCTCTCTCTTCCTGTCTGTCTGTCCCTCCATCTCAGTGTCTCTGTCTCCCCCTCTACCTTAGTCTCTCTTTCTCTCCATCCCTCCCTCTCTCTCCATCCCTTCCATGACTCACGTGCTGTCTCGGGCCTTGTCCCTCTGCTGCTGGGCGCGCTCCCTCTCCTGCCAGATGAGCAGAGTGCCGGGCCGCCGCCGCTCCTCCGTGGGGCTGGACGGGCTGGACGAGGAGGGAGGAGGAGAGTCACCAGAGTCCACAGCCACGCTCGTTCTGAGACAGGGAGGAAGGGAGGGAGAGAAAGAGAGAGAGTGAGAGAGCGATAAGAAAAAAGGGAGGGAGAGAGAAGGAGAGAGAGAGAGAGGTAGAGGAGAACAGGAGGGGGAGAGAGCAGGGGAGAATATTAACACTTGTGTACTAAACCATTACCAGCTCCACGTTCATGGAGTCACATCAACCATTCCACTCCTACAAATCCACAGTGATATCTGACACCAGCTAAAAGAAGGAAAAAAACTCCCCATTGCGCCTTTAAAATTACATTTCCATCAACAACAGCTTTACAAATACTCCCCCTTCCAACAGCCCCACCCCCTAAACCTCATTACAGTATTGATCTGCTTACAGTAAGCACATTCAATGTTAATACACCAGCCACCACACCCTTAAAAACAACTACAGGATGAATTAAGCTGAGGGCAGGAATGAACAACAAAATGACTGATAACAGGAGAGAAAGAAAGAGACACAGAGAGAGACAGAATAAGAGAGAGCGGCAGAAAGAGATGGTAGGGATGGGTGCAGGGAGAGAGAGGCATAATGCAGTTGAGCGATTGAGACAGACAGGAGATAAAGAGAAAGAACACATAAATTAGACTGAAAAATGGATGATTACAAATCATGTCTGCCCATTCGTTCCCAAGCCTAAATCACCTAAGTCTGCAAAGATAAATCCGATTTGCATTTTCGCTTTCAGATTTGAATTTGAAATCCTCTGAGGTGAAGACACGGAGACACACAGATCACACACACACACACATACACACACACACACACACCATTACCACAGCTCTGCAATCTGTGAAGCTGCAGCAGAATAACAGCGAGGCAGATGCCCTGCCTGCCTGACTTGCCTGTGTGCGTGTGTGTTTGTGTGTGCGTGTGTATTCTTAGTGTTGCCATGGCGGTTGCTGGTTAGTGGGCTAAGGTCGCATGATTGTCAAACGGGAAGTGTTACTGTATACTGTAGACTACAGTCTTCTCAATATTAACACACACGTACACACACACACACACACACACACGTACACACACACACACAAACACACACACACACACGGCTTTTTAAAGGAGCTCAATCAGGCAGCAGCTGTAATGAAAGACAGGCTGTGTGCGGGGATGATTATTAATGACAGATGGAGGGAACTGATAATATTAGGCTGGGCTGGATAATGGCGCTTGCTGGCCACATGGCTTGGTACTGTACACAGCAACCAGCGCTGGCAGGGTGGAACTGCACACAGTACGGACCACACACACACACACACACACACACGGAACAAAACTGTTTGAACAGAACTACAGAACTGGCCTCAATGATACAGTGAAATGAATGTGACACAAAGCACAGACCTCTGTCTATGCACTCTTACAGACACACACAGACACACATACAGACACACACAGACACACACAGACACACACACAGCAGAAAGTGATGGATGTGGGGCAGATATTGACATAAGACAGTGCGGGTGATTACAGGGAGAGCTATGGCCCCAGGACAGTGAGGAATGGGTGGCGTGTCCTTGGGAGGGCGGGGGGGGGGGGGATCTGTGCTCCACAGGGGGCACAGCACTGCAGAGGGGACAACGTCTGCCGACTGCAGGGCTGCAATGGGAAAGCCAGTCTGTTGACTTTTCCCAGCACTTCAAACACACCGACACCAGGAGACTGACTTAACACAGGGGGGGGAGACAGACAGACAGACAGGGAAGTAGAATGGGGGAGAGAGAGAAAGGGAAGAGAGAAAGAGAGTGAGAGAGAAATACAGAAAGGAAAATAAAAACTATGAAAAGGAATATAAAAAGAAAGAAGGAAGGAAGGAAAGAGAAACAGAAGTAAAGATAGAAGGGGAAAGAAAGGGAAAGACCAGAGAGAGAGAAAGAGAGCAAGAGAGAGACAGAATAGAACTGGCAGAATCATAAAGACATTGAGGGTGTTGGTAATGTGGGAAAACTGAAATAAAAGTCCCTGGCTTGTCAACAGTGACTAAGTGTTTGTAACCACTTAACACACTTACTGGCAGCCAAACACTTATGCAAAGAAGAAGAATGTCGTAATACATGTCACTGACGTGCGCTCAGCCACACACACAGACACACATGCATTATCACAAACAAACACACACACACACACACACACACACACACCCCGTGGGACATCAGAGGAGAAAAGAGCCCACAGGTGTACTGACCTGCTCTCTGTGGACTCTGGGCTCTGTGATGGTGACGTACTTTCACTCTTGTCCTGCGAAGAGACGAATGACCCCTTGAGTAAACACGCATCCCACACATCCAGACATACTGACAGAGCTCACGGAAACTGCTGTGCTAAACTCATGAGAAATGATATATGTGATGTGTGCAGCCAGATACTTTTCTTCTCAACAGACATGAGAGACAAAATTCAAAAGGTTAAACGAATTAAGACCTGATACATTTGTGTCATTGTGTCTGACTACAAAACTAAACCTGTGCCTCTGTAGACAAGAAAAACTCACTCACAGATGTTGGAAAGAACTAACCCCTTTTTCCCCTACTTTAATAGGACACCTTCCTCCATTAACAACGGATTTGTAAGTATACATATAAGAAGCCTTTATATCACACACACACACACAAGCTATATAGGTTTCCATCAAATGTGAAGCAAAATGTTTATGTGGCTATTGCATGTGTATGGAGATAAATTATGCTAAAATAGTGTAGTGAGACCTCCGTACCTGTGGGGGTGCTGTGAGTGGTGTGGTGGGCCGCTGCTGCTCGGGCTCCTCTTCCTCTTCAGTCACGCTGCTGTCAATAAAGTCCACCTGCTCCATTTCCCCATTTACTACAAGAGACCAGAGAAGGTCAAGGTTTCACAAACTCTTTGTTTTAACGGTAGTTTTAAAAACACACTACTCAGTTGGCATAGTCTTAAAGTGTTTGTGTGTGTGTGTGTGTTTACCTTTGTCTGTGGGCTGCGTGTATGCATGCGTGCGTGTTTACCTTTATCTGTGGGTAGCATCGTGAGTGTTTCCTCCTCTTCCTGCAGATTCCTGTGCTCTCGATTACTCTCAGCCATACGAAGAGAGCGTTCGGAGAAGTCATCAGCTGACTACACAAACACACACGCAGACACACACAGGCAAGTCTGAAAAATTGCCATATTCTTATAGACAATCATTGATATGGAGCAACTTTTAAGCTTGGACAAGTTGACTGCTAATGATTAAGGTTTAATAAAAATAATAGAGGTAGTATTGCCTGATATCAATTACAAAGAGCCCAAACAACATTAATCAGTAACATGTCTCAAAGTTGTCCTGTGCATCATGCCATGACTTACTTTACACAAGTACTTTATACAGTCTATACACACACACACACACGCACCTCATTCCCTGACCACCTCTTGCTGCCGCTGTCCACGCTGTTGAAGCCAGAGTCCAGCCCCCCATACTGACCTGGGAACAGCTCCTGGTCCGACAAACTAAGAAATAAACACACAGTTAATTACTGTACACTCCTGTTGGACAGCACCTTATACGGAGACACAGGCACATACACACACACCTACAAACCTACAATACACATAAAATTCTACCACACACATAGTGCTAGCTCCCCTCAATACACACAGAAAGACATACACATCCATAACTCTGGGTTTTCCTGGCCTCTCTCATGACCTAAAGGCCACTTATCTTTCCCACGTTCTCTCTCTCCCTCTCTGTCTCCGTCTCTCCCTCCATCCTTTTTCTCTCTAAGCTAACTGTCATGGCCCCTATGGTCTGGCTGATAAAATCCAGTTTCACTGTGCCAGAAGATGCTCCACTCCTCTAGTTCATCACCCTTTCAGCTCTGCTTCTCCTCTCGCTCACAACATGACAAGCACGTTCCCTTTCTCTCCTCTCTCCACAACACTCCTCCTTCGCATCTCTATCCATCCATCTACCTTACTCCATCATTTAACCTCCCTCATTCCCACCGTTTCTCTCCACCTCTCCCCATCTCCCTCTGCTGACTGATCTCCTCTTGTGTTTTTTCTGACCCATTTTTAGGGCCTCTGCTGCTTTTATTCGTTTTTTTGCCCCTTCCCTCCTGCTCCGTCTCCTTCCCTCACTCATTTTGTCTCCTACTCCTCCCCTTTCTTTATTTCCTTTTACCTTTTACCCTTTTTCATCCATCCATCCTTCTCCCTTAACTGGCCTCCAGCCATCTTTGCCTCACTGTGAAGGCTGATTCACACCAAAGACAAAATCATAACCTCTGCAGAACACTGCACACACACAGAGGTGTGAATGAATCATTGTAGGACATCTGATGCGGTTCCAAATAATTCCTCTCTCCTCTTCTGCAGCTCTTTATCTCTCTCTGTCTCTCTCTCTCTCCAACCAACCCTTGCTAAAATTAGCTTTTTTACCCTTCCCCTAACCACTTAGGGGAAGTGGTACAAGCTCAGTGAACATGGATGCTACCTTTTTGAAAAGCGTGTTTCACAAATTGCTGTCAATTATTATAGAAACTAACTATTATATATTACTTTCATGTAATCGGATTTAAATAGGTGGTGGGCTTATGTTGCATCCTATTGTTGCTTACTGCAGGGAAGTTTGTCCATTCATCCACCCTTCTTCCATATTTGGCCTCCCTCCATCTCTTCCTCTTTCTTAAGGACATTTCACACCAAAGCTGGGCAACAAACTGACACCTTTGCAGAACACTGCAGAGCTGTATTGGTGTGAACTAATCATTGAAGGCTGACTGATGCAGTTCCAAAACATTCCTCACTCCCCCTGGAAAAGCTTCTCATTTCTCCGTCTACCTCCCCTGTCGGTATGTTTTTATCTCTCTCCACCTTCCCAGTACCTTTCCATGCCTCCCCTCCCTCCCCCTCCCCTCACTCACCAGCTGTTGAAGTGTGTGGGCCTCAGGGCTCGCTCCAGCAGCTCATCCTGGCTCCTCTTGCAGGCCTCCATGTTGAGGTACTTGAAGATGTGGAACTTGCCCTTGGAGCAGATCTGTGCGGGCGGCGACTGCAGCGGGTTGTTGTCCAGCGAGATGGTCTGCAGGTGGCGCAGGTGGCGGTAGCAGACGGGCACGCGCGCCACGCGGTTACACGACACGTCCAGACGCACCAGCGGCAGCTCTGACAACTCTGTGATGGAGGGATGGAAGGAGGTGGAGAGGGAGGAAGAGAGAGATATAGGGAGAGAGAAAGAGAGAGACAGAGAGAGAGAGGGAAAGAGAGACAAAGAGAGAGACAGGGAGAGACAGAGGGAAAGACAGAGAGAGAGACAGAGGGGAGAGGGGGGAGAGAGGGAGAGACAGAGAGAGAGAGAGAAAGAGGGAGAGAGATAAAGAGAGGCATGTTATGCTTTGGGAATGTAAATATTTTGTCATGCCAATAGAGCTTCTTGAATTGAACTAAATTGAGACCAAATTGAAATGAGATTGTTGACAAGTAGAAAAAAGTGCCACAAAAAGTTAACGGCGAGAATAGGGATATGAACAGAAAGTTGAATTAACAGACATAAAAAAAAGAGTAAAAGAATATGATTCATTGAGGTAGACAGCTCAACAAGGATATTGCCCTTTGACAGAGACCTGATGGGGCCTGGTCAAGAGGAAAAAAGCTCTAGGGCGCACTAAGTCTGAATCCTAACTGGAGTTTCAACCCTGTGTCTTATTTACACATTCCCCGCTGTGATGATACATGCCTGAAGAAGCACTGCTCTACTTCACATGCCAGCAGGGTGACTTCAGGTGAAGCCTTGTGCCGCAATACACTTCTGCATGCCTAGCCTGCTCTGCGGTAAATGCAGCTACCGCACCCCCATATTAATTATGCATCAGGGATGGCAAATTAGCTTTTACAGAATGTGAACCTTTACCAGTTCAGTGACAAATATAATGATATAAAATGCACCAGCTACTCATCAGTAAATCATTATTCTGTGTCCGAAATCTACCAGCCATTTTTATATTTGAACAGCATTTGGCTGGTGGCTGGTGCCACAATTATCATCCCCATTATGCTAGTGTCACATACTGCCACAAACTGACTCGGACTCTGGCCCTTCTTAGTCTGTTAGATGGGATTACGGCTTCATCTCCTGGGAAGCGAAGGTCCGTTATCAGCCTTATGCTCAGTTTAGAAACAACAGTGTGTGTGTGTGTGTGTCTGTGTGTGTGTGTGTGTGTGTGTGTGTGTGTGTGTGTGTGTGTGTGTGTGTGTGTGTGCGTGTATGCGCGAGTTTGAGTGTGTGTGTGCATCTTTAAATCTGTTAGAAGCATCACCTATTTATAGCCCACTTGAACAATGATGCGTATCGCACACAGATAAGAAAGGAAGGAAGAAACTGTATGAGGGAGTCTGTGTGTGTGTGTCTCACAAACACACCCACACACACACACACACACACACACGTGCACACACACAGAGGAAGTAAGTGTGTGGAAGTGTGAAAGTCCACATCACATCACACAGGACTTCTCTTCTCTGAATAGCTGTGTGTATGTTTCCATGACCAGTGGACTGCCCTGCACATTGGAGTCGGTGTGTCTGTGCACATGTGTGGGTCCTGATCTGGGATCAGTGGGGGCGGTGGCCAGGATTAGCCCCAGGCCCTTTCAGGACAGACCTCAGAACAGAAGAGGGCGGCCAGAGACAAGGCCTGAGAATTGGGGATTACTCCCAGCAGAGGCCAGCTAAAAAAAAAAAAAACATTGATGTGGGGATAAAGCACACTTGTGTCTATTCCTAGACCAGGGATTACTCTGTCCAACTACTGGTTGGTACACAAACATGTCACAGTGATCACCTCCCAAGATCCTGTCTTACGACATGTGTAATGGGATCTCATGTGTAATGGGGCCTCAGCCTGTGCACCAGGATGTGGATGAAAATTCAGATGAATGGGAGCAAAAGCACTTTGACTGGGGAGTGCAATTACCACTTAAGCTAAATGATGATGCCTGTCTTAGGCTACCTTTTCAGGACTAACCAAGGATCTGTTGCATAATCAAGTTACACTTCATGTGTCAGCACAATGCAAACAATGAGATATACTACATGACATATAAGTACATGTGTTAGATGCTTAAATTCTCAAGTTCTTAACTGAGGTGCTTTTATTCTCAAGTTCAACTTTTTTCAAGGTATATTGTGCGTGTGTGTGCGTGTGTGTGCGTGTGTGTGTGTGTGGTGTTCTCACTGTATAATTAAGTGGTCTTAGGGGCCACATTATAAATTCTTAATTACTGTGCTGAGGAAAGTCCCTTCCGAGAAAATACAATGCTAACCGCTACTTCTCCTTTCCATGTCTCAGGTGTGTCTACTTCTATTAAGAGCTCAGTGTTTTTTGCCCTTATGCCTAAAATAGAGTTCAGAGTTCCTCTCTGTGTGGTGGTGCATTCGGGCTAGCTGAACCGAGTCTGAATCTGCGGTGACAATGGATTGGCCCATGCAAACTGATGGCTTTTTAAAGTGCAGACCGGATGAAGCAGGACGTGCTTTAAGGAGATGGCAGAGGTCACAAGCACAGCAAGGAGGGGTCGTGGGGGTCACGGAGAGACTGAAGGGTGAAAGATTGTGGGGTTGGGTTGTGGGAATGAGGGTGGGGTAGCGTGGTTGGTGGGTGGGGGTGGGGGTGAGGGGGGTGTGTCGTAGGGTCAGGGGTTGGAGGGGTCACAAGGGGTCAAAAGGGGAGAGGGACAAACCTTCAGGCAGCGTGGTGAGCTGGTTCCTCCGCAGGTTGAGGTCTCGGAGACTGACCAGCTGGCCCAACTCCACAGGCAAACACTGCAGATCATTACAGCTCACGTCCTACAGAAGAGAGAGAGAGAGAGAGAGAGAGAGAGGGAGAGAGATAGATGGATAGATAGAGAGAAAGAGTGACAGAGAATGAGTGAGACAGACAAAGACAAAAAGATGGAGGAAAAGCAGTGTTTAAGCAAGTGAACAAAGACTGTAAAACTTTGGTATGCAAATCACAAGGGCAACTTAATATGCAAGAAGACCAATTCCTAAAAACAGCCAAAGAGGACATTTTGAGAATCAGAGCAGAAAGGAAAAAAGGGAAAGAAAGAATGTCAGAGAAAGAAAGATAGGAGCAGAGAACGAAAGAAAAGAGTAGTGGTGCAGGAACAGACTTCACAGAAAAGTCTAGAGAAACAGAATGGAAGGATGAAAGTGGTAGGGTTGCTGAAAGGCGTGGAGCACAATAGCATGTGTAATCTGAGCCAGTGGCGTGTGAAGAGTGTGTGTGTGTGTGTGTGTGTGTGTGTGTGTGTGTGTGTGATACGTACCAGCTGGCGGAGGTGTGTGAGGGCGTGTATGGAGGCAGGCAGGGCCGACAGCTTGTTGTTGCTGACGATGAGGACCCGCAGCAGGGGCAGCTGACACACGGACAGCGGTAGACTGGAGAGCTGGTTACGGCTGAAAACACACACACGCAAACACACAAACACACGGGCATTCAGACACATGCACGCATACACATACAAACATACACATGAACACAAACACACACCCACATGTACACAGCCACACACACACATGCACGTGCAGACACATAACCATGCCCATGCCCACACACACCACAGTACAGAAAAACAGGTCATTTGACATGGAGAGGCATGCTCCTTGGCTAAATATTTAAATATCGTCTGTGTAACATTAAACTTCCTAAAAGTATGTAACATTAACCTCTGTGTTTTAAATACACATGTAGATACACATGTAGGAATGTAGGTAGGTGTGTGTGTGTGTGTCTGTGTGTGTGTGTGCACCCGATGCTAAGGTAGGTGAGTGACTATAGGCTGAGTGTGTGGGCGTGTGCGTGTGTGTGTGTGTGTGTGTGTGTGTGTGTGTGTGTGTGTATCCGATGCTACGGTAGGTGATTGACCTTAGGTTGTGTACGTGCGTGTGTGTGTTTGTGTACCTGATGTTGAGGTAGGTGAGGGCCTGCAGGTGGCACAGGTTGGAGGAGACTGAGCGCACACAGTTGTGGTAAAGGCTGAGCGTCTCCAGCGAGATGAACTGGCACAGCTCCTCAGGCAGCTCGCACAGCCGGTTCTTGGACAGGTCTGAGGGGAGACACGGACCAATCATAGTTAAGAACACATTCTGTTGGAGAAGCAACAGCCAATCAGTAGCAGGCAAAGTAATCAATTCATCATTTGGCGGCAACAACCGGTTCTTGGACATGTCTGATGGGGGACAACAACCAATCACAGTCAAGAACACAACCACTTAGAGAGGCAACAGCCAATCAGGAGGAGGCATGACAATCAATACATGATTAGTGGTAGACGGGAGGAAAAAGCAGCAATGCACAATAATTTAGAGCACTTAGGAAAGGTGCTGACCACACCATGCTTGAGACTAGACAGGCTGAGAACAGGAAGATGGAGAGGAAATTTGAGAGAAAAAAGAAACAAAGAGATGTTGAGATGGACATAGAAATACACAAAGACAGACAAGAAAGGAGGAAATAAAGGAAAAAAAAAACAAAAAAAGAAAGGAGTAAGAAAGAAAGTAAGAGAGAGAAAGAAATAAACAAAGAGAAAAAAAGAAAGAAAGAAGGGGAAGAGGAGGGAGCGATAAACAGACAAGCATTACAGTAACAACACGTAATCTAATCAATGACAGACATGATGCATGACTGCACAGATACACTGATCGATCAAGCTGAAAGGACTGAAACACACACACACACACACACACACACACACACACACACACACGCTTGTGATGATGGCTAATGTGCAGAGTGGAGTTCATGTAAGCATGTCCGCTTAACACAAAGATGCACTGAAAATAACTGCAACATTGGAACCATTTTTCAAAAAGCCGTCAGTGTGGCTAGACCTTGGACAGGACTCACACACACACACAAAAAAACCACAGGTCCCAAAGGAGACATCCCATAATCACTCACTTACTCCTCAGCTTTACAACTGAGGCCCTGATTGGTGGACAGTCATTCCAGAACTACTTCTCCATCTCCACGGAGACCCATTCAGTAATTGAACAGTCAGTCAGAGCTTTGGCATGTTCGGATCAGCAGGGCGATCAGCTTCTAGCCCTGATCAATGTAAACAACCCAGACTAGCCCAAACAATATGTATCTGACAGTAACAGTAGGTCTGAGAGCAGTAAGAGCAAAATCTAATGACCAATCGCTTGCACACCAGGCTCCCTGATTAATGACGGGCAGCGAGAGGAGCCAACGAGTTGTAACTGCCAATAAGGAGGCGGGTTCAGAACTCAGAACACATGAGCGCATGAGATCATTGTTGAGAGCCCTTTCAGATCTCATAGTTCTGTCTGGAACATTTGTGATTGTCTCACGCCGTAAGAATTCATTTGAAAAGTACACACCAATGGGGGAGAGGGGGGAAAAAAAAGAAATAACATCCCCCCATCGTTTCGATGAACAAAAGGGCCGTTTCCCCTTTATATGGCCGGGGCCGGAGGGTGGAGGTATCTGGCACGGCGGTGAAGGCAGGGCTGGCCTAGTTTGGACCACAGGCTGGGCTATTTTGCGCAGTTTGTTCACCACCAAAATAGCCCTCTTTTGTCTCATGGCTTTTTTTTTTTCACCCCTCCAGTTTCTGCAGGCTAAATATTACTCTCCACCTTGCCAGTGTTTCTGTTCCTGATGCCCTCTCCCTCTCTCTCTTTTTTTTTCTTTCTCTCAACCATCTTGGCCCTTTCTCCGGGTCACAAAGTATTTATGGGTGCGTGTGTGGATGTAGATTACAGGGCCTGTACAAAACGCAGTGTGGTTGAGGAGTGTACCAGTGACCGCTGCACTGTCATTACAGGGAGTGGGAATAAAACAGAGAGACAGGAAGGGAAGGAAAGAGAGAGAGAGAAAGAAAGAAAGAGAGTGCGAGAGACACAGAGAGAGAGAGAGAGAGAGAGAGAGAGGGAGGAAGGAAGAAAAGAGAAAACATGTTTATGATGAGACCTACTTGTGTACTCAAGTATGGGGACAGACCCAACGCTTTTTAATAAACAAGGCCTTGGGGTATGTGTGAGGGTGGGGGTGGGTGGCTCGCCAGGGAGACTTAATGGCATGTTATGGGTCCGTGCCTTTACTCTGCATGGTCAGCACGAATGTCTGTATCTAATAAAAAGGTGTTTCAGTTGTAGCACAGGCCTGGAATGTGTGTGTGTGTGTTGTGTGACTGTGTGATTGTGTGTGTTTGTGTGTGGTGTATATTCCATTCTAGTGTATGCGCCTGTGTGTGTGTGTGTGTGTGTGTGTGTGTGTGTGTGTGTGCATATTCCATTCCAGTGTATGTGCCTGTGTTTAATAAAAGGTGTTTCATAAGCCTGGGTGCCAGCGGAATTTTAGCAGGAGGTAAGAGGAGAGAGCGTGGGCAGCAGAGGAGAGGAATGCCTCGATACGGTTGTTGTGTTTGTGCGTGCCAGTCCACAAGAATAGGGTTCTGTTTTGGCGAGGGTGTGTGTGTGTGTGCGTATGTACACACACCACCACACCTTAACTCCATGGACACCACAACAGCATAAAATTACAGTCTACTCTGCGCCCAGGAACCAAATGCCCAAATGTGTTATCCCACTGAGGGGACAGTGAAGTGGCATAGGTAAAGTTTAAGGCCTTTCGTAAACGTCAGAACAAAGACCACTTCCCCCTTTAAAAAGCCTCAAGAACTGGCATCACATCCCTGGTTGGGAAAACACCATGAAGATGACTTATGTAAATATGGTATAACATAGGTACCTTAGGGTTATAATTTAATGTATCTGCTCATCGATCATTCAGGATTTCTTCACTTTAGAATTCTGCAGACCACACTTTGAGAAACAGTGGGGGGTCAGTCTATGATGGTTAAAGCAAGACTAGTAGTTTTCTTAACCTTAAAATAATGTTTCCAAAATCGTTTCAGTGGTTCATCAACTTGTGACAGGATGAAAGGCCCATCTAATTTCACTTTGCTGCCCTTTATAACCGCACTAAGCAAGTTTGGAGGAGCAGAGCGTATCTTTGTAGTTCAAATGAGAGACAATTTCGTTTCCAACCTGTAAGGCAATAAAAGACGAAAACTAAGTGTTGCTTTAACATATCTGCTCACGGATAAGTAAAAACACTGGGCTTAGTGTATAATGGTTAATAACTGGCTAAGGGTCTGCATAAGGACAGCTGTTATACAGCAAGATATGTGAAGGCACTTGTGCATGACAAAGAGGCTTGGGTTTTTTGTGGTTGGCATCACATTGTTCCCAGATAAGGCAAACAGATGTTCCTCTTCTCTCAATTTCTCTGTCTCCTAGCCCAGATGTTCCATCCTCTCCCCAGACACATATTGACAAAAAGCCAATTGCTTTCTTAAAAAAGAAGAAAACACAAAAGACGAAATTTGTAGGGTTTTTTTTGAAGATGTAGCTCTGGCTGTGAAGATGAGATGCCTGTGTGGTCTAACCTCGAGACTACATTTGTAATAAAGTCTGAAAAGTTCTGGAAACTTGATGCTAGTAAGCATACACATCTGACAAGAAAATGACTTGCATTACGCAGGTATGGGGTGAAGAGGGAATGATTATGTGTGTAAAAGTCTTTTGTCACACCGCCTGTAACACACTGGCTCAAACCAGTTTCTGGCACGCATGGTCTACTAAAGCAGACTCAAGCAGGCAGACAGACAGACAAACACACATACTCGCCTACACAGAGGTAGAACAGCACAGTCACATACAGTATATCATCTTTCAAACACGCACACACAAACAGTCGCACACACACACACACCCCATCTCATCCAGCAGTAGAGCCTACTTCTCGTTCTCGGACTAGCTAAGTGCAACCCTCTGTAATGGCTGTCAGTGTTACACAAGGCTGATCTATCTGCACGTCTCACTTCCTCATCCAGGGCAGGGAGGCCCCTGACTGACTGACTGCCTGACTGACTGCCTGCCTACACCCCCACATGGAGACAGGCAGCAGGGCAGGCTGGGGCTCAGACATGCTCACAGCTGCTGTGGGAACTACAGCGCTTAAGACCCACTTGCATTAGTAGACTATAGAACAGAATTTGGCAAAAGGTCCAGTATAAATTAGCCTACATATTCTGAATTCCAAATGCTAAGACTAATTGTGTGTTTGCGTGTGTGTGTGTGTGTGTGTGTGTGTGTGTGTGCGCAAGAGTACAGTGGGACAAAGCCAGTGTTTCAACCGAGTCTATTGTCCTGCTCCCGGAGGGAGACATTGGGAACAATAGTCCAGGCCGAGGGGCGTGTGTGCGCAGGCAGGCGTGTGTGTGTGTATTAGTGTGAGTACATGTATTTGTGTGTATGTATAGGCTGTCTGTATGGTCTGCTTGCTGTGTTAGTAGTTGCACAAAAAAGATTGGTGTGCACTGATGCTCCAAACATTGCAATGTGTATTACTAAAGTTTCATAAGATATAGTGACTGTATGTGTGAGTATGTTTGTGTGAGAGAGAGAGAGAGAGAGAGAGAGAATGTGTGTGTGTGTGTGTGTGTGTGTGTGTGTGTGTGTGTGTGTATCCCTTGTGTCTGTTGTCCCTGGTGTTCTTCGTCAAACTCTCCCCCACAGTTTGCTCTACTCTCACACTCTGCAGCTTTTGTCCGGCTGTTTCATTTGGCAAGGAAGCTCCTTGGAACTTACCCCCACATAACACACACACATATAACACACACACACATAACACACACACACAACCACACAACACACCATCCTCCTCTCTTTTGAAGCCCCCACCCCCATTTCCCTGAGGGACAAGGAGCACTCCAGGCTGCTGCTCCAAGGTTCGTCCACTCACTGACACACACACACACACACACACACACACACACACACACATATACAGTACACACACACACACTACTGTTCCCAAAGCAGCTGCCAGACCATTGGATACTCACACGGCACCTTCTTCCAAAACGCACTGCATGGGGAAAGCATTTTTCCACAGAGCTAGGGGGCATTTTAATTAGCGTACACATGTACGCACACAGTCACACACACAAACAGGCACACACACACACACACACACACAGACACCAAAAATTGTAACAATTAGGAAGAGTGGAACTGGGTAAGATTAGATAGGATCCTCCCCCTTCCAAAACAAACACACACAATGACACACACACAGAAACACAGAATAAGACAGACATACGCACACACACACACACACGCAAACAAAAGGACATGAGCCACTTACTCATTCCGCATCAACATTAATGCAATCACACTAAAGCATTCAGGTGACCTCTATGAACCTGTCCCGTTTCCATGGAGACAATGAGCTAGGATTCCTAAAGGGGGGGGGGGGGCGGGCGACCCACGCCCCCTGTGCCACTGAGCTCGATAAGACGCTCGCGACATCATGACAAATTAGGGCGCTTCATTATCGCTGACACACACATTCTTAACGCACATGCGCACTCAGACAGACACACACACACACACACACATACATATGAATTGCATGAATTGCCAACATGCACAATGTACCACCCAATACACACACACAAATTGCAGATATGAACAATGCACCACCCAACATACAAATAAACACAAACACACACACACAAACATGCACAAAAACACACACATTAACATTTTGCTGACACATACACTCACACACAAGCAAAATGTAGACTCACACATACACATAAATTGCAGACATGCACAATGCACCATCCAACTCGCACAAAAACACACCCACAAACACGCTAACACACCCAAGCACATCACACAAACACAAGCTGATGTTCCACAGTCTGTGGTTTAGTGGTCAGTCTTGTGATTCTCCTGGGGGCAAGTACAGCCGTGTGTGTGTGTGTGTGTGCGCGTGTGCGCGTGCGTGCGCGTACGTACGTGTGTGTGTGTGTGTGTGGCTGTGTGTCTGCATTCAGTTCCAACCCTTCACACAGCATACACACCACAGTCCCCTCTGTGCATGGGTGCCGTTTCATCACGCCATACCCTTATCTACAGTTACACCAACAACATTACTCGTGTTATCACTGTACAGGGCTCTCTGGTTTGGATGGCATCCTATAGCCCAGACACAGCCTGTGTGAACACATCTGAAAAATACGAAATAAGCCCAAATAAAATATACTGCTTGGCAATTTGCAGTATGGTGATAAATAAAGAGCAGTCCAACAAGGTGTGTTGGTGGTGACTGCAGGCTTGTATGACGTACATTATTGTGATACTAGTCTACACAAACTTTCAACAACCTGAAACTAAAAATGGCCTAGAGCTTAAACACTAAACGTAAACTATAAAGACTGCATTCTACGTCTGTATTATGAATGTTTTGCACCATTTTTACAAATACAGTACAACCACGCGTCAATCCAAGGTCTCGTACATTTATGACTTAGAAAGACATAGAAAGTGTGGTCTTCTAAGTTTACTTCAAATGTCAAAAATAAAAGCCTTGAGGCCCAACTGTTCATATTTCGCCACCTTATTATGTAATCCTTTGGTCATTGTGACTGAACTTGTGCTATCTCTAAACTAACATTCTTTGGTGAAATACTTATTGTGTACTCACAGCAAGCAAAGTCTTAAACTGTAAACTTTGAGAGTGCAAACCTTATGGGTCTATTCTCACTACAGTTTACATGAGATAAAGTGATAAAAATCCAACTAAAACTTGTGATAAAAGACCATTGCCATTCTCCATTCATTCTAGGAATTTCTGAAAGAAATGCTGGTCTACACTTCCAGGATGTTTCTCCAAACATTTTCTACAATACTTTCAAGATGCACTAAAATCTCTGGAGTAAAGTTGAGGACTTATAGCCTGATAAACCTTGTTAAAGCACTCTAAAGATCTGGAAAACACCACTATGATTTCAGGAGACAGAGATAAATGAACTGCTGCAACTAACAAAAAGGCAGTGAGGGGTGATCTAACTTAGCCTGGTAAATCAGCCCCTCGTACTTCACTCTGTTTTGTACAGAGGGTCTGGCGCTGATATCATTCTGAGCGCCGGTTGTAGTACAGATTCCATACTAGCCAATCAGCGGACAGAGGGAGTGTTCATGAGCGATAACATCGTTGTGTACGCTACATTTCACTTGTAGTCTATCTGTGGATGTAGCTCAGCAATGGCTTCGGAGAACAATGTAAGCAAGGCCATTCAGTCTGTTCTGACAACTCTTCAGAATATTAAAGTATTAGTTGGAGCAAGAAGAATATTTGAGGAGCTTCATTTGTGCTCCCCACAAGATTCAGGAGAAGTTTAATCTTCTAGCTTGCTCCGTTAGTCTGGAAACTAACAGACTAACAACTAACTAATGTCCCGATTAGACATTAACGATTGGGGTAAAGACAGATCCAATTGTTTTAAATTTCAGCCACTCAGTCCTCACCTCCAGGAAGAAAAACGGTTCTTAATACAGCATCACCTGACCCTGTGTACAAAATGAGGTTAAGTTTACCAGGCTAGTTGACTTAAGCATCTAAAAGTTAAGATTAAAAACTTCTTTTAGCAATGTTACCAGGCAAGTTACCAGGCAACAAGTGCCGTGTGACACTTTATAACTCCTGTGAAGTACATAATATTACATGTTGTTACATGTAGATACACAAAAAAAGGAAGCAAAAAAAGTGTTACTGAATAAGCAAATCATGTTGCTGCTAAGCAACAATTGCTCAAATAGTTGGTATTGCCACTTTAAGGATTACTCTGTAAAGGATACAAAGACATGTAGAAATGTAGGCTATTATGGTTTTTATTATGTAATGCTCACCTCTGCTGAACCGGCATAATGACTGTAATGGAGCTAGGCAAAAAGTGGTGATTGTTGACAAAGTGGCATAATTGCTGTGGCTGTATTTAGTCTTGACGGCTAGTGCTGGCTATTTTCCCCTACTCTCATCACGGTGAAGTGATGACTAGTGTGTAGATCCTACTTAGCATCACAGAGCAGCTAGCGGCAGGGATGAAACACAAGAGGCTCTTCAGCAAAGATGAGTGACTCTTAGGCTGAGAGCAGGAGTGAGGGCCTTTCAAAGGCACACCCACACAAAGGAAGAAGCACCTCTCCTGCGCTCACTCCTCCATTTCTCCAAGCTTTCATTACACATTCACTCACTCACACCCCCACAGTCTTTCTCTCCCTCATAAACACACACACCCCCACCCCCACCCCCACCACCACCACACACACACACACATTCTTCCTCTTTCTGTGGTCGCTGATGCATTATTAAGGAGCAAAGCTCTTCCACTTCCTGCTTTTACCAAGCTTGTCATTAGTTACCATGGCGATGACCCACAGGTGCAGTCTGGGGAGGGCCAAGGGTGTGTGGGTGTGGGTGTGTGTGTGTCCATGATGCATGTAGATCAAATCAGTTTTGTCAGACATGTCTTCTCTATGTCAGATCATAACTTGTATGCAAAGAGAACTAATTTTGAACCAGCTGCATGTTACATGAAGTCACTGGACAAAATGGATGACGACAGATTTTCAAATGCTCACCGCCAAAAACAGAAACTTCTGTGTAAAACAACAGGGAATCGGGTGGGGTCGGTAGTGGCTATTTTGGCAGAGGTTGGGACAGAGACAGTTGTGCTATTTTAGCCGTGGGCGTCCCAGGAGATGAAGAGGAGCTGCTTGCTTGGATGTTGCCTGGGCTCCTTGACCGTTCCTTGACTTGGCCCCGAGCTGTCCGCGCTCGCAACAGATGCACTGACCACTTAAGTTACACACGCAGGAGACCATTTACAATAACTTAGATGGATGATAGTCGGGGAGCAGCAGAGGAGGAAAGAGAAAGAGGGATAGAGAGAGACAAATAGGAAGACAGAGACCGGGAGAGAGAGAGGGAGGGACAGAGGAAGAGAAGGAGAGAGGAAAAGAGGGCAGAAGAAAGCGAGACAGAAAGAGGGGAAGAGACAGGAAGAAAGAGAGAAAGAAAAAAAGACAGGGGGAGAAATTGGGGAGAGAGCGCGAAAAAAGACAGAAAGAGACAGAAGGAGAGAGAGGAAGAGAAACTCCATGGTCACCACCTGCCACTTCTTCCTCTCCCCCTTCACCACCCTCTCTCTCCCTCAGGCAAGAAGATTAGCCAGAGCTGATTATCCAGCAGGCAACAGGGCTGACTCCCACACACGCAAACACACACTTACAGAATAATACACACTCAGACATACACTCGCACAACAACACACAATGTCTCCTACGCTCAGGAGCATCCATCAAGGGCGGTGAGGCACCCTTGCTCATACTGCTGTTTTGAATATACACTCACAACAGACATGTACATACAAGCACATAGAAGCAACACACACACACACACACACACACACCTAAACCCTCCCTTACTGACTCCTTAAGTCAACAACAGCCCTGAACATGTCCCTCTCTCAGATCATTCATCCACAACACTGACACACACCACACACTCAGACACTTACACACTCACCGCAAGGCACACGAAGACACCGTCTAGCTTGTTTACACGTCATAGACCATCTCTCAAACTGCAACGTGTGTGTGTGTGTGTGTGTGTGTGTGTGTGTGTGTGTGTATAAACGCTAGACTCTCAGCTAGTGATTTACTCCCCACCTGTGGCCAAGGGCACTGCTCTCATCCCTCCCCACAACACTGAAATCTAAGAGGGGAAAAACACAGCCTTGTCCAAAATCTGTCTGCACACTGACGCCTGTGTGTGTGTGTGTGTGTGTGTGTGTGTGTGTGTGTGTGTGTGTGTGTGTGTGTGTGTGTGTGTGTGTGTGTGTGTGTGTGTGTGTTAAATGGGCGCATGTGTATAGTGTATGTGTGTGTGTACTGGTTGTACAGACTTATGGAGGGATCGGATATTGAGTCATAGCGTGAAGGAGAGGCCCTAAGAGGGGAAGATGATTGTTGGGGAGGGAGAGAGAGAGAAAAGCAAGAGAAAGAGGAGAAAGAGGAGAAAGGAGAGAGAGAGAAAAGAGAGAATGAGTAACCAGGACCACATATAAGCCCTTAAACAAAAGCCTGAAAGGAGAGGGGGAGAGAAAGAAAAAAAAAAAAAGTCAAGGGTGAGAGAACAAAAACACAGGGCACCGTGACTCAACGAATTGGACAGATCATTCCCCTCTCCCTGCCCTCCCTTTCTCTTGCTCATCTCTCTCTCTTTCTCTCTCTGAACCCCCCACCTCTTCTCCTTGCTAAAGCTTGGAGTTCTTGCAGAGTCAGAGACTGTGATGCAAATCAGTGAGTGAAGGGAACTCTAGAGAAGAGAAGGCGCTTCCTGAAAAAAAACTGCACCACTACATTTCACTGCAGTGAAACACCTCTCTGAACCAAAGCAAGGTTATGCAATAGGCAACTGATTTCAGATGTTGTTTATCTTAGTGTTTCCTACAGGGGATTTGTTAGTTAAGGTGCTGGTTGTTCAGGAAAAGAGTTATGGTTGAGAAATATATAAACTCATATTAGGCCTAGTCCTTCGAATCCTGTTTGTTTTAAGCTTTCTAGCTGGTATGAATGGAAGACAACTGATGAAGTGTTCATAGTCATACATACTCCTGTAATTTCATCACCTACTTTTCAGCCGAAGTCTAATTTTAGTACTCTGTTGGGACAGTTTAGTTAAAGTGAGAGGGATGTGTTGTTAAGGTGGCTGCCTTTATTATAAAGCACTGGGGGAATCGCTCCTTTTTTCTGAAATGTGGAAAGGCGGACAGGGAGAAAGGAGAAACAGTGGTGTTGATGTCAGTCAACTGATATCATCAGTGGGCACTGGAACTCGATATGGGATGGGCATCTCTGTCTTCCTTATCACAGCAAATATCGAATACACCGGCCCTGGCCTCTATGGCATACTTTGAACTGAGTGAGTGCTGTGGCCTACATCTTCGAGGGGTCTTTTCAGCCAGCCTAATCCCCGTAGAATAATCCCTGAGTTTATGTTGGGATCCTCTTGAAAAGTTCGTGGTAGAGGACCTTCTGAGGAGGGCTCACAGTTAGACTACAGGAGGAATCTTCTGCAGTTCTGAGTCTATTTCTATGCCAAAGTGTTCTGTGTTTCACAAAAGTACTGACTTATAATGCTGTTTAAAAATTAAGGATGGTGCAAAAGAGTGGTTTTAGGCCTTACCAGTTGAAGAGTACAGTCACCGCACCATACCAAATGCAAAACACTGCAAGTGCTAAAGGTCCTTTTGAAGGATAGTGAATACAATACAAACTGCCATAAAGTGATTCTCATTAATATGGGCCCCTGCAAACCTTGTTGCGCAATCGCTGAAATAGCCTAAATGCTTTGGGGGAAAAAAGCAGCCTGCCTGTGTGATAATCTTTGACTTCTGCAGCCAGCAACTGTACAAAGCCCCATCCCCCACCCTTTTAACCAGAATAAACTAACCAACCACTGAACTTCTGAAATAGAAGGGCTTATCTGCCTGATAATAATTCTGTGTGTACACAGTAAATTACAGCGGAAGGTAAAGTAGGACCTGGACATTTGGAGCCACGCTGTGACCTTCTACTTTCAGTGGCCTAAATATTTGTTCCATCAGCTCTCTGGTCACTGCACTAAGATCTCGCTTCACCATAGTATCGTTACAGTATGCCTGTATATTGTAAAGTAATGTAGTGGTAGGCCTATAGCTTTCAAAGTTAAATAAGTAATCGTATGAATGTGGTACAACAATACATTTCAACATTTAAGCAGCTTTCTACTTTGAAAGGTGGCAGAAAGAAGAGAGCTTACTGAGGAAGCAACCTGATCCGATGTTTTACTGTTTTCAGTTTTTGAGTGACTAGTTTCTAATGGCAACCATGCTAATAAACTTTGTTTTGTTTTCTGTGGGAGATCCTATCACCACATAGGCAACTTAACTCACATCGTCACTTCCTGTGTGAATGCCATAGATAGTTCCTGAGATAGATATCTATATATGCATAGTGTGTTTGTGTGTATGTCTATCTGTGTTTATGTGTATATATATGTATATATGTGTGTGTGTGTGTGTGTGTGTGTGTGTGTGTATTCACACGTGTGTGTAACAGAAGAGGGCAGAGCAGCATTGATAGCATCTCTGAACCATAACAGTGGATCTAGAGCAGAAACTCCCTCTTTTGAAGCCGTCGGGTGAAAAACATGAAGCGGTAGGCCTCATGACCCCATAACACAGGAGAGAGCCCCTGAGAGAGCCCACCCCCCCCCCCCCCACTCCCCCATCAACCCTGTGTGCCGTGTGTGTTTGGGTTTGCAGGACTAGTCACATTTATAGTGCTCCACCGTGTTTGTATCTTGTCATCTTTGATTACGTACAGAGGATAATATTTAATGATGGTAATGAGGGTGATAAGTATGAAAAAATGTGTCTGTGTTTTTTTGTGTGTCTTTCTGTGTGTCTTTCTGTGTGTGTGTGTGTGTGTGTGTGTGTCTGTGTATGTGCATGTGTGTGTGTTTGTGTCCTCCAGGTTATTGTAACTATGCAAAGGCTGGCTGCTGCCATGCAAAGAGAAAGAGGAGGGGCAGGATTCGTCCACAGGTGACCACAGGGCTTACATAACATCTCTCTCTCCCATTCTCTCCCCCTCTCCATTTCAAGAACACAGCCTAACACACAGACTAATTACATGGGTAGACTATTCCAGAAAGCAGGTCTAGGCTCTCCTAAAATGAGAGCCTTGTTGCTTTGTTTTACTTCGAAAATTAAGCCAGATGACTACTTCTTTCAAAGGTTTACAAATCACTCTGAGTGAACTTATCTCAGTAATTCACTGAACAACCTCCAAGCAATCGTGGGGGACCAGTAGGGTCAGGAAATTGGCAGCAAGGTAATAGGCAAAAACATAGATACTGGGGCAGAGTGAAGGATTGTAGACCTCTCCTGTCACCTACACTGCACTCTACACAAGTTTGAAGTCCAACTCACTTCACTGTTACTGTAATAGTATGCAGCAGACGCTTTTCTCTACAGAGTCGTACAGTAAAATAAAATAGCACATTATAGGCTGCCATGATGAATTGGTGCTGTGACAGATCATAGTTCTTCTGCTAATGATGTGTCTTTGTTATTGTAACACCAAATATTAATCAATGCATTCTTTAAGACACAAAACAATTAAAATCTAATTTATTGACCCTATTATACTGCTTTACCAGAGAATCAATATCATTCATCTCCATGTCTATAACTACTGAGATGGTGGTAAATAAGTTCAAGGGTATTTTTTTGTTTTCTCTTACTACACAGTATACTCTGAAGTTGTGATGTACTGTGGACAAAGGTTCATCAAGCAGAATATCTAGGCTAGGCTATATTGTGACACAAATCATCATAAATGTTGATTTCTACGCCTACTCCATTGTGCAGTAAAACTCTCCATAATGCTATGCTCGTTGTAGTTATTTGTCAAAAAATAAAGAATATTCTTCTGTGTGAGTATCATTTTTCATTGGTGTTCACACTTTTGGTTGTTAGGCGCCTCGCCTTCCATGCAAACGAGATGCTTAGTGCCTGTTGCCTATGGGGGGTGCATTCAATCTCCATGGTGACCAAAGTACGTAGTTCTTACAGCAGAAGGGAGAGAGAGCAAGAAAGAGAGAGAAAGAGAGAGAGAGAGAAATAGAGAGGGTAGATATAAAGAGACAGACAGACAGGCAGACAGAGAGACACATGGTGGGGGGGGGGGGGTGGAGAGACAGAGAGAGAGAGAAAGAGAAAGAGAAGAGAGTAGAAAGGAGGAAGGCAATCTGTTGTGGTGTGAAAACCAGTCTTAAGAAACAGCCCGAGTCTGCACAGGAAGACGTCACAGTCAACAGCAACTGTTGCATGCTCCACTTTCTCCCTCTCTCTACCCCCCATCCTGATTTCACTCATTCCATACTCTCTCTCTCTGTCATTCCGTCTTTCTGTCTCTCTCTCCCTCTACCCTCCCTCTCGCTTTCTCCCTCTCTCTTATTCATTCTCTCCCTCTCTCTAGAGGGGGTACACTGCTGCTGCTTCTAGCCCATGTGTCCAATGCAAACCAGATGTGGACTGAAACACCAAACACACACCAAGCACACTCAGCCCATTACTGAGCGCTTTGCCTAATAAAACTGTAAAAATACATGGATAGGAAGCAAAGGCATCAAAAACCCACTACGGCATTTAAAAAGCTGAACCAAGAAAGGCAAGAAGTGAAGGTCAAAGTCACCTACACTGTCAGCAACTGCAGCTGGACAGAGTGTTTTCTTCTTATTTTGTTACTTTTTTTTAAAACCAAAGGCAGTCAGACGATAGTATATGCTGGATGGTCAACTCATTTCCCTCACAGAAAAACACACAAACCCCAAACCTATTGACAGGTTTCTTCAGCAATGTGTGAATTACAAATCTGAGGTCAAAGTCAGCCACTAGTAGGCTATAATGTGCTGGATGGTCCACTCTGTTTCTCAAGCAGGAAAACAACACATAACCCCCAAGCGTATCGACTAGTTTCTTCAACAGTGCGAATGTGTCTATTACAAATCTGCATGGGGGTCAAATTTCCATCAGTCGTTAAATGTTTTTGAAGGCTTTTGAAGTCAGCAGACTCATTTTGTGTCCGTCAGCAAGACTACCCCTCTGGAGCTCTGAAGGGGTCTGGGATGACCTCACTGCTTAAGCTTGGCCTTCAATGAACACTGTACATTAACCTTTCCCTATATAACATTCACTCACACACACACATACACATAAACACACCCTCTCTCTTCACTCCAACAGACAGTACAGTAAGCTTTCTCTATATAACAAACTCCCACAAACACACACAGCCTCTCGCGCACATTCACACACAGTACATTAACCTTTCTCTACATAAGTTGGCGCGCACACACACACACACTCCCCACCCTTTCCTACTGCTATCACACACCTCCCCAACAAAGTGCACACACACACACACACACAAACACACTCCACCCATCCCACTCCCCCATGGCGTCTCTAATGTGGAGAGGCCTTGAATAAAACCATCTGGCCACACCAGAGTCAACACTGCTGCCGAGGAGAAATGGCTATCGGTTACATAACAGCCCCCACAGCTCATGATTCACACACACACACACACACACACACACACACACACACACACACACACACACACACACACACACACACACACACACACACACACACACACACACACACACACACACACACACACACACACACACACACACACACACACACACACACACACACACACACACACACACACACACACACAGTTCGCACCAGGAGTGGCTAAGGTTGCCAAGAAATACTGTGCGTCCTGAAACAGTACGCTGGCTCCTGATCAGCGTGAGGCTGTGGGGACCAGGGCCCAGCCCCGCCACTCTCGTGGCCAGTCAGCTGCTACCGCCCGCCAGCGCTCATTATTAAACAGCACAGCACGCTACTGATCACAGATCAGCTGCTACCGCACGCACAGAGCACCGTGCTGCCAACGCTCATTCTTAAACAGCACAGCACGCTCCTGATCCCAGATCAGGTAGGAACCAGCAGGGCTGCACAGCAGACAACACAGCCCATGCATGAGGCACCAAACACAAGGCAATGCACTACTAGCCTGGTTGGGTTACAGACTAGTCATTACATATTAAGCTGATATATAGGCTACTGTATACAGGCCGATATTCTGTACTTTTATTTTGTGATTGAGAACAGGATAAAAGGGCATAGATACTTTATCACTCAATGGCACCAATCCACTGATAAACGAATGCAAAGGGTATGTATGATTGAACACTGGTCGTGCCTGAGATTTTGTTGTTTTTTTAAAAGGACATTTATTTGTCCACAGGGAGTTTCCCCTTCAGAACCCCAAGGAGAAAAATGCTAGTCTTCTGCATACAAAATAATGACTTGGATATAGGCTTCTACATGCCTTTAATAGAGGCCTACAACTCAACAAAATAACAACAACAAGTTAGCCTTCACAGTGACAGCAGACTTCACAGTGCATGCATGATGCATAAAAATCCAGGCAGAACAGAACACCAGCCTGTTTGGTTATGAATACAGCTGCCTATAGCTCATCAATTTCACCATTATTTAGGCTGATACAAACAATCGCTGTTCTAGACTTTTATTTTGTAATTCAGAATGTGATGAAAGGGCACAGGTACTTCTAACATACTTCCACCAAGCAATAAGCCTGTTATATAGGCCTATAGGTACAAGTCAAATCAAAACAAAGTGAAGCAGCCACGTTAGGTCATCCTCCCCTGAACCACAGCTGGGCCCCCACTTCCTCAGCATGTGACTGCAAGTGGAGTCTCTCCCTGTCTGCCTCTGTTTGTCTCTCTCTGTCTCTGTATCCCTGTCTGTCTGTCTGTCTGTCTGCCTCTTTCGGTTTCTCTCTCCCCGTCTGTCTCTCTCTGTCTGTTTCTCGCTCTCTGTCTGTCTCTCTCTCCCCCTCACACACATGCTCTCTGTCTGTCTGTCTGTCTCTCGCTCGCTCTCTCTCTCTCTCACAGGCACACACACCATCTTTTACTTGATCTTTTACTCATTTTTTTTACTCTCCTTTCCTCTCCACTCTCTAGTGCACTTGTCCCAGACTGTCTGGATGGGACTCCCAGTTAAAGTTTGGATGAACCGTGCGTTGGGTTCAGTCTCTCAGTCTACCGCTGCTGGCCTGCTGCTACGCTGATGAGGGGGCCAACCAGTCGCTTAGTCAGACTCCGGCAAAACACACCGCAACAGTAACAGATCAGAGAAGAGTTATGACCCCGCACTGTGAGGGGTTGGTGTCGAAGGCCAGTGGTGTGTGTGTGTGTGTGTGTGTGTGTGTGTGTGTTTAAATGCCTTTCTGATCCACATAAAAGCAATTAAATGTGTGTGTGACAATGAACCTGTCTATCTGACTTGGCCTCCCTCCCCCTCCTCTTCCTCCCCCTCTGTCTGTCCAGTCCCCTTCTCTCTCTCTCTCTTGGTCTTTGGGTCTTGCATTTTTTTCCCTCATTCTCTGTCTGTCTTGCTCCCGAGGGAGCATAAAGGATTCTCTTCACCATCTGCTGTGCAGCAAGACTAGGCAGGCGGACCAACAGGCGCTCTCAGACACACACACACAGAAAGAGCACATAGGGAAATGAGAGACAGCGAGAGAGAAACAAAAAATACAGATAAAGAGAGAAAGAGAGAAACAAGAGATAAAGAAAGACGCTGTTGATGTTGCCACTTTGTTCAGTACCATTAGGCTACATTGCATAACATATAAGTGTTGCATGATTGTGTTATCATTATGAACATGGTCATGCCATACAGCCTTGCTAGTAAAACACTGCTTGATTTAAATTTTGGAGAGCGCAGGTAAAAGGGAAAAAAAAAAGAAGAGGACTGAAGGGCAGGGCAGACAGAAAAGGTCAGAAGACGAACAGTCTGGACACAGCAGGAAAGCAGAGAGGCAGAGGCAAGACAGAAAAAGGGAGAAAGAGTAGGCTGAAAGAAAAAAAAAGAAAAAGAGAGGAGGGTTCTGTGATTTCTGTGAGGGACTGAGATTCTCTTCGAGACAAAATAGGGAGACAGAGACAGAGAAAGAGAGAGAACAAATAAAAGAAATTAAAAGAGAGGATGAACACATGTATGTAAATAAGCAAAGGAGTGTTTAGCCTAGGTGTTGAACTAAACTTGCGTGTAAGTGCATGAATGAATAAGATTAGGTGCGTGAGTGCGATGGTGTTGTTGAGCGTCGGAGAGACTTGAGAAGTGTACTGTGGTGGGAGGAGGAGGGAAGCAGACATTGCAGCACGACAAAAGCCACATCCGCAACAGGGGCCGGAAATGCAACAAGCGAGGGGAAGTGCGAAGAACACTGCGCAACAGCTGGTTCTCTCTGACACACACATGCAAGCAGGCATACGCACGCATGCACGCACACACACACACACACACACACACACACACTCACACACTCTCTGACACAAAACAGGCACAGTGTAACAGTAACGCACATACTGCTGTCTTTAAACAAGGGCTGTTAGCTAAGGGCTCAACATACTCAATAACACATGTAAACACACACACACACAGGCTGTCAAAACACCCAGCACTGTGTAAAAGTAAGCGCACTCAATAACACACACACTGGCTGTTACAAAACAAGCACTGTCACAGGATTGCACATAAGCGCACACACACACACACATACACACATACACACACACACACACACACATAATGGAGGCGCCTTAGGTCATAACAGTTTAGACAAGGCTCTGGGCAGGCTGGACAGTCTCCACCTTATCATGCTGTGTTCACATGTGACCTCTCTAATCACACACTCCCCTCTCATGGAGGGCTGGCCAGCACAGGCCACTTAAGCACAGGGAAGTTAACCCCACTGCCCATACAATTAAGAGGGGGGGGGGACGACAGCAAGACAGAGTGAGAGAAGAAGAGTAGTAGTTGGTAAAGAAACTCTCCACACGTACACACACACTCTTTGTATTACACTGTACTTCACATGTAAACCTATTCTGCTTTGGCAATGAAAAAATGTCTGTCATGCCAAAAGTGCTCACTTGAAAGAGAGAAAGAGAAAGAGAAAGAAAGAGAGGGAGACAAAGAGAGAGAGCAGTCTATGTGAAAATTTCCCACAGCCAAGGCGTAAAAAGTTCACAATGTCAGCAACACAGTTTAAGCCATAGCCCACCTCCACACCATGAAAAAGAAATGGCTGCTCATAAAACTGCAAGGCCTTGCGCGGTTTTCCGTGGCCACAATGCTCATAAGACAGAAATCTTACAGCAGAAAAAGCCAATGGGAGGAAACCTCTGCGTGTGTGTGTGTGCGTGCGTGTGTGTGTGTGTGTGTGTGTGTAAGGGGATGTTAAGGGGACTGTCGGCTGTAGCAGAAAGCAGAGGAGTCTTAAACTAAGAGCAGCCTGTTGAAACTGACAGTTTTATTTCCTATTTACCGTCTTGGTGGCAGCAGGCAGTCAGGGAGCTTTGATCTCGTTTGTTCCTACCAGATTGCTAGTCGCCATAGAGACAGAACTAAACTACCAGGAAGTAAGGTCGATAAGCTGGAGATTTAAGCAAACAGTTTTAGTGGCTGAGGTGTGCTCATGTCAAAACACACACACACACACACACACACACACAATCATTAAACTTTTCAAACCGAGCTCTTGTTATGAATGGGACGAACCCTAAATCAAGTATTTGACTCCACTTTGTTTGTAATTTGATACCGTGTCATCATGCAAACAAACACAAAACCAGCACCAACCTTCATGCTTTTCAACAGAGGAAGGGAGACTACAAGGTGTTACTGTAGTGACAGAAGGAATGTGTGAGGGGGGGGACGACACACAGTTCAGATATGGAATGAGATGTGGAAAGATTCTGGAATGTTCCCCCGTGTGCCTCAGGGCTTGGTCTTGTGTCCCTCATGTCTCTGTTACTGATCAATAGACCTGATCTGACACACTTGACCCATCAAAACAACACATACTTAGAACATACACACAACACACACACACACGAAGCAAGGAACACTAACTTAAGCCTACCTAAAGACACATAACTACACACCAACAAAGGCTACTAACACACTGTACACAAACACACACACACAAAATGTTAAAAGCCTTTCGACATGCCACACAAGTAACGGAGCCAAAAAAAAAAAAAAAAACAGCTGGCAGCACAACAGCAGAAAAAAGTGACACTACAAAAAAAAAAAAAGAGCGAGAGCCAAGAAAGAAAAAAAGGGACATACGAGACAGGAAGGAGCTCAAAAGTGAATGATTCAGATACAAAACAGTGCAGTGGTGAAAACGAAAGAAAAAACCCAAGGTCTTCAAACTGTTCGAGGTAGAAAACGAGGAAAGGGAGAGAGAGCGGAGTGAAAGAGGTGAGGGAGAGGGAGCGAAAGACAAAGTGTGACTCAGACAATAGGAGGGTGTATTGATAGTGAGTTCCAGGCAGGAGGGGAGAGAGAGAGAAAGACAGAGAGAGAGAGAGGGAGAAAGACCCCCATTTTCGGGAAAGTGACGACAATGGGAACAGCAGGGGCAGCCCAAGGACTGTTTCATCAAAAGGCCTGCCCCCTCCCCCCACGCACACACACACACACACACACACTCATATATATACACACACACAACACACGCGCACAAGCGCGCGCACAAACACACACACAGGCCCCTTTACCATTTTATATCTCAGCTGCTGCACTGCTTAGTTGCGGTATGGAGTGTGTCTGTTGCGTGTGTCTCCCTCTTGCTGCAACAAAAAGCTCTTGTGCTCCACACGCCCCGGGGGTCACGAGTTAGGGGAGCCCCCCTGACAAATATTTATCAACGCCGCAACAACTTTCTCTCGATCCCCTCTCACACTCTTCTCTTTCTCATCATCTCTTGTCCTTTGAAAACCCCTCTTTCTAACAGTCTGCCAACCATGTGCTGTTTTGCCCTCTCTTAACCCGTTTTGTCTGGTCTTGGAATACTCCATCCTTCCCTCTCTCCTTTTCAGCTGATTTTACCCCTCTAGCTATAGCCCTTTGTCTTCATCTCTCTCTCTCTCTCTTTCTATCTCTCTTGTGCTCTCTTTCTCTCTCTGTTGTTCTGTCTCTGCAGTGCCTCTATTCCTGGGGCATGATGCAGGGGTAGAGGCTGCACCTCCCAACCCCCCAAAACAGGCTGTCAGGGAGAGGGGTCCTGCAGCTACTACACCCCAGCTCTGCACTGGTGCATACAGACCCTGCAGGAAACACACACATACACACACACAGACACACTCTTAATACAAAACACAGAGTACACCTTCCCTCCCACTGTCTAATATGCATGCTCTTAAATACACATATACCAAGGTAACTGGCAATAAGCAATAGGTCAGTTATGACTCTGAGGGGGTGGAAAGCCTACCAAAGCCCGCTGCTGAGTTTCATGCCTCAGTGATGCAAAGCTGGTCTCTCTGTCTGTCTGTCTCTAACTCTCCATCTTTTCTCTCTTCATTTCTGTCTACCTCCAATAACTGCTGCTGCTTCTTCTTCTTCTTCTTCTCCCCCCTTCCCTCCCTCTCTCTTCTTCTTCCCTGAGGGAGAGCTGAACCCCTGACCTTCCTGTGGGGAAGTCTGCGCTGGAGCGTCGTCAAGAGACTAGAAGCAGCAGAAGAAGCAGAAGAAGGGGGAAAGAAAAAGGGAAAAAAAGGAAGAAAGAAAAAAAGCAAGAGAGAGAGAGAAAAGAAAGTCTGTTTTCACAAAAAGAGGCTCGAAGGGCCCCCCTTCAGGCCCTTGCTGGCATGGAGCAGCAGTCTGTGTGTTGTGTCGGTGTGTCAGCCTGAAGAACACTACCCACTTCACAGCACACTCGCTGCAGTCTGCTTCTAGACAGCTGGTCCCTTTCGCTCCTCAGTCTCGCCTCTATTCTGGGCCAGTGTTTGCAGCTTCTGTCCCACGATGGCTGTGTTTAAAAGGAAAACAAGCAACATCGGCCTAACCTTCACCAATCCCCCAGTTTGAGCTTTTCTTGAAAAGAACTTTTTTAGAAGAAGCCTTATAATTACAACCCACCTCATGGTTAGTAGCAGGTAGACTAAAATGCAGGGTGTGTCGCTGCAGTGAACTGAATGATTTGACACGTAGCATTTTGCTGAGATGGTCTCAAGAACAAAGAGAAATGAGTCACTGCAGAATACGATCTGTATAGGTACAGGTCTGGCCAAGCAGTGGAAAAATGATTGTGGAACACTACACAATACCACTGCTTTTCTGGATTGTGTGTGTGTGTGTGTGTGTGTGTGTGTGTGTGTGTGTGTGTGTGTCTTATGACTGCACCTGGATAAACCAGTCAGGCTTGAAGTCAATGGGTGAGTCAAGAGGCAATAACTGCTGGTCAGAGATCAAACTCAGACAGCTCTGATGATATCAACCTCAAGGGACTGAGACATCATCACCATGGTGATAAACCAGCAGCCTACTGTTTGCTGTTTGGGTGGTTGCTAAATAGGTGCATCACAGAGATAAACTGGTTACAGCAAAATCATGTTTCCGCCATCCCAGATAGATCGGCCACTATGATGGGCACAGTAAGAGAAGCAGACAAGTCTTGCCTTGCCTTACAAACAAGACACATGCAGTGAAGGAGTGCAGCATCTTGGCACAAAGTCTGACTGTTTGGACAACATTGCGTGTTGCAAAGCACAGGCAATTGTGTGTGTGTGTGTGTGTGTGTGTGCGTGTGTGTGTGTGTGTGCGTGTGTATCTCAGTTTCTGACTGCTGTTTCTAATCTCATCTGCATATCTACATTATTTAGGACCTACTCGGCACGCTGTAGGTTAATGTTTCCGGGACATGTCAAGAAGAGATTGCCTTCTACTCTATTGCTCCATTAGTCAGTGACTTCAGAAGAATGCCAAATACCATGTGAATGGTATGAACTAAGGACACAGGGTAAACTAACGAGTCTGGCTGGAAGAGATGAAATAGTAATCGGTACAACAAGCCCCACTTTAAAATGTTCTTAGGAAATGAAAAACCTGAAAGCCCATGCTTCCCAGCTTAGGTCATGACTGTAACACAATGCAGAACTGTGCCAGCCAAGATAAGGCTATCTACAGTCTCAGTCAGACACATTAATCATATGACTATCAATTACTCCTTACTTAGCCCTCATGGTGGCAACTGTGTATATACGTGTATATACGTGTGTGTGTGTGTGTGTGTGTGTGTGTGTTAATGCAACCAAGGCCTATTCCCCTCACATGGCAGGGGAGCAGATGGCCATAATTACCGAGAACACAACAAGAGCTTCTTTGCAAGGAGGGGGCGTTGAGGAGTGTGTCGCAGGGTGACTGGCTGCATCATCTTGGCAACTAGCTAACTGGAAAGCAAGCTAACCAGTTTGATTTGCACAACTACACATTGCATGCCGGTAGTCTTTAAGCTGGGCAGGAAGATTGTCACAAGGTTGACTTTCTGATACTAACCAAATGTAAAGGGTTAACCTAACATTAACATTCTGGTCACACAATGCCAAAAAGTACACCGAAACTACTTAATTGGGGTGGCCCCTTGTGAAGAACAGGACTGTGGCAGCATTGCTCTCTGACGGAGGCCCTTCATATGTGCAAGAGAAGTATACTGATGCTGCAATAACTACTTTGCAACAACAGGAAGCGAACGTGAAAGTCTTGAACTTGCAGCTAATGCTATCTTAAACTAGCCAGGCAACGTTATGTTTCAGTCATCATGCTAGTAGGAGAAAACGTGAACAGTAAACTAAAAGCAAGACTTATGAGACTTGCCCTTTCACATTTTACTTGGGATTGGAGTGTTCGTTGCTGACTATTTGGAGTCAAGTCAAAAGAAAAGGAACTAGCTTTCTGTTCCTCGGAACACGCCTGCTGCTTCTTTCAGTTGTACGACGATGCACCACGTTACAGAATGCAGGTGGGGGAGAAAAGAAGTGAGACAAAAGAGACCCAAAATGACCGGCCACTAAGAGCCGTGTAGTCTTTTATGTAAGAAAACGGTTCAGAAACAGACAAAAAGTGCACTGCTTACCTGCGTATGTAATGTCGGACAGGTCATAGTTTTTAGCGGTTCGGGGAAACTCCTTCAGTTTACGGTTGGACAAGTTGAGAGCACCGCTCGACGCAGCCTCCTCTAGTGCCTTCTCCACGCTCCGGCTGGCCGCTATTGTCGCCGGCAGCTGGGTAACATCCCCAGCAGCCATGAAACACAAATGCGCCGCTAATATTACTTTCTTAGTATAGTGAGTTAAAAGCCTGAAATTAGACTTTTCTTTTCTACTATTCTGTATTCGCAAGAAGCGTGGTATCCCTTGTTAGAGTTATGTAGTCCGAAAAAAGACATCACGTTAATTCCAACAAGAAAATAAATCTCCCTCTCCAGGCGAGACAGACACATCCACTCTGTTTCGCGAGCGGACAGTAATAACTGTCATTCTGTCAGCAGGCTGCGCGAGGGATACGGGGCGTGGCCAAACGTTGAGTAAAGTCTTGATTGACAGGTCAGGCACACCCTAAAATTATTCTTCACTACGGCTTGTTTGGAGAAAAGGGGCGTAGATATTTTCATGATTTTAGAAAGCCAAGGGGGTAGGCAAACCAATCAGAGGAAAGGTGAACTTGTGATTCAGAGAACTTCCAGAGAAGTGTCTGAATTAGATGGCGCAGTTTATAGAGCTTGTGGGTTATTTTAAGGAAGGTTAGGTGTAATAGTTGATGTATTATATTTATTAATTCTGATGAATTACATATTTATACCGCTCACTGTACAAATTCGGGCACACTTATTAAAAGTTAAGAATGGGCTATTAGTTGCACAACGAGGAAATTGACGACGCTCTCTTTCTTTATGTTTTGCTCGCGTGTGTGCATGTGTTAGAGGGGCAGTCACAAATTAATAAAATCTAGTGGTTTGTGATCACTTAAACAAATTCATTTTCCATTTTCAGTGTTATACAATCTCAGCAGCTGACTGCCTTGTGCGCTCGCTCTCAGCATCCATCATCACCCACTCACCCCCAGCACCGCAGGAAATACACACACACACACACACCCCTCCCTAGTGTCCCATCTGCCCATCTGTCAGTCTCCTGATGTGATGATGGTCACACAGCTGGGTCCGGAGCCTGGGAGATAGAGAGAGGAAGATCTCTATTGAGCACTGGGCCTCTTTTCAGCATGCAGCACTATCCATTAAAGTGCATTACAGCATACAGTGTAAGCACACAGTCCATTACCACTATACACATGGCACACACCCCGAGGATGGATGTCTGAGAGATTATAGTAAAGCATTATTGTCTCTGCCCCTGCCATGTCCTGAATGTGGCTTTTCAGCTGTAGCCAGATAAATACAAATGACATGTTCAGTGTGCTCAAATTGAAAATAAGTGTTGTTGAAAATAGTGTGGTGATGGCTTGTTTGAACAACGATAAAATGACATTCAAAAAAATCTCAATTTGTTATTGTTTTGTGTACTGTTAAACATTTTTAAGGTTTGCTATGGAGTGTACATGGATCAAGTGCTGGGACTGTTAGGTGTTTTGGTATAGCCCTGACTTTTGTGCAATGGTATTTAGAGATTCGGAGAATTAACTGTTTGTGTTAGGAAGGGCCAATAAAGAAGTGGGTCAGTAAATCATCAACAGAGTCAATACACTGCTGGGACTGTGGGGAGAGAGAGGAGGAGGGAGGGGGAAGGGACCCCAGAGGAAGAGAGGAAGAGCAAGGAGGAAGAAGGGGAGAGAGAGCGTGAGAAACTCATGTGTCATCCATGCAACTTTCACCATTTGATGCTCCTTAGACACCAAGCGAGGCCTGGAAAAAAACAAAGATAGACAGTGGGAAACAGAAGATGTGAACTCAGAAAGAGAGAGAGAGAGAGAGAGAGAGAGAGAGAGAGAGAGAGTTGGAACACTAAGAAACGGGGTAACATATTAGTTGCTACAGAGTGAAGAAGAAAAAAACAAAGGAAATGGCAATAGCGGACAAGCCAACCCTATAAATAGCCATTAACATCGAAATGGGGACAAAGGCGTACTTTATTTGACAGACTGAACTTCTGTAGAACGAAATAGCTATTGAACTGTGTACACATTCATTACACACTCAGTGGGACATTAATTAATTGATTACAATTACACATTTTTATTACGATGGACTCTGTTATCAGGTCAACAGACCCAATAATTTCCCAGAGTGCCCATTCAGTCTCCATCGGTCTTCCGCTTTTGTACATCATCTCATTTGCATGTAGGCCATTTAGGACGATGAATTTTAATTAACACAGTAGTTGAACAGGGACAAGGCAGGGAACACTGCCTTTGTTTCTGGATGCAGCAGCTCACTTGGTTCATTTATCCATCACTGTGTTCGCAGTGCATGTCTGGGTGTAGCATGGGACACCTTGTAGCAGGCCCACCAGGCAGACACAAGCGAAGGCAAAAAGCTTTAGAGACACATAAGCTGTGTCAAAACTGAGGAAAAGCTGCATTCTGATATGTTTTAAGTCATTTGAATTACCTGATGTTTCTGTGATGGACAGGGCGAACCCTTATATGGACAATGGCAGAAAAAAGTAAATGGTCAGTGTCTCCACTTTAAGAAAATTTCTTTGTGAAATAAATATAATATAATTTTCAGATGTAGCTAAAACTAGAAAAGCACTGCATTTAGTTTAGTTTTTTAGTTGTAGTAACATAAGAAATGCTACAAACCTCAAAAACTCAGAAAACCCATTGGCCCATTTTAGCTGAACATGCTAAGGTAAAATGGGACACCCCTTTCAGCTAAAATGGGCCACCTTTTAATTAGGATTTCTTTCAGTATTTTCTACTTTTTTCACAACAATGTAACACTGATTGAGGAGAAAATTAATTTTAAAACATTTACGAGACACGTTTGCGGTAATAGTTTTAGTCCAAGGACCATAGTTACTTAGGCAAAGTAAGCAAAGAATAGTAGAATACAAGTGACTTTATAACAACTCAATTTGTGACTTTTTATTAATTTTCATCCTTAGATTTCATGGGTCTTTCCCAAATTCACCCTATCTTGCCATCTTCTGGGTTTGCCGTCTTGCTATGGCATCCAAAATGTTTTGAAAGTTTTTCAAATGTGCTTTAATGTCTGCCAAGACATATGGCCTATTAGACAATGATGACAATGAGGCAGTAGGTAAGTACCTTCCCATTTCAGACACATTAATAGTTTTCCAGCACAGTGCACAGATGTAACCAGACGAGTGCTTAAACTGAAGTGTCTGAGCAACTGAAGCCAGAGAGATAGAGTGTGTGTTCATGGAGCCTTAGTGACAAGAGCAACGAGGGAATCAGTGACACATGGAAAAGATGACAAAATAGTGGATAGAGGGGGTGGATAGCAAGAGAAAGAGATTATTTGTGTTCACCGACTGTGTGTGTGCGGGCATGAGTGTGTGTGTGTGTGTGTGTGTGTGTGTGTGTGTGTGTGTGTGTGAGATAGAAAGAGAGAGAGCGCGAGAGAGAGAGAGAGTAGGGGGGAGGGGGGTGAAAGAGAGAGTATGAATGAGTGGCTCTTGAAAAATGAGAGTGCATGAGAATGATTGGAATGGGATTGAATGTGACCATGCCCATGCCAGCTGCAAGGGTGAGAAAGACAGAGGGAGAGAGAGAGAGCGAGAAGGGGTGGGGAGGGAAGGAGAAAGAGAAAGAGACAGCTTGGCTGGAGCCTTTTGGCCATTAACACTGCTTGACATTTGGCTCAGAGCAAGTCATCCCTTACTTTTATATTTTCAGACAGTCTCATAATGTCATCAATGCGTGTTCTTTGAGCCACACAAAGCTCAGTCTAAAGTGAAAAAAAAAACTTAACACACCATAAATAATCGAATAACACAAGAGTTATGAAACGTTCTAACAAATAAAAGTATTATTATTATTATTTTTATTATTATTATTATTATTATTATTATTATTATTATTATTATTGTTGTTGTTGTTGTTGCTATTATTATTATTATTGTTGTTGTTATTATTATTATTAATATTAATAGGCCACATAAGCTAAAACACACAGCCTACATCACAGTTCTAGAACACTAGAACTGTGTACTGTCATATAATGATGTCACATTGGATGCTCAAATTGGAATTTTGGAGTAGAATTTTGTGGCTTGTGTAGCAAAAGTGGTCATTTCTTAACTTAAATCAGAGCAGGAGGTCCAACCAGCAATATAAGTTAGGGAGTTAAAGCATTTTCAAATGTTACAATAATGGCAGAGCGGCCAAGACGAGGTAAAATGCGTTTAGCCACTGGGGCTGAGGCGCCATCTACAGTAAGTAAAGAAACACTACAACTGGTTTTAGTTCTGTGTATGTAAAAACATTTGCGAACATGGTAAATTGTTTTAATGATCTGTGATTTCCCTCATCAAATATTAAGGCAAAGAGGAGAAAGACTGGCACTTCAGAACAGTTTGAGGAGTGTCCGTCAACAAGTATTGAGTCTTTGCCACCAGAGCTGGTGAGCTTATTCTCAATCTTACTTATAATCAAAAATGCAAATAAATGTATGTATAACCAGTGTTATCTACATAGACTGTTCATATCAACAGTTAGGTTTTCATATGACTTAATGTTAACCTCAGGTGGAGGAGATCCTTTCCTGGGTGTCTGCCCATGATGTTATCAACTTTGGAGCAACCTGCACTACATTCCATCAGCTGAGTCTCAGTTCAATGCTGTGGAAAAGGCTCTATCAGCGCAAAGCCTCAGGAAGACTTCCTGTAAACGATGCGTCTAATACAGCCACCATTAACTGGAAGCGGATGGCCGTCTTTAAATGTAAGAGGGCAGAAAGATCAATTTCAGGTTATGCTCTTAAGGTCTATATGCCTTGCCAAGTCAATTTCAGAGAGATTGCTACTTTGCTCAAATAACAGTACAGTAGTTCTACCTTGGGCCATCTTCTTCCTAGCTGAAATATTTTGCCAGCTAGCAATAATCAGATATTTGGCCTAAAATGAGCCTTTTACTAACAGGTGTAGCCACAGATGGGCTGAGGTGCGCCTGTGCCCGCCCACTTGTCAATCATTCCCTGCCAACCAGAAGGCTACGCCTTTGCTTTTACTTTTCACAACCTTTGGCTACATGTGAAACTGCTCTCTATATATGGTTGACCCACCCAGCAATGCCACTGAACAGCTTGGGGCCTATAAAGAAATACAAAGGCTACAAGAATACAAGCCCCTTGTCATGTGTTTGACACTAGAATGATCTTACCCCCACAGACAGTGCCCTTGGACTACTTAACACTACCTTTTCTCTGTATCTCTGATGATCCCTTCAATCCTGCCTCTTCAGACACCCAGGCCCTCTACCTGCAGAGGCTGGGCAGTGGCAGCAGTGGTCGAGGAAGCTTCAACTGGAACCGTAGTGGTTCTCAGCTGGTGTCCCGTGCCGTGGTCCCTCCCCACGCCCTGGGCTTTCTCCGCACCCAGCCAACCCGTGACCACCTGCTCCTGTGGGACTACCAGAGGACCCTCTTCATGCTGCGCAACGGTGTGATGACCACGCAGCGTGGTCAGCTGGCCTGGAGACGCGCCGCACGCTACTCCGTGCTGTGCCACAATGCCAAAGATGTGAGGGGAAGACTGATTGTGTGTGTGTGTGTGTGTGTGTGTGTGTGTGTGTGTGTGTGTGTGTGTGTGTGTGTGTGTGTGCACTCCTTGCACTTACTCTGTCATTTCTTAAGTTGCCTAAGCTTAATGTAATGCATACAATACATTTTGACAATTTAACAATATACTTGAATGGCTGAATAAGTGTATGTCTGAAGTCAGACCACTTTACCCTTGGCTGAATAATTCCTCTAATAGACTGCAGCTGTTAAAATGTTTGATAGGCCATAGCCTGCCTTTCCTGAAGAGGAAAGAAATAAAAACCCTATACACACACACTATCTACTCAGCAGAGACTAGATCCGGCAGATAGTGCTCTTCTAACTGATCTGTTGTCTTTTTTGTTTGTGTATTGTCTGCCTTAATGTCGTTTATCTGTTTGTCTACATCTAGTTATGATTGATGTTGACAGTATTGCTTTAGGCTAAATACACTGTAGCTGTAGGAATGTAATTTCATGTAAAGGTATTTGTACAATAGGCAATTTGTGAGAGAGAGGTAAAAGAGAGAGAGACCTCTCTACTTACACAGTAGAGGCTAGATCTAGCAGATGATTTACTTCTAATGGATTTATTCCTTTTTTAATGTTTCTTTTTTTCTCTCAACAGTTTGCTGTGGATCCCCGTAGCGACGTGTCCCACCGCACGTATGTCTACGTCCTGGTGAGCCGCATGGATAGCCTGCCTGCCCCCAGCGTGGCTGGACCCTCGAGCTCAAACCTGACCCCCACGTCTCAGCGGTGCGACTGTGTGGAGGTCTACCAGCAGGACAATGGCCTCCGAGTCTTCCGCATGACCTTCCACTTCTCTCTGACCTTCACCCAGATCCGCCTCACCGGGTCAGAGTTCAACCGGACCCTGCTGCTGCTCACGGGTGGGTGATAAGTGCTAGATCAAGAGAACTGTAACCAGAAGCCTTTACCTTGTTTTTGCTTTAGTATGAAAAGTATAACCCTTTGAGTGTAACTCTTTGCATGATACTGTAGTATAATGGTGTAATGTTACTCCTCCTCTCACTGTCATTATTGTCGTTTGTCTGTCAGACACTGGGAAGGTGTATGCGCTGTATGTGAACGAGTCTCAGCTAAGCATGCCCCGCTCCTACACCGTACAGTTGGCACTCAAGAAGATCAGCAGTTCGCTGCCAAACATGGCGGTGAAAGAGCTGCACACAGGCTACAACAGCGTTGTGTACCTTACAAGTATGGCCAATTGACATAACCTTCCACAACACCCACCCTTTTATCATATCACAAATCGAACAGACATGTTGTGGATTTTAGTCCAAGTTTATTTAAGACTCATCCTGTACCCTTTCCCTATTTACTTTTTTAGATGAGGGTACAGTGTACATTGAGGTGCATGCAGCTGGAGCCTACCGCCAACTGTTTGGGTCCAATGTTGGCTTTGATCCGCATGACATCTATGTTCCTCTGCCTCTGTCCATCCCCAATAAGGTAGCTATCACCAACTGACTTATAAGCAAGATGAAGTGCACCCACTGTCTTTGATACTCCTAACAGCTGTGACCCTATAATATTTCACACTGCCTTTCAATGCCAATATCAGAACATTTACCAGTGTCAGGCCAGTGTCAGTAATGGTGTGTTCCTTTTGCATTGGGAACTGAGATTTAGATAACAGGATGATGTCACATCTGCTAAATGCACTGAGAAAATTGAATTTCAGTGTTCCATTTTACAACTAGGCAACTCAGGGTCCTTTGTGTTGCTCTGAGATATTTGGTTGGTCGTCTTAGAGACGGGAAAGGGCATTTCGTCATCTTTGGCTTTAGCACTTGAAACACAACTCACCACCGGCCAATGAAACACTCATAGAAAAAAACTCATCTATCTGAAATAAAATCCCACTGCGATTGTACTTTAGACATACTTGTCTAAAGTACAATTGCAGTGGGGCTATTGAAATTACCTGTTTTAAGCCCAGAGGTATAAACAGGTAATTTGGAATATTTAGTATTGGATTATAGCTTCTGAATATCCATCTTGCCTACCACTTACCCCACAATGCAAAAGAATGGTTAGAAGAAGGGTCAGTGGGTTTTTAAAAACCCATGGATCTATAAAACATTGCGACTGTGCTTTAGACATATACAGTATAGCTCATCTTTCCTCTTTCGCCCCTAAGGTGGTGAAGTGCTCAATGGGCCAGACGCATCTCTGTCTGGTGGATGACTGTGGCCAGCTCTACATGCAGGGCTGCAACCGCTATGGACAGCTTGGCACCGGAGACAAGATTGACCGAGGGGAGCCCACTAAGGTGTGTTGAGTTCACTGTGTGTGTGTGTGTGTGTGTGTGGCACAGAGATAAATGTGTGTTGTTGTGCTGGTTCTGTCACTTAAATGTGCTATATGTGGGACTGTGGCCAAAACTCATACTGCAATCAAATTCAAGACAACACAAAATCAAAACATACAGTAAAAATTGCTATAAATTGAATTTTCAAAGGCAAATACTGTTATCACTTACTAATGTCAGTGAAATCATCAATTTCAATGAAACATGTTTCCATAATATCTGGTGAGATATCTGAACAATTTTATGATTACTTGCCCTAAATGGTCTACACATAGCATCTTCAATTAATTTCTTTTCTGTGCTGCCAGTGAATGACTATAAATGATCTTTCCACCCCTTCATCTATCGCTGTAGGTGGCCCTGTCTATGGCCCTGGTGGACGTGTGGTGTGGACTGAACCACTCACTCGCCCTGCTCCAGGGAGAGTCAGGCAGCAGGGAGGTCCATGGCTGTGGATGTGGTGCTGGAGGTCGTCTTCCTGGATGTGCTGAAGGCAGTGCTGTCTTTGTCAAACTCACTGTGCGGGTAAGGAAAAACCTAACACTGACTAACTTGTAATTTCACAGGTAGTCTAAATTCTACCCTCACAGGAAGTCATGCTCATAAAATAATTGTACTACTTAGCAATGAGTTTGACTAAAATGACGCAATGCAGGCTAAAGGTCCTTTGCTAAAAGGAAATCAATGAAAGGATTTCTCATTAGCAGACTCTGCTATCCAGAGCGACTTATAGTGAAATAACTACAGGGACAGTCTGCCTGGAGCCACTTGAGCGTTAAGTGTCTTGCTCAGGACCATTATGGTGGGAGACACTGGGATGAAACTTGCAACCATCTGGTTTTCTCTTTGCTAGCACTAACTACCATGCAGACAAAAAGTAGTGTGAGGTGTCCACATCCAAGCAAACCTAAACATGTGGCAGATGTCAAAAAGCAACCTGAGAAAAAGGGTCAAAAACAGATCTGTGCACTGTTACAAAATGATTAAGATTTTCAGGCAAGGCAACATTTCCATCATCAGTTCTTCATCAGGAAATGTGGGAGATATACGCTGAATGCTAGTCTAAATTCTGCCATGAGAAGAAATCATGCTGCTAAAATCACTGTACCCTTGAGTCATCATAAATATAATTAAGATACCCCTCCTCTCTCTCTTTCAGGTGTCTCGCAGCACACGCTCCATCTGCGCTTCCAAGGACTGCCTGTACCTCCTCTGCAGCCACGACATTGAGGAGCCCCCCATCATCTGCCCCACCTCAGCAGAGGCCAGAAGCGAGGAGGGGGAGGAGACAAAGGCGGAGACACAGGAGGAGAAGGAGCGTCTGAGAACACACCTGACGCTCATGAAGGACTGTGAGAACATGCAGCAGCAGCTGGACATGCTGAGGGACACCATCCAGACCCACATGACCCTCAGCTCCACCCACAGGGACTTCCTGAACCAGGCCATCACCACCATTCGCCACCATTCCTCTTCCTCCACCTCCATGGAGTTCTAGGCGTTGAGTGGACCTACCACAGGCTGCTTGCCAGACACCATGTCTGTCTTCTTTAAGCCAAAGGGTTTATTTTTTAATACCAAATAAATGTATTTCTCGCAAATTAAGATGGATTTTTGTCAGCCTCCATTTATATATTTTATAAGGAAAACATTTGATCAAGTGAAACGCCAATGGGTTAAAAACCTTCAACATCAGGTATACAATATAGGACATGAGAAAAGTAGGCCTATTGATTCGACCTAAAACCAGGCCTTATGTAGAAACTATTTCAACTGTAATTCTCCAGGCAACAATGAAGAGGATCTGTCGCTGGACAGAATACTTAGAGCAATACTATGAAACTGGTCAGCGGGGTACGCTTCGAACATTTAAAACAAAACTTATTCTGTGTACCTACAGAACGCAGAATTCGAAAAGAACAATGTTGCGCGTGCGATGCTTCCACTTTCATAACATAACTTTCTGAAGAATTTCACTTGCATTGTTTTTGAGCACAAGCAACATAATCTTCGATTGAAAAAAGACAAAAGGTAGGCCGTCTGAGAAAGCTACTTCAAACACACATTCCTGCTACTTACGTTTTTTAGTTACATCTCATAGAAAAATAGACTTTCTCCCATCGCTAATGTTTGAGTACTCCTGGTCAGGTTCAAAATATGTCTTCAACATCTGTTTCATTTATTACCCAACAGATGGAACTAGTGTCTGGTTACCGAGACCGGCTTATAGCGTTTTCCGAGACAATGTCGCAGTGGTATCGCTCCTTCCAGACCTGTCCGAAGACACAGCACGACAAGTGTGGCTTGAGTGACGCTTTTGGATATGGTCCTCCTCGTTACCCTATCGACAAAGCCTGTCCTGTTTGGATCCTACACCTGTTGGATTGCACTACACCGCCCCCTAGTGCTCACAATCGCCTCGAACAGTCCGATATCGACCCCGCTGATTTAGGTGTGTTTAACATCAGGGGTTTTGGCTTCTCTGAATTTTATTGAATGAAATTACGACATCCCCATGAAGTTCGTGTTTATACCCCTATTTAAAACGGGCAGCACATTAGCACATTTAGTCAAATTACCCAATATGATACGGAAATAGCTTATCAACACTGTAAGATATTGCCTTATATGTGTCAGCAGCACCACATTACTGGGCTTTTCTAAGTAGAACAGGCCCTACAGGCTTTGAACTATAGGTCTTCTTTAACCTAACAAACTGTATCTGTATCTTATCTGGCTGATGGGTTGGTTCTGTGGACTGTAGGGCGTTGTGAGGGGAAGAGTGTTCTGATGGTGACTGATGCCTCTGGCCTGCCGCTGGGATTCGACGTCCTGCCCCACGGCTGGGCTGGAGCCCTGGGAGGAGGCGAGGCGGCTGGAGGTGATGGCAGAGGAGCTGTGGGAATGACCCACAGGATGGTGAAACTGATCCGCCGATGCATGGAGGCACCCATGAGCGGCGGGTTACCACGACGACCCCAGACTCTCAAAGTGAATGACAGGAAGCTTCACAGGTCAGAAGGGTTATCAAACTGTCGATACTGTTACATGGGCATCGTGTTGCTCTTTGTTTTTGTATGTTTGTCTTTCCCCATCACATAAACTCACCACACACACACACACACGCAAATGCACATACACACACACACATTTCTGCCACTGATGTCATTGATTTTTCCTTGCCATCTCCCTTCCCTGTCATAATGTTTTTTCTTACTCTCATTTTTTTAATCCTTCACTCTATCTTTGTCCCGTTGTGTGTGTGTGTGTCTCTCTCTTTCTCTCTCCCTCTCTCTCTCCAGGTTGCTGTGCAGGAGTGAGCATGCCTATAAGGCTCTGTGTGTGGTGCTGAGTCCCCTGGCCCTGGGAGGCTGGGGCCCCACGGAACTGCAGCCAGAGGCCGGGGAGCAGGAGCCCCCGCAGTTTAGCATGCGCTGGCCCTCGGCCCGCTACTGTCACGTGTGTAAGAAACATTCCTTCCCCAGCCAGCTGAAACCATGGTAAGGCAAAGAAGGGAGAGAACCAGGGAGTGGAGATGGATGGAGACGGACAGGACAAATGGAGAAAAAACACAAAGACACAGAATAATAAGAAACGGGGGTTGGGCAAAAGAGCTAAAAGCCAATGAATACAGTTCTCATCAGTGTTTTAAATTAGTGGTAGCAGAAACTACCAGTAATAGTAGTTCTAGTAGTGGTAGTAGCAATAGTAAAAGAATTGTGTTGTGATATAGTGTTGTGATTTAAACTTTTCTTTGCTGTAACTATATTCCCCCCCTAACATATTTTCTTGTAAAGCCTGTCATAAGTGTTCGAAAGCAGGAGTTATACTAGTTATTCTTTTCACAGTTGACAGTGTGTTGCAGAAGTGGTTATGTAGGTCTGAATAGAAAGAAGCTTAGGATTAGAGCAGCTCAGGCCCACTGTTGTTTAGTTACAGGTGATTTTAGTGCTACACAACCCAGGGCAGCCTGCCTACATTCCATTAGGATCTGTGTCAGGCGTTAAAAAAATCCCTTTGTTTTCACTTTGTGTAAGTGCACTAGGTTTTTTTTTCTTTGCCTTTTGCATAAAACCCTGACCACACAGTGCAGGGCTAGCATTTCTCGTTAAGGGAAGTGGTGTCGTGTTTCTATGAAAAGATTAGGACATGCATTTCTGAGGAAACCCTCACTGACCGTTAACTGTACACCATTTCCCCTCACTGGTGTGAGCATCTCTGGTTCCCACCCATCTATCTATCTCCCTCTCTTCCCTTTCTTTTGCTCTTTCTCTCTCTCCCTCTCTTCCTCCCCACTCTCTTTCTGCCTTGTCATTACCACTCTCCCACTGCTGCCCCCCCCCCCCTTTCTATGTAACTGTTGTCATCCACAGTGTTAATTGCAAAGCGGTGCTGTACTGCTCTGACCAGTGTTCCCAGTCAGACTGGACGAGGACCCCCGAGGACTCCAGCCACCAGCACTGGTGCCAGAAGCTGGCCGTCTACATGAGTCACACAGCCAAGCTGGCAGACCTGCCCTTTACCTTTGCTTCTGGTAGGGGGGCGCTCTGTCACGAACATGTCCAGAAGTAGTACCAGTAGAAGGCCTAGAATAATGGTTGAGGCACCACTGACTTAGAAATGAATTGAGCAGGTGTAAATTGGAGTGCCCACCTGAAATACCAAATTATGCCCAATATGAGCAGCTTTTTATATGGTCAACTAGTTAGTAGCACTATTTATAGGCTGGTGCTTGAACTTATGCCTAAGCCAGGGAGGTATATACTGTATACTTTACTGGGCTAGGTTTATATGGCGCTAAACCTGGAACTACTGCTCTGACCACAAGCCCACTCTAATGGCAGTTTGTTTAGTTGCATTCTGTATGGAACAGCATGACAGATAGATCATGACGGCAGACAGACAAAACCTCCCCAATGAGGCTGATTTTGTCTTTATGTAGAAGTGACACAGGAGGACTTTGACATGGAGTATTTCCTGAAGAAGAACAACTTGGAGAGTGGCTACTGGCTGCTCTGGAGCCTACTGGTGCGCTCCCCCCGCTACGAGCTCCACACAGGAATGGAACAGTCCAAGGAGCCCATCGCTGTATGGCTGGCAGGTTGGTGTGGCCCAAAGAAAAGGGGAAAACAAGAGACCAAGAAGTTACATAAATCAAATATCTATACAGATCTTCAAAAATAATGCCAGGGACATTATATAATAAAGACACACAGGAATAGAAAAAAACAACTAACTTAAAGGTATACTTACAGTTAGCTATAACACAAAACATATAAATATAAATAAATATATTTGTATGTGTTTATGTGTAAGCATGTGTGCATTTGTGCATGTGTGTGTTTGCGTGTGTTTGTGCATTTGTGTGTTTGCGTGTGTTTGTGCATTTGTGTGTGTGTGTGTGTGTGTGTGTGTGGACGCATGCACATGTGTGTGTGTGTGTGTATGTATGTACTGTCAGGTCACCTAGAGCCATTTGGTCCATTAAGAGTGGAATCGGATATTCTGCTTTGCACAGCGCCCCATAACGCTCCAAACCTGAAATCCCCCCTCGGTATGTGATAAAATCATTCCACAAACAGCATTTCAGAAACATCATACCAACATTACACAGACAACACCCACAAAAGAATAATCTTGTGTTGCCGTTTACTTTCATCTTCCTTTCTCTCTATCTCTTTTTCTTTCTTTCTCTCTCTCTCTCTCTCTCTCTCTATCTATCTCTCTCTCAGTGTGCTGGAAAAAGTATTTTGCATGGAGAGGTCTGAGTTTGGGGTCTCCTGTGGCTGTTCTGCTCAGCTCCCCTCTCTCTATTTATTACATCATCACCTCTCTGGTGCCTCAGGACTGTGAGTCTGTGTGTGTGTGTATGTGTATGTCTGTTTCATATGTATGTGCACTCATGCATGTATGTGTTTGTGTGTATAGATATGTGTGTGTTATTAGTATTGGAAGATGTACTGTATATGAGTTTTCCTTGTGTGACAGAATGATGTAAAAAGTTGAAAGCCAACCTTAATAGTTATATCTGTACAAATCCATGACAAATTGGAAACTTAATTTCTTTCCCAGTCCCCGAACTAAACATATTGAAGAAACAGTCTTTGAAGATCCACATCATCGAGTCCTACAGAGAATTCAACTCTCTTCTGGTGTTCTGGGTAAAAGAGACATTTCAATGTTCCAGTATTTGTGTGTGTGTGTGTGTGTGTGTGTGTGTGTGTGTGTGTGTGTGTGTCTAACTCTGTAATTATGAGTTCTTTATCTTTAAGACTCCCTAACCTCACCCTGCAATCTCCACGAAACCCCTGTGGCCACATGCAAGAGGTCAGACCCTGCACGGAATGTTCACATGTGGTCTTCTGTCTTTTTCTGTATATGTGTGTGCGAACGCGTGTATGCGTGCCCGAGTGTGTGTGTGTGTGTGTGTGTGTGTGTGTGTGTGTGTGTGTGTGTGTGTGTGTGTGTGTGTGTGTGTGTGTGTGTGTGTGTCTGCACCCTAGGAGCTGTCAGTACTGCTCCCTCAGATAAGTTTTGAGCTGTGCTTCATAGGGGAAAGGTTGCCCCCGGAGAGTGACGAACAGCAGTACGTCCTGCAGAAGAGAGTGAGCCTGATACACATCTTCTGACCCCTGCTGCAAACACTCACTCACATAACTCTCTCTCTCTCTTTCTCTCTCTTTTTCTTACTCTCTCTCTCTCTCTGTCGATCTTGTACACACCCACCCCCACACACGCATACACACACACACACATAAACACAGAGACATTTTACTTCCTTATTTGTGTTCACATATGAAAATAAATGTACACAAGAGCTTAAATTTGACAAGTGCAAAAGTTACTCCAGCATGATTTAGTCATATGACTATGACATGACTGTGACCAAAGTAGTACTCCATAGTGAACAGTCCATAGGATCTTACAGATAAACACAGCACCTTCTTCTCCAAATATGTCGACTACACACACACACACACAAACACACACAGACTCACGGTTAACTCACATCTCTGCTCCTAAACCAGGATGGCCACGTGACTCTGGTCAGTCTCAACTTATCATCAGAGGAAAGGATCGACAAGAAGAGCATTCGGGTCAAAGTTTACAGACGTGCTTATCACATGCTCCAGGGTCCAAAGCCTGACCTGGTCATAGGTGCGTATGTACAAATGTGAAAGTAAAAGGGTGACCCTATATTTTAAGATGTGTGTACCCTTGAGTGAAAAGGAATGTGTGTGTGCGTGCATGTTTATGTATATATATATATGTGTGTGTGTGTGTGTGTGTGTGTGTGTGTGTGTGTGTGTGTGTGTGTGTGTGTGTGTGTGGGTGTTTACTGGTTACTGCCCCTAATGCTTTGTCTGCCCTTGAATGGGGGGAAGGAAGTGGTGGTGGTCCGCCTCTGTGATCGCAGCTCTTTGTTTTCCAAGCTGCTTTATGAGCTTTGCAAGTGCAACACAATACCATACTGAAAGAGGTTTCAGGAAGGCACAGTACTTCACATGTAGGTGTGTGTGTGTGTGTGTGTGTGTGTGTGTGTGTGTGTGTGTGCGTGTGTGTGTGTGTGTGTGTGTGTGTGTGTCTGTTTCTGTGTGTGTTTCTGTGTGGGCGTCTGCATATACTTACAGGATTCAGACCAGCCATTCCATTGCATGATTTGTGGCTCAGCACCCTCCCAAGGCTACAGGTAACACACACACACACACACACACACACCAAAAGCACTTTGTTAATTACCTGCACAGTGTCTGGTTACACATTGATTTTTTATTCACAAGGGTCATTATAGAAGAGGTGTCTTGTGTCACACGTGTGTGTGTGTGTGTGTGTTTGTGTGAATACAGTCCCTCAAGGTGCCTGCATACTTCTGCGAGTTGAGCGAGCCAAGTTGCGAGGGCAGTCTGCATGTGATGAGTTCGGCCACAGGGGGCGCCCTTTCACCTGCCCATCTCAACCCATTCCACTGCCCCCTACGCATCTGCGGTGGAGATAACCTACTGCCCTGGTGAGTACCTTTGCGTCCACTGCAGTCTATCGACCCATATCACAGCAGCCAAATAGTACAACATAGCAAGGCAAGCACAGGCATTACTCATGAAATGAAGTCATGAAAAGGTTCGGTACAGTTAACCAGGCAGAATCAGAATCTTAGTGGATGTCACTGGATGTACACCTGATATCATTAAATGTACACCTGTGCTTACCTTGCAACTTTCTGGAAAGTTAACCATGAAACTGTGACATGGGTCTATTTAGCAAAAAAACTGTAGGTAACTTGAACAGTGGGGATTGCATTTGGTCTACATCAATTAGACAGACCTCTGAATGTCACAGTAACTTGGACACAGTGTTGTGTAGTACTATGTAGTTAAATTTTATAGTGGATGCTGAGGGGATTGCAAAAGTGTATCACTAACACTTTGTCAAACTGCTCTTTTGTTGTTGCTTTAAAACATTCCTTTTCGTTTTTTTATGCCCTCTAGGTATTCCAATGCATTCATCTTTCATCTCATGTACAAACCTGCAGCATCCTGCCCACTCAGACCCTCTCTGGCCAATCCCCAGCCAGTGGGGCCTGCTGAGCAACCAATCAGAGGGCAGAGCCCATCCCCTGTGCAACCTAAGTTGACCCGAAAGGAGAGGAAGCAGGCAGCACGGAACATGCCTCGCAAACGCAAATGAGGCCAAATGCACATGACCATGCATACACTCATGTGTGTGCTTGTATGCATGTCCACAACACAAAAACACATAGATACACACACACACACACACACACACACACACACACACACTCAAACACACACACATACGCACATAGATGTGCCAAAACACATTAGATACACACAAGACACAAACATAAACACACTGACCTGCCAACACACACACAATGTACTGTACACAGTATGCACACATTAAGAAAGATGTGGTTAGAGACACACACACACACACACACACCACACACACCCACACACACACATTAACACAGAGACATGCCAACATATACAAGACACACACAGCACACACACATGCACATACTAGAAAGATATGGTTACAGAGCTTCGCACAGAAATGTGGTAAACATAGACACCCACACATGCACACTTACACAAACACAAACACACACACACACACACACACACACACACACACACACACACACACACACACACACACACAAACACACACACACAGGATGAAATCATTATGTGGTGGAATTTGTCACAATAGAAATGGTTCCGCTAGAGCCAGATGTCTATAAACATGTTTACAACTAAACTTCCTGGGTACAGATCCTGGACACCAATGAATATGAAATAGTTAAATAGTTTTTTAATGAATAGTTATGGATAATACTTATTAAAACATGTCAAATACAGCATTTATCCTCTACTGTCATGTGTGTTAGCTTGAAGCAAGGAAGTTGTGGACAGCATAAGCCATTTGTCATTTCCTCATGATGCTGATGATAAAAATACATGCAGTACTCACTGACTTAAAAAATATCTTAAAAAAAACTCTCTGGCTTAAAGAATATATATCTCTAAAAAATGTTAACAAAATGAACAAAAACTGGGAAATATCTTTAAAAAAAAACCTGCCATGTTACCAGTACAGCTTTTAGTGAATTTTATATCTTGTTGAATACGATGTTTGACTATCACATTTCTAGTCACATTAATGCTTCATTGTTTCGACTGAGATGGCTTCACTGTATACAGCTGATTAGTCGAGAGGCCTGTAGCAGTCATTTTAAAGCCAGATGGTCTGGGATCCGTCAATATGACCAGATACTGAGTGCTTACTGACCCCCTATAATCACATGAACAACTGGGCAGTGGAGGAGCCCAGGCGAGGCAAGGCGTCCCCCCTAATGGATTAGTTTTCCATGACTCAGTGGCCACCGCACAGCCACCTGTCACGAGCAGAGGGACAGACAGGGCTGGAGCCCATCCAGGAAGTGTAGCCTGTGAGGTCAAGGGGGGGATGGGTTTAGGGGCCTGGCTTTGTGTGTGTGTGTGGTAAAGTAAATGCTGTGTGGCATTAATGTGGATTAACCAATTTGTGAAACTGTTTTGAGACATTTTGATGGATGGAGCATTTTAGCAAGCAATAAATAGCCTAATACTTGTACATTAATGTATAAAACTTGCTTTACGTTTACGTTAATCCCAGTTTTTTTTTTTTTTCAGTTAAGTTTTATGTGATATTCACAACTACATATTGTAGGCCTACATAGCAAGACACTGAAAGACGAGAGAGAGAGAGAGAGAGAGAGAGAGAGAGCGAGAGAGAGAGAGATCATGCAGCTATGTGGTATGTATCTCTCTGTAATTTAGATTTTTTTCAGTTTCTTATATAGCCTTAGCAGTCAACTACGCAGCACCCAACCTTCCACTTGTGGTAACATCGACGCTTGAAATGATGACTTCTATTTACACCACACGAAGAGTTGACGTTTCAGAGACTGAGACATGCAAATGGCTGTGCTGCAGGCAAGTGCATACACAGCACGAGAGAACGAGAGAGAGGAACGAGAGAGAGAGAGAGAGAGAGAGAGAGAGAGCTGCGACCGTCTGCAGTAGCCGCTGGTTGGCTACAATGGTGCCAGCATAGTAGGTACGGCGTAAGCATGTCTGGGTTATCCGTAAAAGACTCTTCTCTGGCTCCTCAAGAGATATGAGAACTGCGAGTAGGCAACAACCTTATCAGCAATAGCGGAACAACTTCAAACGCAACATTCACTGGGACCTCAAGGACGTGTCTTCGGCGATTTCTATGGATTCCCCGACATGCGACCGGACATTATGTATTAATGTAAGACATCAAACGCTCTGTAGACAGTCACAAATGACCTCATGGAAAGGACGGATTATTTCGAGTGACTGAGTTGAGGTACCCAGGGGACGCGGTTAAAGCACCGCTAACTAACTACGTATGTCGGTCCGCTACTCTAGCTTACCTCGTGTCTCTTCAAAACTGATATCTCTCAGGGTCTTTAACGTCTTCATGCACGGACTCGAGGACAAACCAAGGAGAACACAGTTCAAAGACAGCAAGCGAGGCTAATGCCTATGTTCACTTGACCTAGTAAATTTATTGCCCTGTGGGATCACATGCTGTGCCGAAGACGGACAGGTTGACACAACACCGTGGCAGAAAAGGTTAAAACTGAGACCGTGCCTGTCAGTCTTTCATCCTGAATGGTTTAATCTACCTCGTAATCCGGCGTTCGCGCAATACCGGCTCGACCGAATTCCGTGTTCCTTTTGACAGTGCCTTATTTTGGGGACAAGTTGATAAATGAGTCGAGGACCTGCATTATGCATGGAGGACTGTGAATAATAGAAATTACAGTCGCTCCACGTAGCGCGGTCCGGCCGATTCACGAGCTTGTCCCACGCGACCTACTTTTACAGGCAGAATCGATGATGCGAATAAAAGATCTCCTGCTGAAGACTACTTCGGGACTGCAGGCCTACTGTGAGTAACTAAATCGACTATCTACACTTAACTTATCTACAGTACCAGCACGCGAATCTGCTTCACAGCTGAAGCATGAATGTTATACGATTTTTTTGAATAACCTTCAAAATACTGCACTGAATGGCGAAATAAGACAAGTCGCTCTTGGCCAAAGAGAAAAGGAGAAATGAGAAAGCTGTCCGCAGCAAAAAGGAGATAAAAGATTAACTGTGCTGACGTAACCTTTTGGACTAGTTTAAAGAGGCACCTGAAAATGAACAGTATTATCACGAGCCAGAGTAGGCTGTTGACCTTTCAATGAATAGTAAATTGATTGCTGCTTTTCAGTGACACCCTTTCTGGACCTTTTTGAAGTAAATCTCAGGGATTTTTTTGGATGTAGCCTGCTTTGTGCATAGGCTGCTTTTCATGGTTGGTACCTCAGTGACTGACATAAATGCTCTTTTCTGGAAACATGCCTCAGGACAGGTGACATGGAGACCCTCCTGCATCTTGGCAGCACTGATATGTCCAGAAACACCAAAATCAACAAGTTGTGCTCTGATATGCTACTAAAAATGAAAGAGGACGACCTCTGATGCAGTCAAGCAACGTGTGTACCCCATAACGATGACATTGGAGCTAGAAAGACTGCAATGGAAAGAAGTGGAACAGTGTCCTGAATCAGTTTCTTACCCAGGCACTTGTCAGTCCATGCAACTGGACCAATGCAACTGAATCATTTCTGCCTAATTTAACTCTGAAACTGAGATGAACTGAACTGAATTAAACTGAGTTGAATGGAATCATATTGACACTGAATCAAATCAAATCCATCATGTTTTCTCTGCCATTGCTTCGTCACACGGATGTGCCGCCGCGCGTCACCGAGAACTTCATCCTCTCGGGTTACCGATTCCCTAACTACAGCCTCCGCCAGTGCCTGGCCTCCGCCTTCCGTCCCACCAATGAGACCGGCAACTTTTGGACGCACTTCCTCCCCATTTTCATCTTCTTTTTCCACTTCCAGGAGGTGTTTGGCTGGGAGGGAGCGCCCACCCCATCCGACCCTTTCTTCTACCCCTTCTGGAATTACCTGCTCGGCGTGTGCTGTTTGCTCCTGGCCAGTAGCCTAGCCCACCTGCTTAACTCCATGTCACTCATCATCAGGGAGATTTGCTTCTTCGTGGACTATGGCACCATCAGCGCCTACACAGTGGGCTCCTCTCTGGCATACTACTACTACATCCACCCACGAGCAGGAATTCCACCTCTGGAGGCTGGAGCGCACAATGGGTCATGGTTGACGTCATCATCGCCATCATTATCCTCCTCATCATCATCATCATCATCATCATCGTCATCATCAGTTTCATCTTGGCTGCCTGAGTTTCAGATGTTCTTCGACACGTTCTACATCCCGTCCTCATGTTTGGTGGCCATTATCTGCGTGCTGGCCTGCTGCAACACGCGGCAGTGCTGGCGGACCTACCGCTACGCCATCCGCACCCTCGTCTTCCTCCTGCCCTTCTTCATCTCCTCCACGCCTGTCTTCTACCGGCTGCTCAGCCCGTCTCCGTATCCCTCGTCCTCGGCCTCCTCAGCAGCAGCTTCCACCACCGCCCACTATTTCTACCGCCACTGCTTCTGGCTGGTGGTGTCAGCACTCTTCAACATCAGCAAGGTGCCTGAGCGCCTGTGCCCAGGAGCCTTTGATATCTGGGGCCACAGTCACCAGTGGTTCCACTGCTGCACCTTCCTGTCCATCTTGGACGAGCTGCACATGATCAAGGCCGAGATCCGGGCTCTATTCCTGCACCCGACGCTGGTGCTGCCCCCCGCCGTCCCCACCCGACTGCCGGGCCCTGAGCTCCTCACCACCTACGGCATCATGGTGTTTCTCCAAGTCTGCATCGCCAGCATTATCGCGTGGTTCAGCTGGGGAGCCTACCTCATATACGCCCCACAGCAGAAGCAGCTGAAACAGCACTAATTGCACAAAAGGTTCAGTGATGGACCTTAACGCAAGTAGGCCTCTTAACTTTATCACGTGAGAAAGAATTTGTTTATGAACTGTTGTTGTTTTTAGATAGATGATGTCATTCTCATTGCACTAATGAGGTTTTTAATTCTTTACTGATTCATCCTTGACTGTTGATGGCCAGTGATCTGTTTATTTCTTTGCTCACCCCTTGAACTCTGAACCCAGCTGCATTGACAGAAGATACAGTACACTGACTATAATGTAGGTGAGAGGTCAACTGTTTAGCTCCTCCTGTGGAGATAGTTTCTGTACTGGCCTCTGAGGGATTTCAGGGTATTCTACAACAGGCCGAAAACTCCTATGGGGCTGCAGATGCACAGAGACGATCAGGAAATCGTTGCTGAAAGGGAACAGTAAACCAAGCTGATACCATGCTAACCCCATGTGTTAGGACTTTGTTGTTTTAAGATCTTTACTTACCCCCTTTCTCTGTGTGTTTAGCCCAAGTTTTCATCCCATGCTGATATTCCTTAGAACCACTATACAACACTCTCTGTCTCTGTCTGTTGTCTCTCTCTCTTTCTCTCTCTCTCTGCCTCTCCCTCCCTTCCTCCCACACCTCTCTGTTCTCTTACTCTTTTTCTATCTCATGTCTCATTTCCTCTGTTTTCCCCATGAGCCATTAAACAGGAAGTCAAGGAGCCACAAACAAGCTGAATGGCTGAGGTTTCAGGTCAGTCTGTGCTTTGATGGAGGAAATGACAGAGTGGGCTCTTATGTGGAAATGCACTTTAAGTTCTGGGGCATTGTGCCCCATTAGTCATTTCTCTTTCTCCTTTGATCTGTGATGTGATGATGTTGTTGTCTGTACACATAAATTATTCACAACTGCTCCAGGCAGCTGTAACAGAAAATGATTATTTTTGTTCCTGTAGTAAAGTGGTGTTTTCACTTTATGATATCAATTTACATCAGACATAATCTATGCATGTCTTGTGATGATAAATACGTAGGTTCTTGAATAAGTAACAGAAACAGACAGAGAGGTGCCTTTAAGGCCACAGGGAAGTCCAGGCGAAAGGCAAGGGTGTCTGTCTATCGGCCTGCTTAAAAAGGCAACACAAACAACTCACTTAGAGGTGAAATGTCTTCTTGTGTGGCCTGCATTTTGATGATGATTTTTTTGCTTTTTCCACAGTAATATTCAAGCCATACTTAGAACTAGAAAACATATCCCTGCTACTTTAATTATTACTTAGTGTTATAATTCTTTTTTATTACTAGGTAATATAAGCAATAGTCCTGATAACTGCATCAGGCTAAATCAGTTTAGCTTGCACTCAGTGAACTGAATGCTTTCAGGAAGTGGTGATGTGTGGGAAATCCCTTGGGCGTGATGGTGGCTGCATTGGGTTTAGCCGGTAGCACCATAGGGAAAGAAACCAAGCAAGCACTAAGCCACTTCCTGCGAGCATTTGGTTTGTACAAACTACTGAGGCCTTTTCTTTGGGAAGGCTTCTTATTATGGAGGACGGTGATTAGAAAAGTGCCACTGTGAAGTTAGTCTCCCGGGGTCATCTAAGTACTCTTACAGCTAGTGGACAGCTTTGTGTTTGTGGGAGTCTCAGCTATCTTTCACGTCATCCACCTGAAAAATAAAACGGTGCTCAAAGCCTCCAATTTCATAAATGGGGACAAGTTAATGAGATAGACCAGTTCAGTGAGCTCTACTCTCTGACACCATCTCAGCCTGCGACTGGGGTTTTGAGTCATGCATTTGTGAGACATACAAAACTAGTGTGACACGTAAACAGACTGAGGTGATGTGAAAGAGGGAAGAGAAGTGGAACCTGAGCCCGCCACTGACTTACCAGGTTCTGTGCCACGTCTTCAATTTAGGACCGAGTTGTTTGGCCGCTAGAGCGTTCACATGTCTGTTGCCATGCCCTTTGCAGAGGAGGAGTGAAGCATTATCCTTGAAGCATTATCAGTTGGAAAGGTTACTTTTATATGTATTAGACAGAAATGGATTTAACTGGAGCACTGATTCTGTCAACAAGCATTTGCCTTGTATCCAGACCAACTAGTGCTGATTTGCTAATGTTACATTTATGCGTATTAGATTGAGATCGTTTTAAATGCAGCACGGATTCCCTCAACAAGCATGAAGCATTGACTTAATTTGCCTTGCAGCCAGCTAGACCAACGTGTGCTTGTTTGCTAATGAACTGTGTTGTGCTGATAGAATCCTAAATACTCCACTAGGGCACCACCTCCACATTTACTGTACCTTTCTGTAGTATTTTTGGCAAAAAAGGAAGCCATCATTGGCTTTAATGTCCAGATGGTTGTTCAAGTGTGATATAGGGGGCTGGCTACAGTTTGGTGTGAAATGTCAGCCACAAACAGCTCCTCTGTTAGTTTTGCACGGTGGCACAGACTTGCTAGTGTTACTGAAACCAATTACGGGTTAGTTACATCCATAAAAAAAAAAGACATCGGCTGTCCGATCATGTGCAGAGTTGCACTTTACAACCTGTGATGTATGGAACTGTGCTGTTTGTAGATGATGTGCTAGACTGTGACTTTTAGATTGAGTGTTACTGTGTCATACATTAATGCTCATCACTCACCATGATGTGTTTATTACAATTTCACCACTTCATATTGCATACACACTGTCTTCAGAGAGACACAGTTATGTTTGTAAACAACAGTGATGGGTTCTGGTTTCAGAAGCTACAATGTAGCACCATGTATGTTCCAGCCATTCACTAATTCAGCTGATTAGCACAGATCCTTAGCAAGGCAGATGAGTTACTAAGCAGTTAAAAACCTATTGTAGCACCACAGGCAGAATCGGGTGATATTGTGTGGTATTGGGTAGTGGTGTTGGATTATAGCTTCTGAATTCAGGTTGCCCAACACTGGTAAACAACCTGACCTTATGTACTGGTTCAGTGTAATTTACTCAAATCAACACTGGTATTTGTCAGAAACAATGCAAGTTTTCTTTTGTGATACTGCTGTAAGAACATTATAGGAGAACACATACTCATATGCAATGCCACATCTACTGTGTGTGGGTTGCTTCATCTTTTTCTCATACATTAACAAATACAACTCAGCTTACGTATAACTGTTAACACATGTCAGAAAATGTCTTGAAGATGCATTCTGCAGCAGTAACAATCAACAAGTAATCAAATGTTTTTACATGTTGCGTGAATCTGTGTCTATGCCATACTGTCAAATGTCTCTTTGCTAGTAAGGCTGATCTTCCAGGTGAAACAGAACTTTGCATGTTGTAGCCCAGAAAAAAATGATTGGTTAACCCGTACATTTGATTAAACTGTAATGTATAGGATTGATATTATTACGAGCTAATTGTATCCACCTCAATTCTATTTTTGTTAATAACAATTTGTAGACAAATAAAAAAATTAAATGATGGTACTCTATATTTTGTGGTGTGTATTTCTCATATCATTAGGATGTGTTTTGTGTGCATGTGAATGATGTTATTTGGAGAGAAACTTTTACATCTTGCAGTAAGCTGCAGAGACATTGAAATGTGTCTCATTTGGAAGTATTCAAATGTTTACAAATGTGCCCATTGGGACCAGATTGTATGCCTACATCACTTTGAATATTTTGCACCTGCCTGTGTACACACATTTGCTGCTCTCACATTCTTACAATGGTATATATGAACATTTACATTTATTACATGTATGTGTGTGTGTGTGTGTGTACATGTAGACTGGAACCGTAAATGTCAGTTGCTGACTAGTAGCAACAGCTGGCTTCCTCAGTTGCATGAGACCTACTGCACTGGCTCTCCACTCTCTCGCTCTCCCCATTCTTTCCTGTCTATCTATGCATATACGGTCTATCTACTATTGGCACCTACTACTCTACCTACTACCAGTGTCATTTTATGATTTTCTTCTTTCATATTTTTCTGTCATACTTTAACACTTCTATGTATGTATGTATGTATGTATGTATGTACAGTATGTATGTATAAATGAATGTATGTATGTATGCATGTCTATCTTTCAATCTATTTACTACTTCCCCCCTCTCTTCCTCCCCACTTTCTTAACCATATCTGCCTTGTCACTACCACTCTCCTACTGCTCCCCCCTCTCTGTCTTTCTCTCTCTGTAACTGCCTTCATCCACAGAGTTCATTTGGCACTATTTCAATTTAAGAGAGCTTGATTTGTAGAAATATTTGAATTTAATTGAATTTGTATTACTAACCCTGCTGTCTGCCGACTTTATCTGCCTGCCTGTTTAAATCATTGTTTATTGCTTTGTCTATCTGTCTATCTCTATCTCTGTTTATCTACCTACCATCCCAGCTCTTACTTTCAGTATTATTCCATCTTGTTCAAATAGCATGCAGACAACCTCAGGCTGGTAAACAGGGGATGCAGGTTTGGACAAAGCCGTGTGCTTGCACAACAGCAGCCATGGGGAAGGCCATGGGATGGGTGAATGGAGGCAGCTATTACAAATGAATGAGAGAGGGAAAAAAAGAGGTGTTCCGTTTCTCTCTCTCTTTTCAAGTAGGCTGCCTACCCAATCTTCCTTTTGTCCTTTCCCTCTTAACCCCCATAGAACTTTCAGGTGTGTGTGTGTGTGTGTGTGTGTGTACATACAAGGTTATGTGTGTGCGTCATGTGTGCGTGTGAACGAGAGAGAGAGAGAGACATAAGGAAGAGACAGATACAGGATACATTGTGTTTACATCGTAAAAACAATTAAATACATACAGTAAACTTAGATGACACCAACACTATTATAAATATCTAATCATCAAATAGAGATTTATCCCTACTATGCTGGTTGTGATAACTGTGCAACAATTGTTGGCCTGTCTCTGCACCACATGGTGGGCCCATAGGGTGGGCCAAGGTCAGACTGCAGTTGTCACACCAGCAGAAACTACAGTCCACCACTTGGGGGCAATGTTGAGACACAATACAGCAATGGCGACATCTTAGACCCAGCCTGGGGAAGCGGTTTGAGGGAACTGACAAAGAAATTCCATTTATTCCAATTCCATTTCCTTACACTTTTATTAAAGCTCCATCATAACTTATAAAAGTCAAAGTAACTCAACAATTACAGAATAATATCTTAAAGTGTATAAAAATACATTGAAATGTTATACTTTTGATGACATAGTCAGCTAAGTGCTGAAATTGATGTCAATCAAATTATATTTTACCAATGTAATATTTGCTCCACTTACGAATGTAAGTTATACAAGTTAGGTGCACTGTCAAGGTATACCAAGAGTATACTTGGGCTGTCGGTTTTATATAGTGACAATAAGAGCACTTCTTTACATGGTTGTTTTTTTTCTCTTACAAAACAAACCTAATTCCATACATGTACACAAGCTTGCTGTGAACCCTTCAAGATGGCAGGACACATTTTTACCAGATTCGGCATGGTGTGGACTTCCAATAATCTGCCGAGAGGTGTTGCTGGCCTGGCCTGGCCTGGCATCCTCGGATCAGCACCCTGCCTTGGCATAAGTGGCCAGGGCCTTGGCATGCACAGGCTTGTACAGGAGGACAAAGCTGGAGGGTTGGAGGATGCCCCGACCTTCTCCGTCTACTTCACCCATGATCACGTAGTTCCCTCCTGTCAATCAACGTGTATTTTTAATATGTATTAGATAGATAGATAGATAGATAGATAGACAGATAGATACACACATTCATACACACATACATACACACATACATACATATAACACCCTCCACACTCGTTGGCACCCGTAGTTCAGATGTGTTCTTAGACCTCTAATGAATGTAATTTGCTTTAAAATATACAATAATGTAAAAAAAAAAAGATTTTTTTTATTTTTATTTTCAACCTTGATTTCAAGTGCATTTGTTCAGTGGGTAAAAGATTCAACATTAAGAAATCAAGTCAAGTCAAGTCAAGTCACGTTTATTTATAAAGCACATTTCTTACACTTAAGCATTTCAATGTGCTTTCCAAAGAGAAAAAAAATTAATCATCATCAGAAATAAAAGTTAAAATAGAATAAAACAATATAAAATATAATATAAAACAACAAATAGTAGAATAACAAATAAAACAACAAATAGTAAAACTAATTTTATCCATATGCTTCACTAAAGAGCTTAGTCTTTAGTCTGGACTTAAAGATGGTAGTGGTGGGTGCATTTTTAATGTCATTTGGTAGATTGTTCCAGAGTTACTGTGTACACACTAAAAGCTGCTTCACCACATTTTGTCTTTGCATGTGGTTGAACAAGAAGATTTTTGTTTTGGGATCTGAGATCTCTGGTTGGGGCGTATTGTTTAAGCATGTCAGATATGTACTGTGGCCCAATTGAATTTAATGCTTTAAAAATAAGAAGTAATGCTTTAAAATCAATTCTAAAGCTAACAGGGAGCCAGTGCAGTGACCTAAGGATTGGTGTAATATGCTCATTCTTTTTTGTTCTTGTTAAAACCCTTGCTGCGGCATTCTGTATGATTTGTAGTTGTTTTATAGTCTTTTTAGGAAGACCAGTTAAAAGGGCATTGCCATAATCTAACCTACTTGAAATGAAAGCATGGATAAGTTTTTCTAGATCACCTTCTGACATAAGATTTCTTAGTTTTGCTATATTCTTTAAGTGAAAAAAGGCTGACTTGGTGACAGATCTCACGTGACTGTTAAAGCTCAGGTTATTATCAATAATGATACCAAGGTTTCTCACTGTATCCTTTGCTTTAAGACCTTTTGTTTCAAGTATTGCAGTAATCTTAGCCTTTTGGTCCTTGTTTCCAAATATAATCACCTCAGTTTTGTCTGTGTTTAACTGAAGAAAATTTTTGGACATCCAGGTGTTAACCTGTTCAAGACATTTACAGAGGCAATCAATGGGCGCATAATCATTTGAGGACATGGAAAGGTAGATCTGAGTGTCATCTGCGTAGCTATGATAACACATTGAGTTTTTCCTGAAGATATGGCCGAGTGGGAGCATGTAAAGACTAAAAAGTAAAGGCCCTAGGATGGATCCCTGGGGGACGCCGCAAGACAAAGATGCTGGTGTTGAGGAGCAGTTTCCAACAGCAACAAAGTTGTATGTATGTTGTAGGTAGGATTTTAACCAATTTATAACACTGCCTGAGAATCCAACATAGTGTTCCAGTCGATGTAGAAGGATACAGTGGTCGACTGTATCAAATGCTGCGCTTAGGTCAAGTAAAACCAGGATGGATGCTTTGCCTGCATCGGTATTTAAACGAATATCGTTTACCACTTTAACAAGAGCTGTTTCTGTGCTATGATTAGCACGGAAACCAGATTGATATTTGTCAAGACAGTTATTTGATGATAAGAAAGCAGTTAGTTGTTCAAAAACTATCCTTTCAATGATCTTTCCCACAAATGGTAGATTGGATATTGGTCTGTAGTGGCTCAATACTTTTGGATCCAAATTATTCTTTTTGAGCAGGGGCTTTACAACTGCTGTTTTTAGGGCACTGGGAAAAACACCAGTTTGTAGTGATGTATTTATAATAGCAAGCACCTCTGCTGTTATGAGGTGAAATACTGATTTGAAGAAGCCAGTGGGCAGGATGTCCAGTTGAGATGTGGCAGGGCTGAGATTTTGAACAGTTCTAGTCAGAGTGTCATGATCGATAGCACAAAATTCTAGCATTTGGTGTATGGGACTTCTTTCAATAGTTGGCAGTTCTGAGTTGTGCATTGTTTGTAATTGGGTTGTTATATTTATTCTTATCTTCTCAATTTTTGTATTAAAGAAGCATGCAAACTCATTACATTTGTGAATTGAAAGAAACTCTGGTGGTATATTGTTTTGAGATTTTGTTAATCTGTCAACCGTGGAGAACAGTGCTCGAGCATTATTTATATTTTTGTTAATGATCTCTGAGAAGTAGGTCTGCCTGGCTTTGCAAATTTCACTGTTGTATAGGCGCAGTGTGTCTTTATAGATTTGGTGATCTATATGCAGTTTAGACTTGCGCCATTTCCTCTCTGTTTTCCTGCAATTCCTTTTCATTAGTTTAACCACTGGATTCTGTGTCCATGGTGCATGCTGCTTATTGGTGACTTTTTTAATTTTTATAGGGGCAATATCGTCCATAATTTGTGTCATCTTTGAGGAAAAGCTATTCATCAAGTCATCTACAGAGTCTGATGTAGGCGATGCTTGATGCTGTGAGAGTGCTTGTTCAAAAAGGGCAGCAGTGTTATTGTGTATGGTTCTCTTCTCAACAGTCCTTGACCAGTTCTGTAGGTGAGGGGTCATATGTAGGGGAGAGCCGTGACGAATGAAACACGGGACGTAAGAAACACAGCTATTTTCTCAAAAACAATACACATCTGAAACATCATATGTGGTCAGCACATTCAGCATGCAAGACTTCACAACCCCGTGAAATCTCGTGCCGTGACGTTACTGCGTTCAAACGTTATCTCCGTGAGACTGTTTTTGACATCGATAAGTAAAATATTACCTACTGGTAGTTTTTTTGTGATCAAAAATCATTGCGTGTTTCATTCGCGCCGACAATGAGGGACAATTGTAACTAGACTGCATTCCCGCAGAAAATGCAAAAAGTGTGCTTGCAAATGTGAATGCCAGCATTCCGCCATTCATTTTCAATGGGCCAAAAAGTTGCAGAAAAACGACAATAACGGACGAACGACAAGAGGTACGGTATACCGAAATGTAGGCGGTCATGTCCAAACCGGGCCGGTCGTTTTAGAGTTGGAACGGTGTCTCTATCTCGAAAGCCTGAGGAGTAGTAACGTCTGAAAAATCCAGGACAGGAGAATAACTAGACTGCATTCCCGCAGAAAATGCAAAAAGTGTGCTTGCATTTTAGCACAGTTAGCATTGTTAGCAATGTTAGCATAACTGCTAAATAGCTTCAGCTAATATAGCTACATAACACTGTAAGCACAGTTAATTACTTTGCATTTTAGCATAGTTAGCATTGCTAGCATTGTTAGCATAATGTCTAAATATCCTCAACTAATATAGCTACACAACACTGTTAGCACAGTTAGTTACTTCACATTTTAGCATAGTTAGCATTGTTAGCATAGTTACCATTGTTAGCATAGCTGATAACGAATACTAGCTGAGTCAACCAAGTAACACTTTTAACCCAGTTAATTATTTTGCATTTTAGCATAGTTAGCATTGCTAACATTATTAGCATAACGGCTAACAAACGTTTGCTAAGTTAGCAGAGTAGCACTGCCTACATAGATAACTACTACAGATAATACTATAGGCTGCAATACACTCCCATGGCAGAACAGTATGCAGGCCATGGCATGGGGAATATGACATCACTCACTTCTATTCCTGAACATTCCACATTTAAAAAATGGCAGTTGGTCCAGGTGCAACTGCCACAGTATTGTCTGCCTCTCTTTCACCATTTTTAAACTGTCCTGTTTCAAACAGTTTAAGTAGTTGCCGCATCAAAATTTCACAGCTCACAGTCAGATCCCAGACCTCTCTTACAAAGTTTAAATCAAGTTTATAGGTTAAACGGTTGAGTTTTGATCATTTAAAACTTCAGACATGCACCCTGACCTGTTTACAGTAAGATGATGAAATGTATGGCAAAATCCCATAGACTGTCTGACACCATTTTTAAACTGTCCTGCCTCAAACAGTTTAAGTAGTTGCCACATGAATTTTACACAGGTCACAGTCAGATCCCAGACCTCTCTTACAAAGTTTAAATCAAGTTTATAGGTTAAGCGGTTGAGTTTTAATTATTAAAAAACTGAAGGGAGGTTAGAGTGAGGACAGAGCTCACTGTAGCTGCTAGAGTGAAGCAGTGCACTGTGACATCATCAGCCTGAACATTCCGCCATTCATTTTCAATGGGCCAAAAAGTTGCAGAAAAACGACAATAACGGACGAACGACAAGAGGTACGGTATACAGAATTGTAGGCGGTCTGGTCCAAACCGGGCCGGTCGTTTTAGAGTTGGAACGGTGTCTCTATCTCGAAAGCCTGAGGAGTAGTAACGTCTGAAAGATCTGGGTGAAAAATTTTGTGTTGAAGAATCAGCAAAATAATAAACGGTGGGATAACAATAAGTGTGCTCTCCAAGCACACTTAATAAACGGGGAGATAACAATAAGTGTGCTCTGCAAGCACACTTAACTAGACTGCATTCCCGCAGAAAATGCAAAAAGTGTGCTTGCATTTTAGCAAAGTTAGCATTGCCAGTAATGTTAGCATAACTGCTAAATAGCTTCAACTAATATAGCTACACAACACTGTAAGCACAGTTAATTACTTCACATTTTAACATAGTTAGCATAATTAACATTGTTAGCATAATTAGCGTTATTAGCACAACTGTTAACAAATACTAGCTGAGTTAACCAAGTAACACTGTTAACCCAGTTAATTACTTTGCATTTTAGCATAGTTAGCATTGTTAGCATAATGGCTAAATAGCCTCAGCTAATATAGCTACACAACAATGTTATCACAGTTACTTACTTCACATTTTAGCATAGTTAGCATAATTACCATTGTTAGCATTATTAGCATAACTGCTAACAAGTACAAGCTGAGTCAACCGAGTAACACTTTTAACCCAGTTAATTATTTTGCATTTTAGCATAGTTAGCATTGCTAACATTGTTAGCATAATGGCTAAATAACCTCAGATAATATAGGTACACAACACTGTTAGCACAGTTAATTACTTCATATTTTAGCATAGTTAACATAATTAGCATTGTTAGGATAATTAGCATTGTTAACATAACTGTTAACGAATACTAGCTGAGTCAACCAAGTACCACTTTTAACCCAGTTAATTATTTTGCATTTTAGCATAGTTAACATAGCTAGCATTGTTAGCATATCGGCTAACAAACGTTTGCTAAGTTAACAGAGTAGCACTGACTGCATAGATAACTACTAGAGATAACTACTATAGGTTGCAATACACTCCCATGGTAGAACAGAGAGTTCTATTCCTGAACATTCCACATTTAAAAAATGGCAGTTGATCCAGGTGCAACTGCCACAGTATTGTCTGCCTCTCTTTCACCATTTTTAAACTGTCCTGTTTCAAACAGTTTAAGTAGTTGCCGCATCAAAATTTCACAGCTCACAGTCAGATCCCAGACCTCTCTTACAAAGTTTAAATCAAGTTTATAGGTTAAACGGTTTATAGGTTAAACGGAGTTTTGATCATTTGAAACTTCAGACATGCACCCTGACCTGTTTACAGTAAGATGTTGAAATGTATGGCAAAATCCCATAGACTGTCTGACACCATTTTTAAACTGTCCTGCCTCAAACAGTTTAAGTAGTTGCCACATGAATTTTACACAGGTCACAGTCAGATCCCAGACCTCTCTTGCAAACTTGAAATGAAGTTTATAGGCGTTATAAGCGGTTAAGTTTTAATCATTAAAAAACGAAGTGGAGGTTAGAGTGAGGGCAGAGCTCACTCTGGCTGCTACAGTGGACCAGTTTACTATGACATCATCAGCCTGAACATTCCGCCATTCATTTTCAATGGGCCAAAAAGTTACAGAAAAACGACAATAACGGACGAACGAGAGGTACGGTATACAGAATTGTAGGCGGTCTTGTCCAAACCGGGCCGGTCGTTTTAGAGTTGGAACGGTGTCTCTATCTCGAAAGCCTGAGGACTAGTAACGTCTTCAAGATCTGGGTGAAAAATTTTGTGTTGAAAAATCATGGTGAACTAGACTGCATTCCCGCAGAAAATGCAAAAAGTGTGCTTGCAAATATGCGTGCCAACATTCCGCCATTCATTTTCAATAGGCCAAAAAGTTGCAGAAAAACGACAATAACGGACGAACGACAAGAGGTACGGTATACCGAAATGTAGACAGTCATGTCCAAACCGGGCCGGTCGTTTTAGAGTTGGAACGGTGTCTCTATCTCCAAAGCCTGAGGACTAGTAGCGTCTTCAAGATCTGGTCTAGGAGAATAATAATAATAAACGGGGAGATAACAATAAGTGTGCTCTGCAAGCACACTTAATAATAAACGGGGAGAGAACAATAAGTGTGCTTTTTGCAAGCACACTTAATAATAAACGGTGGGATAACAATAAGTGTGCTCTGCAAGCACACTTAACAAACGACACCTTGCGTTCAAAGTTAAATATGAACGTGATTTCTTATCGGATGTGTTAAATTACACCAGTAACTAATAGAATACACTTGTATGTTGATGATCATATGGCAAAATAAATCTAATTTGCTTCACTGTCTTTGAAAATAACCGTTAAGTAAAAAGTGTTTCATGCGTCACGGCTCTCCCCTACAGTAAAAAACACACAGCAATGATCTGACACACCCATGTCCATAACTGTTGTAGAGGCATTAAGACCTTTGGTGATGACAAGATCTAGAGTGTGACCGTGTGAGTGTGTTGGTCCTTGTACATGTTGTGTTAGGTTAAAAGTGTCCATGAGCAAAAGAAAATCCCTTACATGAGTGTCCTCTGGGTTATCTACATGCAGATTAAAGTCACCTGTAATAGTGATAGAGTCAAACTCTAGGCAGATAGTTGACAGCAGTTCACAAAATTCTTCAAGAAATACTGTTACTGACTGTTTTGGAGGCCTATAGACAGTAAGTAGTAAAACATTGGGAGAGCATTTAATAACACAGCTTAAATATTCAAAAGATGTGAAGTCACCAAAGGATAGTTGTTCACACTGAAATGATGCCTTGAATATTATGGCTATTCCGCCCCCTTTTTTCCTTTCCCTGGTAGTGCTCATGAATTTAAAATTTGGTGGAGCAGATTCAATGAGGGTAGTAGTGGACTTAGCATGGTCAAGCCATGTTTCAGTCAGAAGCATAAAGTCAAGTGAGTGTGTACAGATCAGTTCATTAATTAAAAATGACTTGTTTGAAAGTGACCTTACATTCCAAAGAGCTATAGTTTTACAGTAGTCGGCGTAGAAGCATGTTTTTTCCTGGAGATATTAAGGGAGTTTGTTTTAAAACTGGTTTAAGATTTGAATGTTCTACTCCATGTCGTCGCCTTCTTATTTGTCACAGCGTCCTTGACCTTGAGCAACTTGCGCCGAGCAGCACCCAAGGTATCACCCCGATGTCCCCTTGATTGCATAGTGGTGGATGTAGTAGCATCGATGTTTCATGAGGCGATGTCAGTATTTCACAGCTTTTGTCAGCTTGCTTAGCCATGGTAGCGTTAGTGGCTAGTTTGGTGCTAGAAGGCTAGTTAGCAGTTAGCAGGCTCTCTCTCTGATATGCTGTTACGCTGTGATCGGCATATCCCATGCTATTCGAAAGTACGTGTTTTGTAATCCTAGTCGAAGCTCCGGAGTCCAAACAATGTAGTAGTAGTGGTTGTAGTAGTAGTGGTTGTAGTCTTAGTAATAATAATTCTTTTGCATGAAATATGTCACAATAATTGACACCCCAGATGTTGATACTTTGTACAATCCCCTTTTGCCACCGAGGCAGCACTTAATCTTCTCCTATGACATTTCACAAGATGGGATAATACAGAGAGAGGGATCTTTGACCAGTCCTCTTTGTACAATCCCTCTAAATCTTTAACAGTCCTGGGTCACTTTCTTGTGCACTCTCCTCTTCAGCTCACCCCACAGATTTTCAATTGGGTTGAGGTCTGGGAACTGAGAGGACCAGAGGAAGAGCTTGATTCTGTCCGCTGAACCTTTTGAGTAGATCTGGCTACATGATGTTTAGAGTCATTATCTTGCTGAAACACCCAGTGATGACCCATCTTCTTTTGGGCAGACACCACCAGATTTTGATTTAAAATGCCCTGCAGTTCATGATGCTATGCACCATAACAAGGCCCACAGCATCACCGATCCTCCCCCATACTTCACAGTGGGGATGAGGCACATTTCCACATACTCATCTTTTGTGTTATGCCAGACCCACACCCAGAGTGTTTGATGCCAAAAAACTCTATCTTGGTCTCATCTGACCAACGCAATGGTCCCAGCTAAAGTAACAGTACTGAACCCCACACGTTTACATTTATGACTTTACTGTCAATTACACCTTTGTCATCACCTGAGAGTGCCTGTATCATCTGCACTGGCACTATGCAACTTCGGGGCTCGGGTAGGAACCATATCACCATAAAAACTACAAAATTTGACTGCCTTATGGCATACGTCACATCCCTCCCCCTTCAAAGGACGAGGTAGGTGAACGGAGTTAGAACCATAGACAGCAAGAGAAATGAAAATGAGCAGTTGTCAGACGATGCAAAGAAAAGAAAGTGGGGGAGTGATGATGACTAGAGCCTGGACTAGTGTGAATATGAGCCCTGCTTTCACTCCCTGGAGTGAGGAGGGATACCCCACTGACGGTGGCTTGGCACTGTCACTGTTGGACAAGTATAAATTCTTTGGCTTCTAATAAATAGATTACAATTACAATTGTAGATTACAATTGTATTGGGGTTTTTTGCCCTTTCTGATATTTCAAAACAGTGTTCATATAAAATGCTGTAAGGATAGCCTACTTGTCAATTTCTTAAATTAACCATAGAAGAAACATGGGCCAACATTATTTAAAGTTTTTTTAACGTTTCCTGTTAGCTTTGTTTACCTCACCAAACATGGTTGAAGACGTGGTTGACATAGTTGAAAGCGAATCAGTCCTGTTCGCATGGAATTCAACAACAAATGCACGAGATGCAGATTTCATGACAGTTGCTACAGGCAATACGGTTTCTTGACTGTAGGGGGACCCCGTGAGCAAATCCTACATAGTCTTGCTTTAAAGGTTACATTTTTCTACAATTTTCAGTGTGAGATTATGGTTCTGCAATTAATTTTTTTTTTTAAGCTTAAGGCTAACACATCTTAACCAGGGGTGCCAATAATTATGGAGGGCTCTGTACATACATGCATACATACATACATACATACATACATACATACATACATACATACATACATACATACATAGTGGGACTGTGCTCAAAATAACAATGTGATGATATATCATGGCATCCAGAATTGTGACAGAATATTTAAATAAATTGAAGTGTAAAAAATCAATTAAGAGCCTTAATTGAAGTGTTGTTAAGCTGTGCTATCCTATAGGTTTTGGGGCAATGGGGTAAAGGGTAAGAGTGAAAAAATGAATAATATTGTTTGCATGTACCTTTCTTTATGCTTGGGCACTTCTTGCAGGTAGCGATGAGAGTGACTGACATGATAGGACCTCTCTTGGTGACGTTCAGCGCTCCTGCCTTGTAGAGCTTAATGATGGACACGCCCACCTCCATGCTGTCCTGCTGGCCTGGGGTCACTGAGGTCACCTTACCAGTCATCACTGAGATGGTAGAGATACAAATAAGTTAGGTCTGTTGTCCAGTTGTTGTTGTTGTTGTTGGTGTGTGTGTGTGTGTGTGTGAGTGTGTTTGTTTGTGCATGCGTGTGTGTGTGCGTGCATGTGTCTGTCTGTGCATGCGTGTGTGTGTGTTGCATGCATGTGTGTTGGTGTCTATAGGTGCATGTGTATGTGTGTGTGTGTGTATGTGCATGTTGTGGGGGAAGCAGCACAATAGAAAGAACTGACAAAGAACATGACTGACAGAGAAAGGAAAGAAAAGCACCAGAATGTTGTAATAGAGAGATTTTACAACTCCTGCAGTCACACAAAACTAATGCAGATTCCTCTCCATTTCAAATGAATTTCACGCTCCATGCCATGTGGCCTTTGCAAATGACAAATGAGCTGGAAAGCTTGTTAAAAACCAGCCCCAGCTCAACAGCTATTGCCAGCCGTCGTCTGTCACATCTCCCATGATGCTCCTGGTCTGGTGCCAGCCTGGTGGAAAGTAAAGGAGTGATGCCCCCTTCCTTAACATTTTTGTTGTTGCCAGTGAATGCAGAGAGGCACCATGGTTGACAAACGGTTTTCTTCCACACAGTCAGCTATCCAGTGTCCATGACAACTGAGTGTGGTGGCTCCCGAAATAGTAGGAGAAGGAGAGAGGGAGCAGCGAAGGGTGTGAGAAAGAGAGGGAGTAGAGGAGTGAGAGAAAGAGAGGGCGGTGTCTGTGACAGAAGGGTGAAGAGAGTGGGACAACGAGTTTGCGTGGTTGTGAGAGGGAGTGAAAGAGAGAAAAAGAAATAGAGGGAGGGATGGAGGAGAGAGAAAGGGGGTGACAGAGAGAAAGAGAGAGAGAGAAACAGAGAGAGAGAGAGAGAGAGAGAGCAAGATATATAGAGAGAGGGGGAGAGGGAGAGACAGGGGAAAGGAGACAGACAGTGAGAGAGAGAGACAGAAAGAGCAAGAGAGAGGGTGTAAAAAGTGACTCACCAAAGTGACTGGGGCAGAAACTAGACTGCATGGTGCCTGACCTCTTGCAAACCATAGTGCACAAGGGGTTTACTGCTACAGCTGCATAGCACACACACAATACATAATAGGACAAAATTAGTGTGCACACATGCACGCACACACACACACACACACACACACACACATGCACACACACACACATGCATATACACAGGCACACACACATACACACACGCACACACACACACACACACACACACACACACACACACACACACACACACACACACACACAAACATATGAAAGATACATACAGGCAAACATGCAGCACACATTCTATTATACTCACACACTAACACATTAAACACCTAGGATGCGATTGCAAGTGCAGTACACACACATACTTTTTATCACACACGCACACACAAACACAATCAGAAACTGTAAATTTCCTAGTTATGTAACCACAGTTTCTCCACTCACGTTTCCTGGTAGGCTTCACTGGCTTGTTTACCGTCCTGGTGCCTGGTTTTGGAGTGGGCTTAACTTTGGGCTTGGGTGTGGGCCTGTCAGGCTTCACCACCAGCTTAGTCCCAGGCTTCCTGGTGGGCTTGATGGGCCTGGTGCCCGGTTTGGGAGTGGGCTTCACTGGTGGTTTCGGTCCTTGCCTCGTGCCCGGTTTGGGAGTGGGTTTGACCTTTGGCTTTGATGTGGGTTTGGGCTTGGGCTTAGGTGTTGGTTTGGGTTTGGCAGCGGGTTTAGGTTTTGGCGTGGGTTTGGGTTTCGGCGTAGGTTTGGGCTTGGGTGCTGGTCTCACACCTGGCTTGGGGGTCGGCCGGACTGGCTTGGGCTTTTGAGTGGGTCGGGTCCTGGGCTTCGGCGTGGGCCTCCGGGGTTGTGGCCGCACCGGTCTTGCTGGGGTGGGTTTGGGTCTAAGGGCAGGTTTTGGGGTGGGCCGGGCCGGTCTTGAGGGCTGGGGGCTAGGCCTGATGGGTCCTGTCTCCACCCGTGGACCTGGGGCGTGGTCGATGCCCCTGGTGGGCAAACGGGACCCTTTGGGGACACTGTTGTAGTGAGCCATGAAGCCGGCTTTGGTGACACTCAGGTCAGACACAAACTGCACCAGAAGCTCATTGCCATTTGTCACCACAGGCCTGCATTAGGAGAGAGAGATGAGCATCTGCAGGTAAATATTTCAAAGCAAGCATTTTATTAGCTTAACACACTGCTAAACTGTATGAAAGCCACTGCAACATTGTTAACCGGTTGAGGAGATGGTGTTTCAGGTGTTTCTAAGTCCTCAGACCTTAATGGGCCATAAGTGTTCATGTGACAGATGTGTAAGTAAATATGTTTGTGTGACAAAAAGGAAATTGAGTACTTGAGGGTTCTTTGTTTCTGTGTATGTTGTTTTAATTATATATAGCATGTTATTATAATGACAGTTACTAATGTGAAAATACTGTACGAATGTGTGTGTGTGTATGTGTTTGTGTGTGTGTGTGTGTGTGTCTGTCTCTCTGTCTTTTACGTGTGTGTTCGTATTTGTGTCTACGTGTGTGTGTGTGTGTGTGTGTGTGTGTGTGTGTGTGTGTGTGTGTGTGGTGTGTGGGCGCATGTTAATGTGTGTGCTTACATATGTGTGTGTGTGTAAGTGTGTCTGATACTTACTCAGGTACCGTGTCCCCACAAAACTTCCCTATCCTCCGTGAGTCATCTGTCTCCCCACCGTTAAAGAGAGCCACGTAGTCATAGCGACAGTACACGTCAGCCTCCAGATCCAACTTTTCAAATTTCACCTCAATTACCTGGGAGAGATATCAATAAACAGATGCACTTACACGTACCCACAGACACACACCCACATGAATGCACACACAGAGCCACATGTAATCCCCTTACTGTCTAAACAATTTTTCTCTCTTTTTTTCCTCTCTCTCACTCTCTTTCCCCCTAACCCCTCCTTTTCCTCTTACCCAACCTGTGTACACATGCCCACCTTCTTGAATGGGGTCTTTCACTGATGCCTCGTCATAGGATTGTGGTCAGGTGGAATAGACACGCGGGCACACACACACACACACACAGACTCTCTCAGACACACACACACACATGCATCCACACGCCCACCCTATGTAACATACACGCAGAATCTAAAAGCTTACATAATTCAAAGGTCATGACTGGTCATTTCTAAAAGTAATAGACCATGGCCCCCTCCCTCAATTCAAGGCTAAGCTTGACATTTAAGGGACAAAGGGCCTATTTAATGCACTTATGACGACTGACCACCTCACAGCAATTTGACATCAATTTTTTCAATAGTCGCATCTCAAAGAGGAGGGAGATTGGATTGTCCCCCCTGGGGATGGGGCGAGGCAAATGTGTGAAATAGTTGGTAAAAGCCCCCCACCATGTTGGTTTCCACGGTGATGTGCCACGAGCAGCTAATGCCTGCTGGGTAATCGGACTCGGGCCAGTTCGGGGTCTTCACCGATCCCTGGGCCTTGGTGAGCCGGCCCCCACAGAACTGATTCTCTGAAGGGGGGGTTAGGGTGGGGGGGTGGGGGATAGGAAGTTGGTGAGGGGAAATGGACAGACGGGAGAAGAAGACAGCAATTTGGCGATTACTCATGTTTGCTCATAGAGACTGATTACACCTTCATTAGACCAATGTAGTTATGTAAGAAAAAATGAATAGTGTTTCATACATGCAAGAGGAATTCTGCCTTATAATGCAAGAGAACAGGTGCAGATTTTTGTTCTAATGTAATAGGATAGCTACAGAATAAAAAAATGAAAGATATATTTTTTAACATTTTGTATAGCAGAATCAACAAAAGAGACATATTGAGAAATAATAAGTGGCTAGTGCCAAAAATGGTTTGGGTGCAAAGAAAGAAAAAAATAAAATAAACATCAGAAATCATTTCAAAATGAGCCTACAGCTAACCCACACAGAAAGCATGAATTAAAAAAGATATGACATCAAGTCCTAAGGAAGAAGTCATTATTTACCATCCATGTGTGGCTTCCCACCGCTGAAGTAGGCCAGGAAGCCTCTGCCACCGGTACTTCCATCCGACACCATCTCCAGCATCATGAGGTTGGAGGTGGAGATGATGGCACCAGGCCGGAAGGTTCCACAGAAGCGGCCCAGCTTTTGAGTGGTGTACGAGTGGCCATTGTAGACGTCCACGAAGTCATAGCGACAGGTGGGGTCGGCCTCCAGGTCAAAGACGCGGAACTGGAGCATGACCACATGACCCTCTGGGACCTGTGAGAGGAAACAAAATTACCCCCCACACATTTGGACAAATACAAGTACACCTAGAAACACAGACCATTTACTAAACATGAAAATTGGTCAATTTACCTTGCAAGCAATAAAAACAGAGATTGTTTTGTTTTTTTAAATAAATCATGAAATTAAGAAATTAAATCTAGAAATTATGTATTAGGTGAGTGGTTTAGAAGACAAAAGAGCTACTGCCGTCGATGCAGACTAACCTTCAGATCACAGCCGAGAAAATCACTTGTTAACCTGAGCATGTTTGTAAGGTGAGTCAGGGTTTGGTGCTTAGTCATTTTGCTAGTGCTCAAGGACACTACTATTTTACTCTCTGCCATCACCTGGCACTTGAATAAACATGGTCCAATACAAGTCTGTGATGATATTTCTGTGACACGTGAGCAGTTACCTTTGTGTTGTTGTGTTGTTTGTTGTGTTGCTTGCATTGTTAGAAAACACAGCACCAGCACACTCTGCTAAGGCCTCAGAACTGATTGAGGTTTTTTGGTGGCGACAGCACGCTGTGTATTTGTCACATTCCTTGTGTGCTTTGTAAAAAATATGATGACAGATCCTACTGCCAAGTCACTGCCTTGTCTATATATTCTGCTTTTAAATATGGGAGAGACTTAAAACAGCAGCATTTGTTGTTGCTCAGTTCTTGTCATCCATTTATTACAATGAGGGGTTGCTGCTTTTGCACCGTGTGGCTTTTGTTGTTTATGTTCAGCTTTTGAAGCATTATATGGGACAGGATTTCTGTCTTTATTTCTTAAAGTGAACGGCAATTGCTACCAAGTGCTTGGACCATGCTCACAGAGGTACACATGTTCTTCCGATTGCTCAAAGCAAACAGCATTTGTAACTGCAATTGTGTTTCCACTTCTTACGTTTTTTTTAATGCTACGTCACACATGGCATTGTGTTAGAAAAGCTTGACTGTGGCTAGCATTGCTGTGTGTGATGTAAGAACAGAATGACTCACGCTGATGTACCAGGTGCATTTGGTGTTGGGCTTGTAGAAATTGGGGAATCCCTCACTGCCCACGAAACCTGAGTCAGTCGCTATGTGGCCCCCACATAGGAATATGGGCCTGTGGGAGAGAGAAAGAAAGAGAGAGAGAGAGAGAGAGAGGTGTGTGTGAGAGAGAGAGAGAGAGAGAGAGGAAAAAAGAGAGAGAGAGGGAGGGAGAAAGGGAGAAAGAGAGTAATAGAGAGAGGGTGGGGCAGAAAGAGAGGGAATGAGGTGAGACGGAAAAGGAAAGAGAGAATGGGAAGAACGTAGAGATGAAGAGATGGTGGATGGTAGAGCAGCAGTATTACAGAGCCACTTCAGCTTTTACAGTGTGTTAACTAAGGAAAGAAAATACAAACTCAACTATGCGTAGGTGCACACAGAAATATGTGCAGAAGTGTGTGTGCACACGTACACAAGCATGCACACGCACACGCACACACACACACACCACACACACACCACACACACACATTGGCAAACAACCTTGTCCCTTTTCTAGAATTCTGGGAAGGGGCAATGAATTTGCACTCACAGGCTGCTTTCTAAAAAGCTGGCCAACATTGCTATAAAGCAAACCCTGTCATACACACACACACACACACACACACACAAACACAAATATGCACACACACTCATAGACACACACACACAAGGTTAAAACTGCAATTTAGCTCTTGGCGGTAAATTAACACACTGGTATGTTCTTTCTTTCTTTTTTTGTCTCTCTTTCCCTTTTTCCTTTCTTGCTTTCTTGAACCTACACACTCATTCATTCATGCAGCACTTTACATTACCCACTCACAAAATTGCGGTGCAACCCGCCATATAGGCTAAGACGCCACACAAAGTCCACATTGATGGGGCACATGTGCAATTACATGTTATATCATTTGCAGTCTGCTCTCTCTCAGTCTCTCTCTCTCTCTCTCACTCACTCTCTCTCAGTCTCTCTCTTTCTCTCTTCTCTCACTCTGATCAAAGACCTGAGAGAGCTGATTAAAGCAGTACCCCACATGTAAGACCATTTTATATGCAGTGTTCTGTCTAGTTAATAAAAAAACCTTTAGCTGGAAAAAGCTCTTTTATTGTTTCATTAACAGGCACCAAATGAAGTGTGAGACCTGAATGCTGACTACAGCACAGATACATCTGTTCTCTGCTCTCTCTGCATCTGTTTGTCTGCTCATTTGCTCATCTGCATCTGTTCATCTATTCACTTTCACTAGTTTTCTCCAGAACAAACTTATACTCCACGAAGAAAACAGTTTCTTTCAGATAGAGTTAGATGGTGTTGGAGAGGGGTCACACAGCGTATCGTCTTTGATCCTGACCTTGGCTGGGGGGTGACAGTTTGTCAACTGATGTTTTGCTCTTAGACAACCTGAGGAACTCTATCTCTAAGTGCTGTAAGTTGTTTTTTCCTGATTCACAGATAGTTCATCTTCCTTTTAGCTTTTTTTTTTTTCTGTTTCTTCCTTCGTGTTTCTCCTCTTCTGTTTCTCTGTGTCTCTATCAACTCCATCTTCTGCTATCTAAAATAACTATAATGGTTGGCCAGACAGTTGTGTAATTGAAGCTGAGCTCTGTGGGCTAAGTGTAATTCTCATGGGCACCCAAGCCTTGGAAGTGCATATCAGACCTGACTGAGAATGACTGTCTCCAAATTGGTCAATAAAATATCTTTATCCCTCAAACATTTCTGTCTGGTCATAAGGTAGACATGGTCTGCTGCATGCAATTACGTACCAAAACAAATCTGTCAGCACCCCACAGAGATAAAAGTCAGACTCATCATTACTCAGTTTTTCACAAATGTTAAAAACTCCACCAAGAACTTTACAGACCTGAATCTCAGGAATACAGAGAAGATGCATGTAGAGTATGTAGAGAAGTCATGTCCCTGGAAAAACTTACAGAAAGAAGACTGCACTATGGGGTTTGAGTGTATATTTAAGGTGGAAGAACCAGAGCAGAGTTTGTTTATGAAGGCAGCATGTCTGTGAAATGGGGTAAGATTCCGCAGGAAAGAGCGTAAAAATGATATTGATTCAAGCACCTTGAAACATACACGTTCTCTACACAAGTGACAGTATGCATACTGTGGCCAATCACTCCCATACACAAACACCCACACACACACACACATGCACCTATGCAAGTGTGTACACATACACACACACTCATGCACACACACTCACACACATACATACACACATGAGAGTGCACATATACTGAGTACACACATACACATACCCACACATGCACACACACACACACACAAACACAAACACAAATAGCTACCTTACCTTGTGAAGTTGGTCTGGCCTTGGCCTTGTCCCCGCACCCATCCTATCCCCAGCAGCAGCACGGTCCACACACACACTCCGCTCCTCATCCTGACACACACACACACACACAGCGCCTTGGAGCGAGGGACAGAGGCATAGAAAAAGAGGAGAGAGCGAAAAAAGGAGGGAGAGGCGTGGAGAGCAAAAGGCGGAGTAAAGGAGTATGAGAGAGAAAGAGAGAGAGACAGAGAGAGGGGGATAACTTTAAGCAAAGGATGAAAGAGCAAAAATAAGAGAGAGAGAGAAGGAAAGAGGGGTGGAAGAAAATGGGGGAAAGAGTGGGCAAAATGAGCGGACGAAAGGATTTAATTATTGCCAGAAGATCGGGTCACGGGTCGTGTTTGTGTTGGATTGATAGAGTGATGAGAGTTTTATAAAACGGCAATAAAATGAGCACAGGAGCAGACAGACAGATAAACAGCAACACTCCAAACAAAAACAAAGCCTCCACCTCAGGCTTGTTTTCTGCTGTCTTGTCTGTTTAGCTTGTGTGGGAGTTGTGTTTTTCCTGAGAGATGCCTGGATGTTCAACTTTAGTGCAGAATCAATCCAGGGTGCAGGCATGCACAACTGCACATATGTGAACTGGGTGCTTCAGATCAAGGTTGGAAAATATGCATTTTACAACTGTGTGTGTATGTGTGCGTGCGTGTGTTTAGCGAACTGTTTTTTTATGTGCTGCCTGCTCTCTTAAACAGACTGCCAGTGTTGGGCGCACATAATGATTGCTTCTCTGGAAGGCCTGAAAAGCCCACTGAAAACCACATCGCTTCCTCCTCCCAGTGCACACAGCCAATAGCACTGAGGGACTGTTTTGGGTTGTCCGTGCCTTTCAAAAAAAAAAAAAAAAAAACAAGACAGGGCGGAGGGTCCCTTTCCAAACTCCAGCGAGGAGGCTGTGGGGTTGGGGGTACACAATCTCATATGTGGGATGCAGCTAAGCCTTTATCAGCCCTAATAACAGTTCATTACAGATTCTTTACTCATCGCTTGTCATTCTGTAGCATGTGAGGCTTTTAATTATACCATTGCTATCTTTAGGCCAGGTAGCAAAAGTAAAAACAATGTATTACGTTAACATTATATTACACCCAGCAGAAGCTTTCATCCAAAGTGACGTACAGTGAAGGAAAACGAAAGCAAGAATATCTTTCTGCAGATGTTGTCACAGGTGTGGATGGCTGGAGTAAACAGGTGACTAGGGTAAAACTGTAAAGGTGATAATAGGCAAGGCAACAGCACAAATGGGATTATCATGAAAAGTTGCCTGCTGATGATCTCTTAAGTTCTCCTACTAAAACTGTGTGGTCCAGTGTTAGTGATATTACCAAGGACCACATGTGATGGAGAGAACTGATTGAAAGCCATATGTCCCATAGGTCATAAAGAGGAGTAAGTAAGTGAGTAAGTCATGTCAGTGATGAAGTACCCAAACAAGGTATGTTTCTAACATTGCAGCACCACTGCTCAAAACGTTCCCCAGCACATCCCATTATCTGTGCCACAACTGTACTGTAAACCTGTGACTGTCTCTCATTTTAGTGAGCCACAACACTGCTTGGAAATATGGCCACCCCCCGTGTGCTGCACACTGTTCCATCCAGCTCCTTGCCCTCAGTGGTCCCCTACGGCACTGTAGCCTGGTGTGGTCCACTGAAGGAATGTGTGGCACGGACAGCCCTGTTATTACAGTCCGCCTCGAGTCTTAGTGCGACCCACGTTCATCTATAATCATCACTCATTATCACCTTCGTCCTTACAGTGAGCAGTGTGTATACAGAGAATAGTGCAATCAATGTGTAGGTATGTGTAAACAGGTGGGTGAGAGTCTGCATGAGTGAGGGTATGGTGGTGAACGCCTGTATGTCTGTGTGTGTGTGCATACAGAGAATGTGCATAGAGTGCAGTCAAAGAGCAGATATGTGTAAACAAGTGGGTAGACATTTGCAAGAATGAGGGTATGTTGGTGTACACACATGTGCATGTGTGTGTGCGCGCGTGTGCGTGCATGTGTGTAGAACGCGACGTGGCCATGTCACAGTTCTTTTTTCAGCATCAGCGGTGGACATTCTGGTGGCCTCCCAGGGCAGACTGTGGCTTTAGTATAAAGAAAATAACTCAGCTCAATTCCTTCCTCCCTCTCTAAAAATAAGACTACATCTGCACCACATGATCAGACCCAAAGCACCCATGGAACAATTCAAGCCCAGACTGGACCTTGGAAAAGAAAAGAGAACAGACAGACAAAAGCACAATCGTTTTTAATCATTTTATTATCATTATAGTTATTTTTTCCAATATAAAGAAATTCACAAAAATACAAACTGTTGAGGACCACTGAAGCAGATAATCACATCACCCAGAGAGAAAAATAAAACAGACAGGAAGAGAGATGACAACCAAGTGAACAGTAAGATTGCCAAAGTAAGCTTCAGAGACACTTTTCAAAACAGATGACCACAAGAGAGAGGCATGACAGATAGGAATAACAGAAGAGGTAAAAAGATACAGAGAAAGAGAGTGAGAGGGAAGGAGGGAGAGGGAGACAGAGAGAGAGAGAGAGAGCAAGAGAGAGGGAGAGAGAGAGAGAGAGCGCGAGAGGGAGGGAGAAAAAAGAAAAAGCAAGACACTGAATTGTCTGGTCTTCTCTGTTTGTCACTTAAGTTTTGGCCATATTGCCCTAAAAGCCTCTTTTTTGCCCAGTCTTCTTTTTTCGTCTCCACATGCTACTCCTGTGTCCAAACTCTACTCCAGTGAAATCGGTCCACCCCAGCAGGGAGATTCAGACCAGGCTGTAAAACAGGCACAGGCCAATGGCAGTGTCCCAAAACCTCTTTCAACCAGGAGACAAAGAGTCCCCTACATGAATCTACTGTACAGGTGGTTGCCATAGCAACTGTTGCCTTGGTACGTCTTAAGTCCATGAGGAGTCCTGAAATGCCCTTCCAATCAGAGTCCATTGAATGTGCACCCGGCAATATACATTAGTGTGAAGAGATGTGAACGAGAACATTTTTGTCTAGTTAGCTATTTGTAGAGACCAAAACCATCAGTTACAAATTACATCTGTCTGTTAACATGGCAACATAGTCAGCCATCTTCGACTTCTGGTATTGTAAGTGTTCCATGTCCGTCTCTGAATAATCCACTTCTGAATTTCATGACCACTTGTTGCACGCAATACTTCTGGGAAAGATAATTCTGTACAATGATGTGAAGTATAAAAAAATAAACATACTGGTCATAAAACAAGGTAAATCTGTTTGCTTAGATTTGTTTCTGAAGTAAATTTTGGTCAAAGACTGACTGTTTTCACAGACAATTGTTTTTTTTTTTTCCTCTACAAAAATAAGTGTTTTCTAAACGTCCTGCTGATGTAAATGTGACAAAAAAATGCCAAAGAACATTCACATTTCCCTCCAAGAGGCATTCTACAGAAGAATACGCAGGAGGTCTAGGCAGGTAAATCCCCCTCCTTTCCCCACCAAATAAAATGACCCAGAAGGACCTCGCCTACCTGGATTAAACCAACCCATTTAATGTTGGGGGACGGTGGGGAGCACAGGATGCAACATTACTGTCTACAACACAGTACAGTGGCCATTTTAACCTTAAAAAAACATTTGTTTAGTGCCTTTTCTCACACCCCATTGCACCTCTAAACAAAAGTGCTTCAAGAGACAAAAATATGTACATCAGGAAACATTAGAAGCATGTACCTTACATTAACATACAACAACGTTCCATGGTTAAAGTCTTGCCAGCATCGCACCATGTCATTTTGGCCAGGAAAAAGCCTGTGTGCCAATCCTGGCCTTGAGTGAATTAAGAAAACGATAAAAATGCTCTGAGCATTTTCAGACTTTGCCTCCTGAAAAAAAAAAAAAAAAAACACACACACAACCGCCACCAGTTTGACTGGAGCTCAGTGGGTCATGTCTGTGACCCTTCCCTGCTCTGACTGTGTTGATGTCATTCCTGTTCCTCTGTAGCCATTTCCTGGTCTTTGGCCAGGGCTAAGTCCACCTCCTCCTGGCCCTCTCTTTTTCCTCCTCCTAGCTCTTCTCCAGCTGCGTCGTCTCCTTCCTCCACTATGGTTCTAGCAGCATCCACCGTGTCTCCCTCACCCTCCTCCATGGCGGTCTCGGGCGGAGCCAGTTTATCAGCAGATGACACCTCCTCGGTGGAGGCGAGAACGCTGCACAGCTCCATCTCGTGGATCTCCACATCAAAGGGAGTTGCCGACGGGACGGAGGTGGGGGATTTGCACCCTGCGCAGGCCTGTGTGACATGCAAGGGTTTTACATCAGACAACTTGTATTGACAACTGGTATATGGTGCAGGTGTATTCAGGTGTGTGGGCTCATCTGATGGCGGCAGGACAGATGTTTAGGTGTTTTGGGTGTGTTGGAGGACTTTAATTGATGAATACGTTGATGGCTGCAGGCCAGGTGTATTCAGCTGTTTGATACTCAGAGATATGTTGATGATGCGGTGCAGGTGTGTTCAGGTGTGTGGGTGTGGTGGGGTTTGGGGGAGGCTACTGATGGATATGTTGATGGCACAGGATAGGTGTGTTCAGGTATGTGTGTGTGTGCTTTTTTTGTTTGGGGTGGGGGTGGGGGGGAAACCAATGGATTTCTTGAAGACTGTAAGCTAGGAGTGTTTAGGTGGTAAGGCTAATTGTGGGGGGTATTAGGCATATTGTGGGGGGTGTTACATACGGATATGTTGATAGTGCAGGGTAGGTGTCTTCAGGTGTGTGTATGTGTGTGTGTTTGTGTGTGTAATCTGGGCAGCAGTACTGAAGGATTGATTGGGGGCTGTAGGCTAGGTGTGTTTAGGTGGTAGGAACATGTGTATGTGTGGGAGTGTGTGTGGCTCATAGGGGGTGGAGGCGGTGGTGATGGTGGTGGTGTTACGTACGGATATGTTGATGGCGCGGGGAAGGCGTCCGGTGCGTATCCAGGGGTGGACCTGGCTCAGCTCCCTCTTCTGCTCCTCGGTGAAGCGCGGCTGGTGTTTCTGCATCGTCCTGAGAGCCATGCGGTCTTCACGCAGCACCGTCTCACGGTCCCTGTTACACACACACACACACACAGACCACCATGTCACATAGCATCCCTACATGAAATTGCACATATACATGTTAGTTAAGTTTCTATGTACAGAAATGTAAACCTGGAATTAAAGCTGTGGGGGTATTCCACGTCTGTGGTTTAGAGGCTAACCCAGGTAAGGTAACTAAAAGTTAGTTGTAATTATTCTAAAGAAAAAGTCATCTAGCTTCATCCTGCCACAGGGCTCTCCTTTTAGGAGGTAAGTGTCCAAACCTGTCTAAACCTGCTTTCTGGAACATCCCCAGGGACACTTTCAATATCACATTTAATGTGACCACTTACTCTGTGCTTTGTTTTCCGTGTGAGTATTGTTTATCAGCTTTGTCAAATTTAATTATATTTCAATTATCTGAGCATGGACATACACACATGTGTTTGTGTAAATGTGTATAAGAGTGTATCTGTACGTGTATGTATGTGTGTGTGTTGTGCTATCTCAGGTGACACTCACCTGATTGGCAGCTGATAGGTCATCATGACCTTGTCGTCGGTGTTGGCCATGAGGAGCCAGATGGGGTCCTGCAGCACGCACTTGATGAACTGAGCCTCTCCATCGCCCCCTCCTGGCTGCTTGCGGGAATGGTCATTCTCTGACGAGTCGATGCTGCCGAAGTACTTACTGGTGTGGCTGCTTTGGCTGCTTCCTGTAAAGAGGGAAAGGGGGGGGGGGGGGGGGAGAAAAACACACCAAAAGAGCAAAGTCAGAGGTGACTTGAAACACACAGATGGCAGCGTGGATGCACTGCCGAGGTAGAAATACAGAATACTACAAAGGGAAGTGTCTTTAAAGTAATGCACAAGCAGGTGTGTGTAATTATTAGATAAGAGTTTGGGTAAGTACTGAGTCTCACATCTACTTAACACAAAATGTGTCACTTTTTATGGTGCTTCAGTTCCTCAGTTCCTCAGCTCCACTTTTACAATTACTTTCTTAAGTATCATTTGAATAGTTTATGAAATGCCCTTCTGCCTTGTACATTTGTACGACAGGACAAAAAGTCTTTGGTTTGTATTCTGTATCAGACAGAAGAAAAAGGGGTTTCCATCCAACTTGTTAATGTGTAGTTATTAAAAAAAATCCTTACTTGAAAACACTTGAAATGTACATGAAAAATGTACTTTGCATACCAATTCAGTTCACTTGAGGAGGGTGAATTAACTCTTGATGCACAAAGGGCATAACATAAATTAATTTTATGGAACTAATCAACTGACATAAATTCACTTAGGGTGTTTGTTTTGTAATGTACACTACCACCTACCTCTGTGGCCAAATGCTATTGGCTTTTCTAGACAAACTATGGATTGTGCACAAAATGTAACTGCTATTTCCTAGGCAACTATGTGATTCATGAGTCTTGAAGTCAAATTAGTACATGAAATGAAAGCAGACGTATAATGTAACTGCAGTTAGAGAAGAAAATGAAAGACGGGGCACTATTAATGAAAATGAATTAATTAATTCATAGGAACAATTCTGACTGCGGTGAGGTGGACATCCTTTTATACCTATAGATAAACAGGTGATGGAAATTACTATACATATAAATAACTGATGTGAAGTAAGTTGAATGGAAAGCCGACTAGTGTCTATCTCTGTTATTTCTGACTACAAACTTAAAGACAATTAAACTGACTATCCATAGTTGGTCTTTAGGTAAGCCTTTATAACTTGTGCTGGATGTAGGTGTGGGAGGAGAAAAGAACAATAAAGATCATCTGTTAGCCATGTGGGTCATTCCAAGCAGGCAGTTTAAGGGTCAGACTCACTGGTCCCGCTCCCCGACGAGCTGCAGCCGTTGGAGCCCGAGCCCGAGGACCCTAAGCCGGAACCTGAGGACCCTGTGCCCGAGGACCCGGAGCCTGAGGCGGCTGATCCGGTGCCCGATCTGGAGTCCTCCTGTAGAAGGAGGTCCAGGAATTCACTGGAGGTGGACATGGCGTCGTGGTTGGACTCATTGGTCTCGCCCTGAGGACATCCGAGACAAGAAACGAATTAGATAAAAAAACATACCTCAGGACTAAATACACTAGAAATGCACAATACAATATGAGACAATACACAACAAAATAAAAACAGATACAAATAAAATACGAAGAACATAAAACATGCGATAAAACACGATACACATATACTGTCTGAAGGTGCACTCACATTCTCATTCTCTTTGGAATCCTCTGTGCTTCCTCTCTGATTGCCCTGACCGCTGGCCCCTCCCCCTTGCCCTCCTGTGGGCGTGGCCTGCTGAGCTGCCACCTCCAGCCGGTTGCTGGGCGGCTCCTCCAGCTGCAGCAGGTTGAGCGGGGAGGAGCATCGGCTGGAGGGGAGCAGCATAGACTCCGCCCCCTCTCTGTCAGCCCCGCCCTCCCTCTGGCTACTGGACATGGGGGTGCTGGAGCGGGACGGGGGCCTGGGGGCCTGTGTCGGGGTGGGCGTCTGCTGAGGGGTAGGGGGCACCACCCCTCCTGGGTGGACTACTGCACCTCCTGCCCCGAAGGGGGGCACAAAGGAGGAGTTCGGGTTGTAGAAAGGGACGGTGCTTGGGGGGCCAGCAGCGATGGGGGTTTGGGCAGTAGGGGCTGGCTGGGCCAGTGGTGCGTTCATCTGGGGAAACATGTAGTTGGGCAGCACCAGCGCCATCATGGGCGGCACCATCTGTGGCGGCATTTGGACGTTGTGCAAGGGGAAGCGCAGGCCCGTCTGCAGCTGAGACGGGTCGGTCAGCGGCGGGTAGAGCGGGTAGAGGGGCAGCATGCCCGGCGGGTAGGGCACGGACGGCAGGCTGGCCTGCGAGCCCACCGAGGTGGGCCAGGAGGAGGAGGTGGTGGGGGGCCCCAGGGGGAAGGAGGAGGTGGGGGGGCCCGTCACGTCGGGCACGGGGGCCACCCCGGGGGGGCCCCGGAGGGCCTGGCTGCCCTGGTCTATCGTCTCCTGGTGCTTCAGTCGTTTGCCGCCACGGCCTCGCCTTCGACTGCTGCTGCCCGCTGCAGGGTAGTCACGGGAACAGCGCACCCCTGGGGAAGGAACATCGCATATTTAGATAACAATTTTTCATTTTCGTATGGACTTTAATCTGGTGCCAGAATCATATTATACACAACATATTTACAATAAGTGACAAAGGGGTCACTTGTACCTAAGCCTTAGCTGTTCCCAGAACAGGACATTAAAAAAAGACTTTGGGCCAGTTCTGTAGACTCAATGATGGAAGGACTACAGCACACTGACACGTTCTTGGAAATGTTTATTAGGTCAAAAGAACTAGTGACACTAAGCATCTTCTTCTGCACCTATAATAAATAGTTCCAAGAAGTTCCCAGTGAGGTGCTGTGCTTTCTGGATTTAGTCTATAGACGTAGGCAGCCTACTACATGTTTTACAAATATATTTCCGACACCTGAATTTAAGTCTATAGTGATAAACGCAGATAAATATTTGATACTTATTTCCTTTTTAGCACACTGTCTTTGTAAAATATTTAGGAAGAGAGATGCTCTGGCATTTTCATAGTTCGTTTTTTTTCTAAATGTAAACCATTTTATCATAGGAATGTTGGGGAGTCCACATTTTTAAGTATATTTTTAAATTGCTAACATATGAAAAACACCACCAAAACCAAAAGTGTACTTCACTTCATATCAAAAAAGGAAAAAAAAAAAAGTCTTGTTTTTCTACCCAAAATGGCCGACCTAAGTGTTGGTGTGAAAAGGCCTTACAGACATATTGTCAACGCTCTGAAAGCAACCTGTCTCTGCTAACAACTCCATTGAGTTGAGTCAGACAGATGACTAAAGACTTTTAGATCACTCAAAAAAGCTCTACTATCATGGCTCTCCATGACGCCAGCAAGGTTTGAACGGTCTGGCTTTTCAAGGACAGCAGTCTTTGTGCTAGCCTTGCGTAAAGAAACACCTGCCTTTGAAGAGTGGTTTGACATGGCTGTTTGATTTTTATCTTTATTATCTGTTTTGAACCCTTATTATTTTACTTGCTGAATGAGTTATACAGCACTGGGATCATGCAGCATTCTAAAGGGCAATAAGCAAATTGAACTGAATTGAGCTGAATTTCCAGCACCTTTCTGCCGCCTGGGGATGGCATGCAATACCTACAAATCTCTTCCATTTGGTTAGAGAGACATTTACTGACATAACACATTGAAGCAGAGACTGCAGGGGAACTGAATGTACAATGACAACGGGCATCTGAGGTGAGCTGAGGCACTACAATTACGTTAGGAACGAACAAACAAATGATTCCAGGCAGGTTAATGCTTATTATGTGGTCATTTTGTTCTAGAGCTGAAGCTCTCTGCAACTCCACTTTGTGTCAATCAGGCAAAAAGCCTCTTGTTCTGCCGTATAACTCATTATCATTTCGCCACACAATGTGACCGTGCCTGCCTTATGCGCTCTGTAGTTTTCCCAGCGAGGCATTGTGTGCCGCCCACCTCCTTATGTAAGCCTTCCGCAGAAGACAATGTGGGGAGGGTGGCCGCCGCACTGAGAAAGTATCACAACAGTGTGCAGGAGCAAAAAGTCAACAAGCACACAGTATCATGTCACTGCTGCGTTTTTAGTGGCCTTACGAATAGATGACCTTGACCCAGAAGAGACAATGCTAGTCATTTGATTTTCAAAAAAAATTACCTTTTTGTGTTTTATATTTGTGTCACTTTACAAATATTTACATATTATTACTTTTCCTAATGTATCCATTTCCAAACATTTGGAAAAAGAAACTGACTGTGACTGAGAGAACAATTTAATGGATGGGACCAGTATATTGCACTTGTGTGTATGCATACTGGGCCATTGGAAAATGTCAACAGAGAAATCAATCCTGGCTTCAAAAAGTAAAAACCTTGGAACAAAACCAGCTCATCACAATGAGCACACAGATCATCAGACAGGTAGACAGGTGATTTCACTAATTAGCCAATGTTAAGTGCACGACTGACTCTGTCGACTGTTGAAGGACACGTTGATGGTTACCTCATTGATTTCACATGTAAAGATGATTTAGTAAAAAGTGGCATGGTGAAATGTAAAAAAAGTAGAATGCAATGTGTCGCAGCTACAGCTTATGGTAATGAATTCTTCATACGGCTGCATTAAGCTTTGACTGTATCCAAACCAGATGTACACAGAGCCAAAACCAATACTGAAAAAAATGTCTGAAACAATTTAATATTTTTTTATTGTTTGCAATTTCACTACATTCATTGTATGTGGCAATAACAATCCTTAAATTCTTAAACGAAGACATGTGGTGTGGTTGACGTATGGTGGCTTGATCGATATTAACAACTACAAAGAGGTGAAGGAAGACCAAACCCGTATCTATAGTAACAGTGCGATTGCACGTGTTGGCGCATCGCTGGTGCAGGTGAAAGACGGCTCCTTTGGCAAAGTGATCAGGTGAGACCTTTGCACGTGTGGTGATGCCTGCCATTAACAGATGTAGGTGTTTTGACACTTTACCACTGTATGTGTATGTGCGCGCGTATGTGTGTGTATGTGTATGTGCGCGCGTATGTGTGTGTGTGTACGTGTGTGTTGGCATGGTATGCACATGCAATCATTGCTGAAGGGGAGGGTGCCAGCGTGAGTTAAACCTCTAATGAAAAATTACTGTGTGTGTGTGTGTGTGTGTAGCTTTTTTTCCAATCACATAATGGTAAACCAGTAAAAAAATTAATGCAAGGTGTGTGTCTTACCCCGAGGTCATGATGTGTACATAAGTGTGAATGAGTGGGTGAGTGTGATGTATATCATGTTATCTGGTGCCTATGATGTGGTGGTATGGCATGTGTGCTTGTGTGGGCACGTGTGTGTGCGTAAGAGTCGGCATGAGTGTGTGTGTGTGTGTGTGTGTGTGGGGATGTATGAGTGTGTGAGTGTTGTTGGTGTGTGTGTGTGTGTGTGTGTGTGTGTGTTACCTCTGGCCAGCGGTGTGGTGGTGTGCCTCTTGAGCACAGTGGCCGGGTCGAACACGCGTAGTTGACTCAGGTCACGGAAGCGACACAAAAAGTTCTGTTCCTCCTGCTGTGTGTGTGCCGACAGCACCTCCTTAGTGAGTCCATGCCTCCCTGTACCTCCTCCACCCCCTCCTCCACCTCCTCCACTTCTCCGAGCCTCCCTCTCGGCAGGAGGTGCAGGGCTGGGGGAGGGCGTCACGGGCACAGGGGGAGGAGACAGGGTGGTTGTGGGTGTGGTCGATACTTGGGCAATGGGTGGGGCTGATGTAGGGGTGGGAGGGGCTTCCTCCATCACAATGTCTATGTTGATGAAAAGGGGAGAGAAAAGGGGGAATGTGGGAGGAGAGGAGAGGAGAGGAGAAAAGAGGACGGGAGAGGGAGGTAGATACACAAAAGGTGTGTTACAGAAAGATTGAAGCATGAATGAGTGGGTGAATGAGGAAAAACAGAGAGCAAGAGTATGTGAAACAATAGTAAAAATAATAAGCGTGAATATATAATACAAAACAGGCACCAGATGAACGCACACACACTCGCACGCACACACATACACACACACGTCCTGGCTACCTGACTCAGGCGGTTTCTTGTCTCCCACGTGGACGATGGTGCTGCTGAAACTGCACTGAGACGTAACCGAGGCAACGCTTTCGGGTTTGGGCAACGCGAGGGGGGGGAGAGGAGGAGCCTCCCCTACAAGAGCTACCGCAGGACCTGCAGTGTTCCACACATACACACACATACACATACATACACACATGCAGCCATATACCCGTAGGCAGACACACACATGCGAGCACGCACCCACATATATACACACACACACACACACACACACATACAAACTTCTGTGAGTCATGTTCCATGATGTTGTTAACCTTTCGAATCTGACCTGTCATCGTTTTGAGTTGAAAGTCCTGAGATCACTGTTGTTTCTATTACCACCTCAGGCATTCACACACTCACATCGCTCTCTCACTCGCTCACAGACACACCCACGCACACACACGCTAACTAACACTTTTGCTGTCATTGCAAACATCTCAGTTACATGCTGAACTTTAAATGTTTCAATATTCATGAAGTTGTCAGTTTGAGAGTGACCTTTCAAAGCAACAATTCTGCCCTACAAAGGCAAAATGCAGTAACTACGTAAACATAGACACTGAAAAAAATGCCTTTAACCTTGTCATACTGCCCAGTCAAACATGTTGTATGTATAGTGGTGATGCTTTTATGTAATTTTTTAATAGCAAGAAGCTAGAGATGTAGTCACCAGACAAAAGGAGGTGTTATAAAGTCAATGTACAGTCTAAACTTAATTTGACAAAATATGTGGTTACTGCCTTTTGGCTTTGTAGGGCAGAATTACTTCTCTGCTTTCAAAAAAAAGTCAGATACTTTAAAGAGGAACTGCACCATAAAATGTGTTTTTAAGCTATTAACTGAGTGATATAGCCGATTTGGGGAGAAATACAAAATATTTGCGTCAACGTGAGAAAATATCACTTTCATAGCTAAAAATGACATTTTGTGACATTTTAGAGCTGAAAACAGCTCTCTGCACCCTCTACAGCTTTTAATACACTATGTCATATGACAATTAATAATACATACAATTAATGATGACTCTGTGTACCAAGAGCACACGGACACGTCATAGTGGATAGCCAAATGAGCAATACCGCCCTAATTAGAGGTGGGCAGACATACTCTCTCCCACTTACCGATTACAACGCACGCTATATTACACGCTAGATAGCAATGCCTCCAACATTACAGTCCTTTTCTTGGCCTCTCCCTCACAGGCCTTTAGCCCTACACCCATATTAGAAGGTTTTTTTCAGAAACATGAAATGGGTGTGGTTAGGGGGTGCAGTTACTCTTTAAATGTTCATGGGTTTGTCAATATGAGAGTGACCATTCAAGCAACAATTACTTCTCTGTGTTGTTGAATAATAATGTCTGATACTTTAATGCATGTTGTTTGTGGATAAAGCTAGAAACAGACCTCCAGATTTTTGACCTACATTTTGATATGATGGAACCTCCAGGCCAGTCACAGGTAATCCAAGGTAACTGAAGGCAGTTGTGATGCTTAGTGCGGCAGACCGATTAGAATATGAAACAATCTTTTCCAGTGTTGACGTAATTCAGATTGAATGAAAAAGTCAGATTATGATCAGTACCGGTCTGTTCTATGTTGTCATGGTTGCTATTATGACACAAAGTCCATATTTTCACCCTCTCTTTTTGTTTGAGTTACAACTACAAAAGTTGCATTCGACGCCATCTGTAGATTTGGTGTACTTAGTCACATTGTAATCATAAAAGAGTGAAAAAATCAGGAGGTCTTTTCCGAACTTAGGGCACAGTCATAGCTACAAATTAACTCCCACCTTCAGTAATTATAGAAATTTACATTAGCTGGAATTTAGATTTAATAACTTACTTTATTTACTTAATTGTCTAAAAAATGAAGAGACTGACTCAGGATTAGTGTTGGTGTGGTGACTAGTCTATTTGCAGAACTGTCTGATGCTTAGTTCTTTTTCTGCACACAGCTCTGTGCTATAAAGGACAATGCTGGTTCTAAGTATGGGGATGAGCATGTCTGGCTGTTCTTAGGTCAGTATGTAAAGGAAAATACTGTTTAAGGCCAATTTAGAGTCCAGGTGACAAGTAACAAATTTACAAAAATTAACTAAAAGAGACAAAATGTTTGTCATAGAGTTTGCTGCATTAATCGAAACATTTTAAGTAACATTTTCTTGTACCATGATTGGATAGCACGTTCATAAAAGTTGGCATAGAAACCAGATGTTGCATTCTATCGATTCTATGATGATCTCTAGCACTGCAACATCTGTCGAGAACTTTTGTTTGTTTTCTTGTCAAGCTTGGATCTGGACTATACATTGGCCTTTTGAATATATGAAGAAGCATGAATGTCAGTAGGTCAGAATATAAAGAACAATTGTGCTTTAAAGAGTAAAGATAAGGGTGGCTAGTTGTTCCCAGGTCAGTGTGTTTGCCTTCAGTCTTACCGGCAGTCTCCTGCTGCTTGTCGTCATCAGACGTGGAGGAGGCGGTGCAGGAGGAGGAGCCACACTTCCTCTTAACCGTGTTGGGCACATTACAGCTTTCCAAGTACCTGTGACCGGAGAGGTGGAAATGAGGTCATCAAAAGGCGACAAGAGAGTTGCTAAGTGTGTGCCAATGATGTCTACATGACTGAGCAGTGTGTGGGACATATTCATTTGTCAGACAGTTTATTGGCTAAGAAAGACAGACAGACAGACAGACAGACAGACACACACACACACACACACACACCTTATTATACTGTCCAGGCAGTTGATCTGCTGGTAGGAGTAAGGGCTCGGTGGTTCCTTTCTCATGAGTTGAGAAGGAGATGTGTTCTTGGGGGGTGGGGCTGTCTGCGGATTCAGGCTGGTGATTGGATCAGAGGCCCGCAAAGCCACACTTGTGCCTAAGCAAGAAAATATGACAACTTTTACCTTTAAAATTCTGTTACTCTGTGGGTTTGTCAAGGTAAATAACTCAGTATGAAAAGACAAGGTTGTATTTTGTGTTATTGTTTAAAAGATACTTGGTTTGTGATCAAATATTGACAGCATTTCTTATATCATGTTTGATATAATATTTTTTTTTCCTAAATCTTTTTATCTTCTGAGAAAGTAAAACTGAGCAAACCTCTAAATGGGGTCATGCTCTCCTTGTATAGGGGTGACTGTGTTTGTGTGGGTGATGCCACTGGCATCTGGAATATGAGATGTGTCGTGTTTCGGGGGGGTGTGCGTGCGTACCGGTGTTGGCGTGTTTCCGTGGTGGTGGGCGATTCCTGGACTCGATGAACACCTGCTGCCCACTGGTCTTCACCATGTGGACATCCTTGCAGATCTGCTGGAAGGTCATCTGCGGAGAGGGGAAAATAATTAATGAAATTCAGGACAGAGTGAAGGGCTTAATGAGGAGAGAGGGTGGATGGAGAGTGGTCCATCTTTGCTGAGTTATTCACATGTAGATGAGATTGAATACATTTACATTTATATTGCCATCAAATCGAATGCAAAAAATTACAGCAACTCATTCTCATACAGGTGCAGGTCCACATTTCAAATGGTTAGTAGCATGTTGTCAGTTGTCAACACTCAGAACTGCAGCCAAGCGTACCTAAGCTGTAAAAAAACAAGGCAAACTTCATCTAAATTAGAGTCGAGCTCTGGTAACTTTTTATTTTGTTCCTAACATTTTATTTTGTTACAAACAAGTTGCCAGGGGTGCTGCATGGATATGGTCAAATATTCCTCTGGTGCTCTTCAGTTCTGGCTTAACTAAAGTGTATGTCTGTGTGTGTGCAGGGGTGGTTTTAAGAAACGTGAAGCCCTGGGCAAAGGACAATTTAGAGGAACCCCCTCATAATCGATAATAAATAAAACGTGCCTCATAACTCCCTGTACATGTGTGTACATGTGTATTTGAGAGTATTTTTGAGAGTATAACTGTTAATAGATGTGCATGTCTGACTCGATGCTTGTGTGTGTGTCTATGTGTGTGCATCAGAGCGAGTAAGGAAGGAGGAGGATGGAGGACCCTTGCATCTCGCTCTTTCTCTTTCTATCTTACCCGATTTTGTATGTCTGTGCATATGACCGAGTGTGTGTGTGTGTGTATGTAAGAGAGGAAGAGAGAGAAAAAATAGAGAGAAAAAGAGCGAGACAGAGATCCAAGTGCCATCCTCACCCTCCTCACCGGCTTGAGCAGCTGCGTGACGTCCTCCAGGGCGGGCCCGTTGCTCTCGGACGAGGAGGCCGCGCTCAGGTGCTGCTCGTGGGAGCCGCTGCTGGTCAGGCTGCTGTAGCCCTGAGACCCTCCGCAGTGGACCGGCTGCGCCAGGAGTCGGTGGATCTGCTCGCTCAGCTGGGGGATCTCCGGCACCATCACACGGCTGTCCGCACCCCGTGGCGGCGTGAACACATCCTCGTTCAGTGGGCTCCTGCGAAAGGACAGGGGGAGGGCGACAAAATGGCGGAAGGAGTTAAGTCAACGAAGGGGGGGTGTGTTGTGGATGTGTGAAGTCGTGAAGTGGATATAGGTTATGTTTGCTACTTTTGCAGGAGTTTCTAGTGTTTTAGTATTTGTGCGTAATTTTGTGTGTGTGCGTATGCGTGTGTGTGATTAGAGTGACAAAGTGTTAATAGCAGAGGTGTGACTATTTTTAATGGCTTGTATTTGACAGTAAAAGTTTGTTAAATCATACCTTAAACAAATGTATCTGCCAGTGTGTAACACTGTCCAACAGTGCAAAACTGTACAACAAATCTACACACAGGTTTATGTACAATTGTAAACGTGTATAGCATTTAGAATGGCACTGAAACACAGGGCTACAGAGGAAAAGACAGGTGTATCACAGTGTGTGTGTGTGTGTGTGTGTATGTGTGTGCATAAGGTGAGCATGTGTAAGTTGTGTTTCTGGGCGAAATGTGCGATATGTGTGTGTAAGATGTGTGTGTAAGGTTACGTGCGTTTGCATGCATGTGACCGGATACAGGCACTGCCTACACATTCACGCACACACAGGGTGTGAAATACTGAAAAATACACTCTGGTGTCACATTCTGACATCACACACACACACACACACACACACAGACATATGCGTACACACACACACACACACACACACACACACACACACACACACAAAACACATATCAGCCACCCACATCCGTCCTCACTGCATATGATATGTGGTGACCTCCTGGCTAATTATCAACTGATTACATTTTCCACTAACATAACCTACTGCATAGCATGTTATAAAGGCGAAAAATCATCTGCATGTGCAGTGGTGTTTATGTTGTGGGAATGTATGGAGATGAAGAAAGCTGTAAGTTGGCTGTAAGTGTAAATCACCTAATAAAATAACCTAATGAGGCGCTAAGTGTGGGAGAGATGGAGACAGAAAGGTAAAACCAGGTAGGAAGACTGCCTGTGTATGTGTGTGTGTGTGTGTGTGTGTGTGTGTGTGTGTGTGTGTGTGTGTACGCATATGTCTGTGTGTGTGTGTGTGCGCGTGTGTGTGTGTACGCATATGTCTGTGTGTGTGTGTGTGTGTGTGCGTGTGTGAGGGAGAAAAACAGCATCTGAAGAACAGATGAGAGGGGTAATGGTAATGAGGAGGTCGCATGTATTCTGATAAGTGTGGAAACATGTTGGCAGACACCAGGTACACGTGGGAGCTTGCCGTGTGTGTGTGTGTGTGCGTGTGTGTGTATGTGCATGAACATGTGTGGGTCTACATTTATGTGTGTGTGTGTGTAGATTTGTTGTGTGGATGTGTAAGTGCCTGCTTAGGTGTGTGCATGTGCATGTGCATGTGTATGTGTGTGTGGGTGTGGTTGTGTGTCCGTGCATGTGCATGTGTGAGTGTGTGTTTGCCTGTGCATGTGTGTCAGTGCCCGTGCTCAAGTGCTTGCATGCACCACCACCCCCCCCACCCCCACAACCCCACAACCCCCAGCGTTCCTACATTCCCATACAGTGGCCCTCTCCCTCCATCCCTCCCTCTCCCATACAGTGGCCCACCTCCCTCCCTCTCCCAGACTTACGTTCGCACTTTGTGGCGGCCCACAATGAAGGCCACTTTCCTGCTCCAGGGGTTGACGAAGGAGGACCAGGAGGTGTCGATGGTCAGGTACTCCCCGCTGCGCGCGCACATCCGCAGGGGAGAGTGGTCAAAGGGCTGCCCGGCAAACTGGAGGACTGGAGGGGCAGACATGGGCAGAGGGGAGACGGTGTGTGAGAGACTCTTCCAACAAAGAACACGTGTGAGAGGAAGAAGGAAGTTGGGGACAGGGAGAGAGAAGGACAAGATGGAGAAATGTGTGTGTGTGTGTGTGTGTGTGTGTGCGTGTGTGGATTATGTTGACAACAAATAGGGCGCACACACAAACAGTGGTTTTGGGGTTAACTGGCACTCCCCTTTGAAGTAAATTAACATGCTGACCTCCTTTTGGACACTAATGTGTCTGATAAATTATGCCATTCTTGTAGAAATGGAACAGTGATTGGATAATAACCAGGATGTGTCTAGCAGTCAGAATGAGATTTTTTTTTCATTATTCGTTGCCACTACTGTGAGCATGAGAGAGAGAGAGGCTTAAGCTGAAGCTCCACACTCTTTAATGATTTGCGCTTTTAATGAGTGATGTTAGTGGAAATTGCCAGGGAAAGAAAGAAAACAGAAGAAAAGTAAGTAAGTAAGTAAATAAATAAATAAAGACAGACAGAAAGACAAAGAAAGAAAGAAAGAAAGAAGCTGTGTGCACTGATTGAGTGAGACAGAAAGCGAGAAGGAACGGAGAAAGAAAACAGAAGCCTACGTTTGTGTGAGGCAGAAGAGGAGAAGAGAATGGAGGACTGAGAAAGGAGGACTGAGAAAGGAGTGACGGACATGTTTTGAGTGTGTGTGTGTGGGGTGGGAGAGGTGAGAGGAAGCAGGCAGGGGTGCTAGACTGACAACGTGGGAAAATGGGACACAGGACGAAAGGCAGAGGAAGAAAGAGAGAGAGGGATAAAAATGAAAAAGGAAGATGGATGGAGACTGATGTGCGTGAGCGTGAGAATGAGTAAGTGGGGAAGGCGGCAACGAAGACTAGGGCCTAACTACAAAGTTAGAGAGAAGAAAGAAAGAAAGAAAGAAAGAAAGAAAGAAAGAAGAGAAAGCAAGAAATTAATCATGAAAGAAAGAAAAACGGAGAGAAAGTAAGAACGTGCACTCACTCTTCTTGTGAATAGCCACCATGATGGGTCTGTCCTCGGGGTGAACGTAGAGCAGCACTGGGGTGCCTACCAGGTCCTGTGGCAGGTAGCCTAGCAATGGCACAGCTCTGCAATGACAGGCACGCACATTGCTTCTTACAACTGTTGTGTGTTTGAAATAGCAGAGGGGGGGGGGTGCAGTGGTTAGAGCACCTGTACCATAGAGCACTCGTGCCATAAAATACCCAATAAAGCCATAAAAAGGCCAAAAAAAATAAAGGCAAATGTATGTCAACAGCCTAAAGTGGTCACTGGAGTCTGCATAAACTATTCGAGAAGGGCAACTGCAGAAAACAAAGATGGTTGCTGAACATTGCTGGACTGCCATTCCAATAAAACTATTTGAAATGTTAACACAAAATCCTTATAGCCAAAGAAAATACAGTGCCTGCTCCTCGAATGTCATTTGCACATTTGAACACATACAAAAAATTACTTAAGAAAGAAAGAAAAACAGACAGATAAATGATTGGAGTCTAACCTCTCATCCACTTCTTGGAAGAGACAGCTTGGCGTGTGGCTGGTGGTGAAGATTCTTTTGTCAGGAGGAATACGAGGAGCTGAGGGGGAGAGGGAGAGATTTAATATTGCTGGTGGAGGTGAAGCCAGCCTTTGTGAGCTTGAAGTGGACACAGACACACACAGACACACAAAGAAACACACAGGAACACACAGGAACACACAGGAACACACAGGAACACACACACTCACACAGGTAGGTGCATATTTAAAACATATGCATTTATGTCTTGATGGCTTTTCCCTTGCAGTGTGAACTGTATGTGTGTATTCAACAGTCCATTCATCAATTATTGAGGCTCTATCACTTTTTTCAAATGTTATGTTGCAGCCTTATGCAAATCCATGTCAATTCGTTTTCTCTTCATCAATAAACACTCTGAACCTTCTAATAACAAAGTTAAAACAGAAAAGAATATATACATTTTGCCATTGTTGAAAAAAACAGGACCTGGTGTGATAGACGTCAACATGCCTGGACCTAGATGACTTCTATTCTCTGCAGTTCCTCTTAAGCTCTGAGAGGTGTCTGGACAGTTCCCTTTCAAGTCTCCACAGACTGTCAGTGAAAAACACTCCCACAGCATGATGCTGCCACCCCCATGCTTTGCTCTTGCCAAGTCCATGTGCAGGTGCTGAGAAGTGCCTGGATTTCACCTGACATGATCCTTAGAAGTGTAGTCAAAAAGTTCAATCTTGGTTTCACCAGACCTGACCTGAGAACATTGTTTTTCTTTCTTTTAAGAGACTACTTTCATTTTTTCTTTTCAATACCCAAGTGGGCTTTCCTGTGTTCTTCCCTGAGGACAAACTTCTATCCGCCTCCACTTGCCTATCTACTTACTCTGCCTACATAATTCCTTATGGCATATTCGTGTTCTGAAATAATAATGAGGATTACTTTATAGCAAGCCATTTTTACACCTACTATAATAGCTACTCCAACCTACTGAAAGTAGAGGGCATTAAACATATTGAGCAGTTGTGCAGAGGGGGAGAACATTTATACAGTATACATATATTTTTTTTACAAAGGTAAACCTTCATTTAGGCCCAAGTAAGTTAGATCATTGAATCTGTCGATAGTTAGATTGTCAGTAAAAAGACTTTAGTCCTTTTTTAATTCATCTTTTACCGTTTGTCAATTTATAAGGTGAGACCTCTGTTTACATTTAATTTGCCTGTACCTCTGATGAGGAGACATCAGATCCTAAACACCTGTGGCTTCAGGAATATGTCAAAGACCATGCCATTATGAGGTTGTAGTAGGCTGAAACCATCCTATGTTTTTAATTCTGTTGTATGCATGTACGTAGTAAATTAATGGGTTTTTTTTTTATTAATTCCTCAACTCCATGTGAAAGTGCCTGGATTGACTAGTCAAGTCACAACAACCGACAATCATTGAAACCCCAAGAAGATACACACTTCTGATTTCCTTTTTTTTCTCCACACCCAAACAAACAGAGCAGTTGTAAGGGTTGTGTTTCAAAAGATTCTTCAGAACTTTCAATGCAGCCAATTTTTTTTTTATGTCTCGACTGTGCCTCTACACTCTGTGGGCAGTTTTTGTCTATCTTGTGGCTTTGTTGTTGCACCCGGTGAGACCCTGGATAGTGTGTGACAGACCAGAGTGTGTTCTTCTAGCTTTCCCACAGGTGGAATTCAATCTCAGAGAAACATCAAGAAGATGATAAAGAGAAATGTGGGGCCCTGAAGCTAAATTCCCAAAAGTCACAGATTAAGGGATACTAATTTAAATGTAATGTTTTTCCTCTTTTTCAGTTACATTTTTTGCATTTGCTTTTGTTTTTGAGAGTGTGGAGCGATGAGTATATATTAATAAGAGTAAAGTAGGTGACCTCAGCATAAGGCAACAACATCATAAAGACAAAATCAAAAAGGGTGTGTGTGTTTGGCCATCACTGCATCTGTCCGAGTGTGTGTGTATGTGTGTGTGTGTGCGCGTGTGAGTCACAGGAAGACAAAAAGGGTGTGTGTGCTTGGCTATCTATCACTGCATCTGTCGGTGTGTGTGTGTGTGTGTGTGTGTGTGTCCATGTGCGGGCACATGTGTCTGCATGTGTGTCCATGTGTCTCAGTGTGTTTATGTCTGTGTGTGTGTGTGTGTGTGTGTGTGTGTGTGGACATGTACGTGTACGTGTACGTGTGTGTCAGAGAGAGCGTGCACATTTAGACATCCATGCCTGAATCTGTGTGTGTGTGTGTGTGTGTGTGTGTGTGTGTGTATGTGTGTGTGTGTGTGTGTGTGTGTGTGTGTGTGTGTGTGTGTGTGTGTGTGTGTATGTCCGTGTATGCACCTTCATATCCGGAGTGGACCTTCTCTGCGATGAGGAGGCAGCAGGGCTGGGGGTCGGCGGTGTCGGAGTCGCGCAGGGTGAGCTGGTAGGGTGTGAGGCGGAATGGGTAGTAGCGCATCTCGCTCCCGTGCATCCCGTCCGCACTGATCCGACAGAACATGGACTTCTCCTGCGTGCAGTCCACGGGTGGGGAGGCTACGAACACACACACACGCACACACACACACACATATTACCACATATGACATAACAGCTCAATGATATCATGTTATACAAATACACATACACACACACACACTTGCAGGAGTGCACACAAAATCACAGAAGCACACACGTATGGATACATGGACACACACACACACACACACACACACACACACGGACACACACACACAGAACCACATATGGCCTAACAGATTCATAACATCTTGTTCTGGTGTATGTGTGTGTTTTTTAGGCCAACCTTAATTGCACTTATTGAAAATAGGACAAGAACAAAATAAGTGCCCTCTTCCAAGAAAGGAAACACATTTTCCTTCAGGTGAGTGTCATCACCTAAACAACCTTATTAACGTAAGAAAAAAGCCCCAAATCCTGCTTCTCATAACTAATTAGCCTGGCAACTCTTCCTTTCTGTGTGTGTGTGTGTGTGTATATTTGTGTGTCTTTGTGTGAGAGAGGGAGAAGGAAGAAGAGAGAGAGAGAGAGAGTGAAAGAGAGAGAGAGAGAGCGATGGAGATAGAAAAAGAAAGACTGAAGAGACTGATCTCATTTCATCTGTCTACTCCCATAATCCCTGGCCCCCTTTTGACCTAAGTGATGACCTCTCGTCTCACCAGAGCCGATGCAGGCGGCCCAGGGGGGGAGGCGGCAGGGCGCCGTGCTGCTGTAGAAGGTGTTGACGTCCTGTGGGGCCAGCAGCTCAGAGAAGAGCGCCCCCTGCAGGCGCTCGGGCTTACAGCGCATCAGAGAGGAGCCCTGGGGGGAGATGTACACCACCTTCCCTGACAGGAAGGACACGGCCATGGAGAAGGTGTCCTGTAGGTATGGGAGGAGAGGAGACGAGAGGAGAAGACAAGACAAGAGAAGAGAAAAGAAGAGAAGAGAAGAAACAGACAGACAGAGAGAGAAAAGAGAGAGAGAGGTAGAGATAATGTAAGTACATTGATATAAGTATAACACAAATGATCATTCACACTATGAAAAATCCCTCTTGAGAACACAAGTCATTAGGCCACCCCAACCACAGGAAATTACCCAATGTCCCCTCTTGATGTTCAGCAGGTGCAGAGAACATGAGCAGTGGCCGAGTACAGTAATAAACGGCCATGAACGTCTGCCAAATTAGATGGCCAGTCTTCAAATCAGGCCAAGTCAATCAATCCATGAAGATGTGAGCCAAGGGGTATTTTGTAAGACTTGCCCACAGTCAGTCCAAACTAATCAATCTGAAGAGAAATGGGATTTTTCTTATTGCACAGTCTATGTTTTTGATGTCTATTGATTTGTCACGAGAAAAAAGTATTGTCTTAGTAATGATAAAGACAGACAGGAGAACACAGTCTGGTTGCAAATTAAATCACTGATGATATAATTTAACCATGGCATCTTTTTTATTTTTGTGGAATGACAATTGTGTAAATGCTCAAAAAATATTGAGACAGATGGCTGGTAGCTCTATTCATCGAAAAACTAAAGCACTGATGAAGACCTACGATTGGGTTGAAACATTTATTTTTTTTAAAACATGTACTAGCCAAGTTTTAAATAAAGGCTTTTTAATCATCTCTTTTTGTCATGTTTTGGAGTGCTTGGATGAACCTTTTTCGCTTTACCCATAAAATATTATTATTGACTGTGATGACCAAGGTCGTGGATTTTACATATTGTATTTATAAACATTTATGAAGAATTAGGAGAGCAGATTTCCATTTATTAGAGGTCATTATGCTTGACCTTCATACACTTGATATTTATTGTCTGCTGGTTGCACAACAGGCAATTAACAAGCAGCTAATGAAAACATGTTGAATTATCAACATTCACGTAACTGTGCAGTAGCATCTACCTATAGGGTGTAGTGTGAGTGTGTGGGTGTTTGTGTGCGTGTGTGGGGGTTTGTGTGCATGTGTGTGTGTGTGTGTGTGTGTGTGTGTATGCATGCATGCATGCTTGCGTGTTTGTGTTTGAATGACGGAGAAAGAGAGGGAGAGATCCTTTTAAGACAAGTGTCTAAAAGGTTGTAAGTGTGTGCTTAACTGTATTTGAACACGCGCAGATGAAGGCCTCATTATAATAATTAGACTCAATATGAGTGTGTCAATGGTGGTGTGTGTTTGCCTCTTTTAGTCTGCCTCCTTATGTGCTGACAATCAGTGTTCTTGTGTGTGTGTGTGTGTGTGTGTGTGTGTGAGAGAGAGTGTGTGTGCGTGTACGTACAGTGTTCTTGAGTGTATACTCTGAGGTGATGTTGTCCAGCTCCTCGATGGTAAAGGTGGACAGATCCAGACTGCAGCCTTGGCACTCCTCTACACTCCACTGGTGGTAGTACTCTTGGTTGGCTAAGAAAACACAAACACCCCCACACACACATCAATACATGCATACTGTGAGCAGGAACTCCCATATACAAACACACACACACACATATAGGCAAACACACACATACACACACACACACCCATATAGTAGTACAGATGGAGATGCTTTATTTATCCCGAAGGAAATTAAGGACAAGTGTTGCTTACTCACACATACAAAGAGAGAGGGGGGGGAGAGAGAGAGAGAGAGAGAGGGAGAGAGGGAGAGAGACTTGAGCTGTCAATTCTTACTATTCGTCCTAGTTCTGCTCAATATCCATCCATCAGCTGTGGCTTTTTGGCTACGTCTAAAAGCTGCTGTGACAAGGGAGGGTACACCGACCTTGGCGGATGTCTCAATCATGTAATCACACACAATCTTATCCAGAATCGCACATCTGCACTTACACACCTATGATAACAAGATAACCGTCCAAAACACGCATTTGCACTCATCAACGGCCATTTTGCACCCACACACACTGGTTCATGGGACAAGCCATGCACACATGCACACATTAATACACCCCCCCCCACACACACACACACACACACCACACCACACTGACACCGATACACCCACACAAACCATAAGGAACCCAGTCCCACACACACAGGAAAAAGTGGACTCTGTGCACACCCACTTATACACCCACACACCCACAGACACATCACACTGATCCTAAACCCTCCCACACACACAGGGCAACATGAACACCATTTCACACCCACACACATCCCACTGACCTAAGCTACACACACACACACAAACACACACACACACACACACACACTGACCCAAGCCACACAGACACAGAGTGCCCATCATGTCCACCAATACACCCACCCAGATGTGCCCAAACCTGCAGTGCCTACCATATACACCTGCGCAGCACGCCTACCCTAGCCAACCTACACTCCCATCTCCCTGAACTAACTGGACTTGCTTAATGCCCCTGGGCATCACGCACACAAGCAACCTTCTACGTACATCAACAAACACAATAACCACACACACACACCCACACACACCCACACAAACAACCTTTTACCTACATTAACAAACACACCAACCACATGTACGCACACACACACACACACACTCCATTCCCCAGCTTCCCGGCCTACCTCGGACTTGCTTGACGCAGCTGAGCGCGTACTTGAGGGCGTTGAGCGTGGACGAGCGTCCCTTGGGCTTGCGCTCGGGCGGCAGGCGGATCTTCAGCTCCTTCAGGGCCTTCATGAGCTCCTTCTGGGTCTGCACGCGTGCCGACTGGTTGCTGCTGCAGCCGCTGGTGCTGGGGGGGTCCCGCTCCGAGCTGCCCCCACTCAACAGGCTGTAGCCCAGGGAACTGCTGGGGGGAGACGGGCTGTGGGAGTTGGAGCTGGAGAGGAGGAGGAGGAGGGGTATAAGAAAAGGGAGAAGTGAGAATGTGAGAAAGAAAAAATATCACTACAGAGACACAGAGATGGAGTTACCAAGGTAAGGAGAGAAAGGAGAGAAGACAAGAAAGACAATTTACGAAACACAGAGAAACAGTGATGGAAGTTTGTTATGGCTTGTTTGTAATGTTTATGGTTCTTGGCAAATGCTTTTTTTTTCCCAAAGCCACATGCAATACTTAAAACATGCCATAATAAACAAAAAGTAGGGTAGGGTATGGTACTATGGTAGCCTAAATTAATTGTTAAATCGTTTAAAATTGTGTTGTGATTTTAGTCCTCGATTGCTGGAACAAAAGAAAAAAATAAAGATGCAAGATCACACAAGCATTTGTTTAAAATGAAGCGATTCAAATAGTTGTAGGTACACTGTCAAACACTGGAGATTTAAACGCCAAAGCATGGACAATGTGTTTATTAATTCACCAGGGACAAAGACCCTATTTCCTTATTTGGGAAAAGGCTAGATCTGCTTACACCATTGGTGGAAAGGCAGCTGGTATAGCAATGCCATAGTAGCCTAGTTGATCTACAGTATGCCCATTTGGATGTCACAACTCACACTGGAAAAAAATCCCTAATCAAGTAAGGCAAGGCCATATTGGACCAGTCAATCTGGGTCTGGCTATACCAGACTAGCAGAAGAGAGAGCCAGACCAGAAAAAGGGAGGTGAGAGGCAGAGAGGGGTGAATGTCTCGGGTTTTTCTACACAGTGACGAGGGCTCAAAATCAGTGCCAGTCATCACACGCTTTACCTTACACACCCACCCACCCACACACACACACACACACCTTTCTCTTCCGACTGACACACACACTCCCACACCTCTGTCTTTAGCACCCCCTCCCTGTTGACGCACCTCTTACCTCCTTCCCTTCAACCCCTTCTCCCATTACATCTTGGTCCTATTACCCGTTTCCGTGAATTCCCTCCCTTCTCCATCACATGCATTTATTCTATCCTTGTCAGACTTTCCATCACAAACCAAGCCTTTCCCTCATGTACAACCCTCTTTGTGCCTTTGTGTTTGACATGGCTTCCTTCCCGTGGTAATGTCTGTGAATTAAGAAATGTGAACATTAAAAAAAACAGAATAAATCCTGTAGAAAAAAATGACAATTGTTCTTACCCTAAAAAAGATACGGGTAAGAACATAATCTTAACCCATAATGCTAGTTAATAGGCTCAATCACAGATTAAAGTGTTCTAATGGCAGATGACCCAATGGCACACAGTGTTAGATATGCATGTATTTATTTTCCATTTCTCTGTACAAAGAGATCAGAATATTCATGATTCATCTGCTTCCACCTTCTCTAACCAAGCCTGGATATGGGACCGACAGCTAGTGTTAGCACATTTTAGCCAGTGCCAGGGCTCTCCCGGCTCTTGACACATGACTGCCTCCTGGGTGTAAATGACATTCATGTTATGCTAACTACATTCATCAATACCCATCTCAGGTCCCGGTTGACTGAAAGGAGGCAAGGGTACTTGTGAAATGAGCTTAGACTCCAACCTGACCTCCTGTGTGTGAGTTCTCTTAAAAGCTACTCACAAAGCCAATGCAAGCTTTGACTATTGAAGTCAAAGCAAACCTATGCTAATAAAAGAGTAACCAGGCACAATTCATTAGGTGGTTGACGTTGACAGATCTCGGTAATAGACACACAACCACTAAAAAATAATGGCACTGTTTAGTGCAAAAGACTACATGACACTTTAGTCAACGTATGGAGTTGAATAGCATTTACTGGTATTATTATGCATGTATGTATGTATTTATGCATTACACTAAAGTGTAACCTCTTGACTGCAATTTTACTTCATATGTGTTTTAACTTGCAGTGCAATTTTGTAGTATAGGTAACTGTACAATGACAATAAGGACTTCTACTATTCTGCAAATAGCCTTTGTCTGATGTCCACCTGTGTATGGCGGTACTGATGTGTGCCACAGCAGATTGCAGAGAGGTTGCAGAAGATTGAGGAGTGTTTGTCTAGCAAACCTCTACATTTGCAAGGTCAAGAGCTTTACGAGTAAGTGAGCTGAAGAGGCCAGAGTTTTTCAGCCTCACTTATCACCACTTGACCTTTAAAGGAAACAGAAGAATCTGACCCCATCCCTTCAAGACCTCTTAACTGGAACATCTATAACTAGAGAACTGGAAATGCTGGATGCTGATTTTTTTCCTTTTTTTTCCTTCCATTTTTATGCCTTAAAAGGCAGGGTTGGTGATGGTGGAATAGCTAGCTTAAATAGCTTTTAAAAGTATAACAGAAAAAAATTAAACTTCTTCCTTCCAACCTGCATTTGCACAGGTGTTTGACTGGCAGTTGGACCATCCAATTGTTTTACTCGGGTCAAACAATCAACTGGACATTGATTTTTTTTTTTAAACAGTAGCCTGGGCCTGGTCATACTGCCTGTGATGCTGCATAGAATTTCACATTCAAGTTAGTCTGGCCAACCTGCCTATTCTTGGCTGTTCCTTTGCTCAAGAAATCAGGCACAAATGCAAAATGAAGGCTACGCATACATCATTGGAATCAGTGGTCTGGTTAGTTGTAGCTCTGTCCTGCATACAGAGGCATTTGATAGATGCCCATTCATCCTGCCTCTGAGAACTTCCTGTCTATGGGATCTTTGCCAAACTTAGCTCTATTTATGAGCTTGGTGTAGCCAGGCTACTTCTACAGAAGATGTAGTGTTGTTTTAGTTAGCTTAACTAATAAATCATAGCTATTATAGCCTTGATGGTGTAAAAAAAATAATATTCAACAGTCTACAAACTACTTCAGTATCACCCTTGTAATATTTTATTTGCATGACCACTACTTCTCTCTGTGATACGTCCTGAACATATCTGTAATTTTATCATAGACCTCACCTTTCTCGCTGTTTCAAATGTCTGTATAGCACTACTTACATTGCAAATAAAAAAGGCAGTCATATTTCCGCATGCTTATATTGACTGTTGGTGTTTTTAAATCATGCATCAAGGTTTGTCTTTGAATGCTGTTGTCATCCTATTTGAAGCAGTATCTGTCCACATGTGTCCAGTAATGGGCAACCTGGTTTCAGAAGCATTCACTCTTCAGCAAGGTAGGAGTTCATTATTTAAATTATCTGTATTGCATGCACAGGTAGAACCAGGTGATTTAGATTGGTACTAGATTGTAGCTTCTGAATTCAGGTTCCATTACTGTGTGTGTGTGTGTGTGTGTGTGTGTGTGTGTGCCTACTTAGAGGAATAAGACAGGCCCTTTTTGATATGCATGAAGGAATTGTTTTGACAGAGTAGACAGACACTGTCTTATGTGGACTGTAAATCAGACTGAATCAGGTACCAAGGTTTGTCTGATTGAATGTCGCTCTCTCATTTTTTCAACCAGTGTCTAGGTCCATGCATGTCCATTGATGGGCAACCTGGCTTGATAAGCTACTATGTACAGTATTTGCTCAAGCCAAAACTATTTAGAAAGGTAGGAGGTAATAAGTGAAATTACCTGTATTAAATTCACAGGTAGAACCAGGTGACTATGTGGTACTAGATTGTAGCTTCCTAGATGCCAACCACTATGTGAGCCTGCTTGTGAGTGTCTGTTTCTGAGGATGCCCTCCTCATCTCCTCACCTCTTGTTGCTCTCCGTGGTCTCCAGCATCATCCCGGAGTCCTTACAGTTGTGGCTGGAGGAGCTCTGGTAGCTGCGGGTGGACTGCCTTCCACGAGACCCGTTCTCTCCATCTCCCGCTCGCCGGAGTCGTTGCCGCTGGACAGCGCATCCGTGTCGTCTGAGTTGGGCCCGCCTCGTGGGTCCCCTCCTGATGATGACCCCCTGGCCCCTCCTGATACGCCGCCCGGGGATGAGCCCCCATGGCCCCTGTTGACGCCCTCTTCTGGAGAAGTGGAACTTCCGCTCATGTCTGGAGAGCCGTGCCCTGCCTCTTCCTCTTCCTCAGCCCGCCCAACACCGCCCCGTGTGTCATCGCTGGGGGCGGGGTTAGGGTTCTCATAACTCATACTAATCTTGAATGTTTGGATGGATCGCTGTGTTCTGGTTGTCTCTGAGAAATTAACAATAAAAAGCTACGGACTAGGTGGGACTGCAAGGTCTACAGAAGAGTTGAATCATGATTGTCTTTATGTCAGTCAGGTTGCACAGCCGAAATACAACTAGGCTTCCCATAGGTTGGGAAAAAATGTGCAAAGACAAGGATAATAAAAAAAATGAGGTAATGAGGAAAAAAGAAAAAAATGTAGACTCCTCTACTTCAAATGTCACAGAGGGGTTGTAACAACTGTGACCAAGTCGTGCGTATTAGAGACAAAAGACTGCCCACTCTTGTGAACAGATATGTTAAGGCAGGTTAAGAAGCAGGTGATTTCATACAGCTAATTGTTAAAAAAAAACACCTCATGAACTTCCAAAAGATCACAGCCTGGAGAAGAGCTTTGAAAAATTCACAGAAAATTGAGGAGGCGCTTATGAAACAAACTTGGCTACCATGGCACCGCCAGATGGACCGTTAGGGAGAGTGTGAAGCAGAGAGACTGCTGCTCGATGGAGGATGGAAAAAAACAACCACGAGAGAGAAAAAACTGGACAAAAACAGATAAGAGGAGAAGAAAAAGAAAAAGATTGCTAATCTTTCCTTTTTAGTTTCTGGATGATTGTCACTTCCTTGATAAACCTCCCTCGGGTCTTCTTCAGATCCTCCAACACAGGTCACCTGTGAACAGAGAAATGGGCAAAGAACTGTGAGGCTAAGTGTACAAGACTGTGGGTGATGTCACCAGTTGTCCATTCACACAGCCCGACCATAAACTGGTTTTGTCACTAGGGTTTCCTACCTGTCTTCTATACACAAAAATAACAATAAACTTATATATATATATATATATATATATATATATACAGTGGTGCTGTGTTGTGGCCCGTGGTCACTAAAAAGCAGTGTGACAGCAGCTTCAAATAACCGCGACCTTTTTAGTTCAAAGAGTGGACACATGAAGAGAATACGGGGATGCACATGTGTGTGCACATGCAGTCGCAGCGCCACCACACACTTACACGCGCACACACCCACAAACAAATACACACGCAGAGAGATACAAGCGCACAAAAACATGTCAGTCCACAAATACCCATCCGTCTAGTCATTTTTCTCTCTCAGCTCTTTGGTTCAAATGTACTAAGAGCTCTTCACAGTCCATCATTTTCCCTCCACTCCTATTCTCTCCGTTGTTTTCTCCTCTTTACATTGCCATCACACACACACACACACACACACACACACACACACACACACACACACACACACACACACACACACACACACACACACACACACACACACACACACACACACACACACACACACACACACACACACACACACACACACACACACACACACACACACACACACACACACACACACACACACACACACACACACACTACTTTCCAAGCCAAAATTTGGTAAAAATAACTGCCTATTTTTGAAGCTCATGTGCATCTCAGAAAATGAATGTATTTGTCATAAGATAAAAAAGAAAAAAAAAAAGAAAACCTAAGACTAATGGATCAAACAGTCTGATGGTGGCACTGGTCCATTTGAACCTGTACAATACCAATTACTGCCTTGGCATAGTCTCTTACTATTCACTGCTCTCAAAGGCATTCATGTGCTGTTCTAAAGGAGTTAATGTCTGATGTATTAAAAATAAATATGATCCTATTAATGAAGTGAAGAACTTTTAAAAATAAAAATCTATCAAGCAGCTTTTTGTCTATTCTGCTGAACACTGCAGATGCTGTGAGCAGGTTGGGCCATGTGAGCGTGAACAGGCAGTGCAGACATAAACACCATGATGCAGGGGAGGGCTGGCAAAAACATCCAACACACACACACTCACCCACTCGACTAACACACGCACACACGAGTGTGCACACACACACACACATGCACGCGCACGCACACACACACACACACACACACAAAATGGCCAGACTGTCTGGAGAAACTCCAACTTACATTAACAAATATCCTGACCTGTGGTCTTTGCGAGTGTTGTGACGAACACAGCCCTCTCCTCCCTTAGCGAAATGACTAGCGTATGAATGATTAATGACACAACAATAAACCAAACCGTAGCACTCACTTGAAATGGCCTCACAAACATGACTTATTGCCTTTAATAAATGTTTTATTTTGTTTTCATGTACTGTATAAAATTTCTCACATTTCAGTGACACAAACACACACACACACACACACACACACACACACACACACACATTGTTCTGGAGGTGAGCACGTGTTTCTCAACGTTCTTACTCCCTAATACCGTCAAGTCAAGCAGCAATTCCTCATCAGAATTAAATTATGCTCTGCGCTGTGGTGTCTACGCCCAGCCCTATTGTGACTTGCATCTCTCAAGAGGAACACTGTGTAAGGAAGGCTTCATTTGTGGCTAGATGAAAAGCCATGCATATCACCATGCCAACCATCCCTAAGCCTACGAGGTCTCAGAGGAGGATGCTGAGACCAAGGGAGAGCGGTAGAGAGAGAGAGAGAGAGAGAGAGAGAGAGAGAGAGAGAGAGAAAGAAGAAGAAAGGGAGGGAAAGAGAGGAATGGGAGAGAACCCTCAAAGTCTCTTGGATCCATCTCCAAAGACTCTTGGATCCATCTCCAATTAACCACTTCAGTAACAGAGAACCTGAAATGCATCTAATTTTTCCAGGTAATTCAAGTGTCCTCAACTTATACCAGGCCCAGGTGTGATAGGTCTGTATGGGCTCTCTCAGCTGTCATGTCATCCCTACATGTCTCAGACACATTTCTCCGTTGCTCGCAAATACATGCAAGGACCTGCCTTGGAGACGAGTAATTCTACAAGCCAGAGAAACCTATGTAGACCTCGGTGTAAGAATGTAAAACTGAGTGCTTATTTTCTATTCATTTCCTCTGTGTTATACTGTGTGAAGGTATCAAGAGGCTCCTGGAAATTAAAACTCTTGTAGCTACTGTGTGTTCCTTTTGTGGTCAGAGCTCAGGTTCTTGACCACTGAATCCAACCAAATTCTTTTTGTAACTGTAATGTGACTGAAAGTAAATGCGGTCTTTTATATGAATTCTGAACAATGTCTAATGTCAAAGAAGTAGGCCCAGAGGTTATCCACATTTGCCCTTTCACATGTGTTGGAGGAGTGTGCTGTATTGGAAATTCTCAGATGCGTAACTGCTGACAGTACTTGATTTGGTTTACTGTACCAGAGGAATGTTGTTTGTCTTCTGTTATGCTGAACCAGAGTTCCGTTTTGCAACTCAACTAGCTAGTTACTGGTTAGCGGTTACTGTTACTAGCCTCTTTTTTTTTTTTCAGAAGACCTGGTTGGTAGCTCCAAAATGTTAAGTACAAGTTTAACAGTAAGACATACAATGAAATATACCTGTGTGATTCTTAATAATCCTAAGGTTTTCTAATAATGTTGTGTACTAAGCTGAGATGAAAACAGATTACAAGACCTGACAAAACTAAGTTATGGAGCTCAGATGACTGCCAATTACACAGCTTGCCTCAACAAGTTCTCAGTAAATGCATGACATATTATATTCTACATATAACACATCAAATGTGATGGGTAGTAAGAGAGAGACAGAGGGGAGATTGTAAACATGCCAAAACAAGTCTGTACAGATAAGCAAAGACAGATAATAAACTACAGAGAAAGAGAGACAGAGAAAAACAAAAAAAATGATTGTAAACATGACAAAACTTACTCTACAGATAGGTAAAGTTACAGAGAGAGAGAGGGAGAGAGAGAGAGAGAGAGAGAGAGAGAAGAAAGAAAGATAGAAAGAGAGGCAACAGTCTTCCAAATGGTGCTTTGTGGCATCTGACAGATGCAAAGCTGGACCCTCGACCCTTGTCTGACTCTGGGCTCTGCTCTGGCTGCCCCTTTCTCCATCTCTAGGGCCAGTAGAGGGACACATGCATGCGTGGGTGTGCCTATGTACTGATGCACACTTCCCACAGCCTCTCCCTTCCTCTCCTCTCCTCCCCTCAGCACCGGTCTGAACTAGCCAGCTGTCTGTGCTAAGGAGGCAGCCTGCTTACTGCCTATAGTCCAGCCAACTGCGCACACACGCACGCACGCACGCACGCACACACACACACACACAAACATACACATACACATACACACACACACAATGAAAGGGAGACAGATAGACAGAGATTTAAAACTTTCCTTCTCATTCAGTCTCATTCAACATCAATCCATTATTTGTGTCTTTTTTACTCTCTGTTTCTCTTACACACATAACACAAACAGGGGCTATACCTGTCAGGACCCTATCTACATGTTTCCATGTCTTGGCCGGACATCAACACAATAACACCGGGGGCAACAGAAGCACAATGCATAAAGACGAGCTACACATTCATAAAACATGTCTCACTGCCTTCATTCTATTACCACAACAGGTGGCTTCCAAAATCAGCAAAGCAATTACACATAAGTCTATCTCCCAATGCCGTCTCGTCATGTTTACAGACGCATACTATATGATGACTTTTGTAGGAATAGCCATTAAATGTTTTGTCCTACAGCAGATCTGTCAATTATGCAATTAATATTATGCAACTAGGATGAATCACTTGTGGCCGGTTTCTGACATGACTGACCGTCATCTACGATGTGCTCTGACACAGAACTACGGGATCAGAATCAAATAATGAGAAGATGTTGCTGAAATTAGTCACTGCACAGGCACTCGCATGGAAATTCATACTGTTCTATTCAAATATTCTAACAAAGTTCTCAGTGCATCGGAGGTTTAGATGATATCTCTGCACAATACTTATGCAGACTTGCTGACAGGCAGCATGCTTGCAAGATGGTAATACCAGTGCCTGAACGTCCCTGACAGCTGCAGTATCGCCTCAATTCGAAACTATTAAGCATTCACACAATGTCTGCTCACATCTACCCTGACTATTGAACTCGGAACACAAAGAGAGCTGATGCAAAAACAAACACATGACAGACTGTCATTCTTTTTTTCCCCAAGCCAAAGCATCATTTTCGTTAAGTTCATGTTAATATCCAGAGAAGCGCGTTCACCTGGCTTACCGCTTTCTCGCAGCAGCACATCAATAGCTGATAGAATCGACACATCTCGCCAAAGACCACACAAACACAGCAACATTTCATTTCCACTCTGCCTCCTGCTGCATACGCTAGAATCAGCAAAATGAGTTTTCCCCCTACCGTGGCATAGAAACAGGGCGACACACGCATGTGGTGTTTGTAGCGCAGTTCGACACATGGTCTAAACGGCTACGGTGGTAACTGTTTTAATTGGTGATTCGCGGAGAGGATTTGACAAGAAGTAGCGTGGAAAAACCCTGGAACACAATTTTAATAGGAGATGGAAAACGACAGAATTCTCATGCTTGCTCACGTTACCGACAAAACAGCGCCCCCGCCGCCTATTTGTCAGCATTCGGCCGCAACTGAAAGAATTGCATAAAGCCCATGCTGAGAGTCGGAACGCTATTGGCCGATAGCTTTCCAAGAGGTCCGCCCACAGCGCACCGTGTAAACACACGCTGCACGTGTCTAGAGCAGTGATTTCGTTAGGCCCTCCTCGTCCCTCACTGGTCAGCCCCACTGACCAATGACAGAGTCTGCATATCTTATCTTCCCTCAAATCGAGCTACGATTGGTCCCCCGCTATAGCAAAGTTTACGCGTAGGCGACCATCACCTGCGCTCTCACGCTTCTGTTCATATTTTACGTAATTTATTAATTTATCCTACTACATTTCATGACTTTATATCTAATTCTCGCACGCATTTATTACAAACATTTAGGGTTACACGCTTATTCCTGAAATAACATAAGTGACTTAGCCTATGATAGCCTAGTACAAAAAGGATTTTGAGGTTTCTTTCAGTTCCTTGCTATGCGCCACATCGTTGTCACGACTCCTCTTTCTCTAATAGCCAAAGGTTATTTCAGGTCCCTCTTACAACAGTCTACCAAGGATAATCGCTCTGCTAGGTACGTCCATTCAACCCTTTACACGAATCTAAAATTGTCACCTCTCTCCTTTTCTGCCTTGAGAAATTCTTATGCACCGGAAACCCCAATGGCCAGGGATAGGACTATTAGGTCTACCGAATCCGTGCTTTTTGTATCCATAATTGCGGGCTGTAGGCTTGTCAGTCCACGACTCCTACAACGCTTGTGTGTGACAGAGTGAGTGAGTGAATGAGTGAGAGAGACTAAACAGAAAGAAATAACAGTAACATTTTTGGCCAATTCCCCATGCAAGGTCATCATCAGGTGACAGTCAAGTTACAAAGTAATATACGTGTTATGCAGTCAATTCCACTGAAGTAATGCCAATATACCAATAAAACAGTGATAACTATCTTCTCTGGTCTTACATCATATTATTGATTATATTAGCCCCCACTAGCTGCTCTTAGACCATGCAGCTCCACTTTTACCATCTTTTGAAGTGTGTTTTGTCATTACGATTACTGCTTGCCTGTGCTTTTCTCAACAAGACCAAAGCATTATAATTACAAGAACTACCTCTGTTAGGACAAGAACTTTAAAAAGTAATGACTTGTAGGGTAGGAGCTACACGACTAGTCATACCATAAACACAACCCAACCTAGTAATGCATCACATTCTTCCAAAAGGCTAAAGGCCACATAACACTGGCAAATGGCACAGTTTTTGTAGTTCACTGAACACCATCAACACTACAAAGACTAGGCAGCCACAGTTTGATTAAAATGTAGCCATTCAACTGAGAAATTCATTGAAATGGCCTAATGCAAGCTTCCAGCGCATATGTCTGCTTTGACATACTAAATTCGTGTCAGTCTCACACCACCACACACCTGAAGCATACCTTAACCCACATGTGGGTTACTAGTTACTAGTTAATGAGAAGTTCTATTGGCCAAATCATTCAATAAGAGTAATTACCCAATGTATATATCTGACCTGACAGCCTGACCATATATTATGGGATAACTGACTGTACCAAAATCTGACTATGTTAACTCCATGAGATATGAATGGTGTAATTGTAATGCAGTCCCTGAGGATAATAGCACTTTGCAGCACTTGGATCCATATTAACTGTATCCTCTATAGGAGAGATGACGTGAATCCATAAACCACTGAGCAGTGGAAACATGAACACCCACCATCAGCACCATGTGAAGGTGAACAAGCATATGGTGGATTATGAGTATGACACACAGCACCTCAGAGCCTGAATCTGACCTAATTTGATTTTGCTAAGCCTCATTTCTGTTCACGTGTGCAAGCAGTGAACCAGTGGTGGAAATTTGCTTTAAAAAATCAGCAAATAATGAGTAAAAAATAACCAGTCACTCAATGGTCAATCATTTTAGTTTTACATCCATCAACCAATTTCATATTTTACCAGCTTTTGGCAGATGACTGGTGCAAATTTCCTACAGCCCTAAAATGTTCAGAGTTGTCACTTGTATGTGTCTTGCGACCAAAAACATGTTGTTCAATGCCGTACGTTTTGTTCTTAAGCAGGCCTTTATCCTCAATTGAACTTGCTGTCTGTGTAGGAGCTTTATCCTTTCTAAATGGCAAACTGTTTTCCTTGCTCAGAGCACATCAACAACTTGTTGGCTTTCACAGCCTGAGGGCTATTAAGAGCAGCACTAGGTGTCCCCATGTTACCCTACGAGCAGCACTTCAGTGTAGAAATCATTTGAACGGTAACCAGGCCACTAAAGGCTGTTTACATGTTGTGGCGCAGATTCTCCAGCTGTCTGCACATGCCTGCCATAGGCCTACAGCTAAACCAGAGACAGAGTGGCAACACAAACTGGGGTGCTTTAAAAGCCAGTAAAAAAAAATAACACCATGTTCACACAACCAGCGAGAGGCCAACACTGAAACACTGCTTTTGTTAAAAACAAATAACTAAATAAATAATTTTTAAAAATGGGAGTAAGCTACTCGGATAGACAACTGCTACGTCAAGGTAACAACTAGTTACCACTGGCCTACATTTTGAGCTTCCTTTTTTTACTGACACCCATGGATTAGGCCTATTTGACTGACACAGTACCTCACAGCTCAATTGGTCGGCCATATTTTTTAAATATTGAAACTAGCACTGTAATTCACATGCGAGGTTGAAAAAATGACTGCAGTTTGTATAGATGCCATTAAAGAATACATCCTGTTTTAATCAGTGCACAACACCAGTACTTAAATATCTACTCATCCACTAAGTGATGACACAAAATGAATTTTCAATCACTCTACAGATCTCTCTGTCCGTGCTTAAATAGATCTAAGTACGCCCACCACTGCTGCCCGAGATGAAACTACAGTGAAACGCCACTAAATGCGCACTCGCGGCTTCCATCAGGTGCGTGTGGCCATGTTGTGCAACCGCAGTCGGAAGGCATCGCAGGCCGCCTATCGACTAGTTGCCGATACAGGCAGAGCTATGCAATGTTTTTAACCCACCTTCCATGTGACAGTGCTTTGAAAATGGCACAAATCATTTACAAAAGGCATGGAAATAGCTATTCACATGTTGGTAGGCGAAACGGTACAATATGCCAAAAACACTAGTTGCAAAAAAACGTGATCTCAGTCCAAACGGTCAAATTGTATTTTTTATGATGATCATATAAATTGGAGCAGAAAAGTTTTCATGGGTGTTAACAGGCAGCCCTATCTGCCGCCATGCAGTGGCTACGCATTGATAGCCTAGCGGTTAGTGATTATGATGTCCTAGTCTGACATAACTTCACTTACCATGTGAAGCAGAAATACCATAACCCATAAGCTGGCAACCTGACTGCATGACTGGCTGTTTGGTATTGATCTAGGTTACCGAGTAGCCTTGAGTAAATAAAACTAGGCGTTTATTCTTTACATATCTATTTTATCAGACAGCTAAGTCGCAGATAGGCTACCGCGAATGACATGGGCTGTTACAGCAGACTGCCCAGTTTAGCCTTAGATAATCCATTCTTACCTTTTTCCGTAATAATGTAGAATAAAATATATTCTAGCTCTTCCAAGTTTGCGTTGCTTGATCGCTGTTGTCAGAGTTGACTCTTGTCTTGATCACGAGTAGTCCTCAACAAACAAATGACGGAGGTTGGGTCGTAGACTATCGGGCGGTTTCTGCACACGTAGTGCTTCTTCTATTGTGTGGCACTCATTCGACATCACCACGCCAGTGAACACGCAGAGATACACGTGTCTGTGCATCCTTTCTGCAAGGCGTTTACCTCCTGACATATGATTGGTTTATGCATCGGCACCGATCCGGCCTACTCACTGCCAACCTTATTCTGATAGGCTTGGGTGGGAGGAGCTAGCTGCACGAGTTTTAGCTGTCACGTTGCACAGTGCCTGCTCTGTAGCGAACATAACAAGAGGAATGTTGACGACTATGTTCATAGTACCGTAAAGTATACAGTACACCTTTGTCAAAATTTACCAAACCACAATGAGAAGAAATGAGCAAATTCAGCACATGCATACAAGGTGAGGTGAATCATTTTTACTTTTCGAATAAGTAAGATATACATATTTTCCATTACTTATTTACCTTTTTGGCACACTTATAAGAACTCACACGGCCGCGCCCTTGTTTATCGTGCAGCAATTTAGTATTTACGGTAACGCAAACTCATCGCATACACAATTCCACGTGCCTGTGAACCACCTAAAAGTGACGTCAATTCATAACCTATGCAGTCACGCGGCTGCTGGAGTGGAGAGGCTCACGCAAGCGCACTGGATCGTTCGCCCACCCCCTTCCCCTTTCTCTTCGCTGATCGCCACCTGCTGACAACGTTCCTACCGCTCTGGCGGAGTCAACTGAGTTCAATGGGACTAATTTGATTAAAATTACATTTCGCTTCGCACTACAAAGTAAATACAGTGGTTTTCATATGATATGGATGTCTGGTAAACCTACTGATTCTTGATACCTTTTCCCCCTATATTTGACCAATGTAGGCTATGTATGGGTGTTGGCGAGGGGAAGTGGGTTCGACGTCATGACATTTCTAACAGGATAGGCACAATTTCATTTAAAAAAAAAAGGTGAAAGCCCACACGATACTTTTACTGTTGGCAGATTATAATGATTATATTGATCTTATTTCTGACAGGGATTTTTGAAAAATACTATAGGATCCTACTATGGTCTATAGGATTTTTTTTTAGACCGGTAGGAACGCTGCCAATAGGGGCGCTGGTTTTCACTTTCCCCTATAGGCTACAGGCTTCAGCATGTAGAGCATATAGATGAACCCATTGAACTCCCGGAAGGCTCTCCGGGTCATCGTAGAAAAGCGCTGGTGGAACCAATTTCGAACCAACGACAAAACAAAAAAGGAGCCCATATTTAGAGTAAGCGGGTTTCAGAACTGTGATATTTATTTTAGAAAACTAAAAAATAATTTTATGTTGACTGGAAATAATACAATGAATTGTAATTAATGTATTAATAGACCTTATAGCATATGGATTTTTTTTTTAAATAGGCTACTTGTGAAGGCGTGTAAAGGTTCTAACTGGAGTATCGCTGGATATGCGAGGCAATGGAATGGTGTGCGTGAAACACAACTGGGTGTAGCTTAACGTTCACCCATCCCCCCATGTTGTGAGATGCCGTGCCTATAGGCCTGTGCGAGGGACTGAAATGAACCCATTGAACTCCTCCTAAGGCTGCTCTATCCCACTGTCAAAATGTCCATCGATGAACTTGACGCAATTTCAAACATCACCCAGCGTTGAGACCAAGACCGAATTAGCCTACACATTTTTAGGCCTAGCATCACACGACACTGTGACAATTGAACCAATTAAGAAATTAAAATGTGCTCCTAACCGTATATTACGGTCCGACTTCTAGGCCACTGCATTTGGCGTAACAGTTTTGTGATTTCCACATCATGCATATCCATTCTACACATGTAAATCTACAACAATGTTCATTACAGCAACATAATATATGTACAAATACAGTATGAACTTGTTATACAGCAATACTGCTGTGTAAACTACAGAATTTTGTTACATTGCACGTTATACCGTTGCCTGATGCATGATATAGTGACATCATAGTTAAATTGAATGACAAAGTCCATCAATTTAAACAATCAATCAAACTTACGCATGTCAAGGTCGTTTCCTTAAAGCAGGTGTTTACTCACACAAGTTAGGTAAATGCGTTCCTTTGCGTCATTTAGGCTACTTTCCGGAGACATCCAAAACCTCTCAAGTGAAATATGACGTTTCTGCGTCCTGTGGCTGGATGGGCGGAGCTTTGACACATTTACCCACTAACCAACAACAACTTCACTGGACTGTACAACACTCACGTGGCTTTTCCACATGAATAAACACATTTGACCATAACCATAGCAAATTCATTTCTCTTCAACATTGCTTTAAAATTTTGCTGCTGATTTTTTAAAGGCTGTTACAAAAAAACAATATAGTGATATTTCAAGGTATGGGAAATTCCATATCAGTTGAAAACGGGACACCATGATCCTATTTTTTTTTTTTTTTTTCAAATTTTTGTCCTAACATTTTTCCATGTGTTATTAGAGTCAGACCAAATTTTAAGGGCCTTAGTATCTTGTTTAGTTTCTGAGATATGGCTCTGTAAATAAGGATAGAGCTGTCCTAAAAAATGCATAAAATTTCAGTATTTCATAAGCACCACTTTTTTCACCACTCTCCTCTCTTAACGCAACCAAATTCTTTCCTAAAAATTAACACTGGGGCAGTTGCCTGTGTAGTTGTCTAACACTGGTATGACAGTCCTTCCACTGAAGAGTTATTTATCAAAACAAACCCATATTTTTTTAAAAGCAATAGTTTTTTTTTTGTTTTCATATGATTATGAATGTGGAGCACTCACAATTTCCAAACTTAAAATATACATAGCCCATGAAGAAGAGTACATGTTGAAAAAAATTGAGATGGTTAGTTGTTGTATTCCAAAGCTACGAGCCCTCAAAGTTTTCCAAATTTTTTTTTTTTTTTATAAAAATGCTAATTTTATTGCCTTTTTTAAGGACAAGAGGATGCAAACCCAACTTTTCTTCGTTCTTCTTTATAGACCATGTGAAAGTGGTAGATCAAACTTAATATCCCATCAGAACATGTCTGAAGTTAGAAAAAAATAAAAAACTGTATTGGCTGAAGGTGGTGTTGTCAATATGGGCCCCATATTGACCTTCCAAGAGGTTCACCAACACCTCCTTCAGCCAAGACAGTTTGTTATTAACCATATTATGGGGTACATTTTTTTCTGTTTGAGTGATTACAGTGCCATTCCGTAAATGGGCTAAAACTGGTATACTTTTGTATAACTTTTTTTCATGATTAGTCACTTTGAACATGTCCAAAACTTGTCAAAAATGAAGAACTGGCTAATTTGAGGGATGTGGATCAAGTTATACAAGACAAAAAATGTAATAAGACAGATGAGAACACTGGGGCAGCACACTGTGCGGTTGCCCAATATCATATTGGAATTACAGTCCTTCCCACCATTGAAGACTTTTTCATTGAATCAAGTCTGTATTTTCTTTGAAAAAATAAACTTTTTTGTTCTTATATGTTTATGAGTGCAGTGCAGTCGCATTTTTAAAACTTTACATATTCATAGTACATGAGTAAAGAGTACATGTTGAAAAAAATTGAGATGGTTACTTGTCATATTTTCAAACTACAAGCCCTCAAAGTTGGCCAAAATTCATAAAAATGCCAATTTTATTGCATTTTTATTGCAAGAAATGCAAACACAAATTTTGTTTTTTTCTTGCAATATGCCATTTTGCAGAGCACGTAAAAGTGGTAGATCCAACTTGTCTCTTAATATCCCATCAGAACATGTCTAAAGTTAAAAATAACGAAAAACTGTCTTGGCCGAAGCAGGTGTTGGTTTGCTTTTAATGAAATAAACAGACTTGGCATGCATTTAACTTAGCTGAATGGCATGAGAATGGGTCTGTGCTAAGCTGTTTTGTATAGAGTTGAGATGAGAACAGGTTCATCAAAAAAATAGTTTTAGATAAAAAAGAATTGCCTTTAGATAAAAGAAAGTGAAAGAAAACTGTAGCATTGTCTTTGTTAAGACAGCCAGGACAGGTCTTAAGACAAAGACACTAAAGATGGTCATTTTCCAAGTATCTTCTACAAATTGAAGAACATGCCATTCTAATCCTAATGTAATATTTGAAAGGCAATATTTCATGTCCATCATATGAACCTTTATACAACAGCATAGCACAGACCCATTCTCATGTCATGTCACCAATGAGGAAAAGTCAGATATAACAGTTTTAGCATGTCTACAGGATGACACTCTAATAACCTTAAACAGAACACAAATGTGTTTACACCCCATATTTGTCTTCCAACAGCTTCAAAATCAGACCAACACCTCCTACAGCCAAGACAGTTTTTCTTTTTTTCTAACTTTAGACATGTTCTGATGGGATATTAAAACAGACAGATTGGATTGGATGTGAGTTCTTCCCATTCATGATCATGAAAACAAAAAGTTTTTTTTCATTGCTTAAAAAATATATGGTTTTGTTTCAATGAATACGTCTTCAGTGGTGAGAAGGATGAAGTCATATATTAGGTTTATTACTACCCTGATTTTGGAATACCCTTCAGCAAGGAGGTTTAGTGCACTGGTATGTTAAATCAGAGCAATTGGTAAACGTCCTAATAGAGGGGTTTTTATTTTTATAGTAAAGGAAATCCATAGGGCTCTGTTAGGAGGCTTACAACTTACTCTGAAATAACTTGCACAGATCAGTCTGTAACTCACATACGAATGCCCTCATGGTTTCAGTCTCCTTTGATTTTCTATACACACACCACAGGCTCAAGAGGATACAGCTGTGCTCATAGGTTTACACATTCTTGGTAAACGTGAGCAATTCTTTTAGGAAAACATGACTGATTAACCAAAACACATTTCTTTTTTTAAATGTGGTTTAAATCAAACTATCAGACATCTCAAAATGACATTTTTTAAAGAAAGCAGCAAAAGGAAATATTAACGTTCTGTATTCCAGAAAGCAGGTTGAGTGCAAATATTTTGTGGTTAAATGGGTATATTAACTCAAGTAAGTAGTAAACCTCCTAAAAGTTCTTGCAACAACAGATTGAGCACATCCTGAATATTAAACAAAAATCAGATTCTCATGTGTCCAGTTAGGCACATGGTATCCATTCAATGAGCAAGGTCAGGTGTCCTGCACCTCATCTGTGGTTTTGTCAGTCTCTGCGTCAACCACTTCTCACAAAGTCAAAGCAAGCCATATCTGTCAGCAACAGAAGAAAGCAAGATGACACGTTTAAGGTGACCATACACGGGACAACCTTTTGAGCAATGTTGCCAGGCAACAACAAGGGAAAAAAAAGGTTAATAAGTAAAGTAAGGATGAAAACTAACTTTTCAAAACGTGAATTTTTACCAACCACTGACAACTAAATGTTAAAACTCACCAGCAACTTAACAGTAAGTTGGTATTTTGTGTCAAAAATCTACCAGTTCAGTTGTAAAATTCCACAAAAGCAAGGTCATAGCTCATACAGAAAGAACCATAAACCACCCTGACCCACTAAAGCAATGTAAGCCGGTGTCCAGAGAGAGGGGAACATAAGGTCATTTCTGCTGGGCATGTTTCCATTTTGAAATTGGAGAGGGGTTGGCCATTCGACAAGTAGGTGAGTGTCCTCTCCCAGTAATAGAATAAGTTCAACTCGCAGGCTTTCTGAGTTCAAGACGCCACATTGCTAATCTGTCACAGCACTTAGGATGACTGCAGGCTGGGGGCCTAAGGGACTGGGTAATATAGTGAATACAAACACCAAGCCAGCAAAACACTAAACCATAAAGGGGGCTTTTAATAAAAGCAATGACATAATCACCAATTTATCAATTGAGCAATCAAAAACAGAATATGGCCATTGGAATTTGTTCTGCCAAAATGTATAACTTGAAAACAGAAAATGAAACATGAGTAGTATGCAACCTAGCTGGTAACTCTTAGCAAAAAGTAGCCCAATACTATGCAGCTCTGAAAAACCTGAAAGCAAAACTCACAATTTGCAGCTAACAAACACTCTGTAATGTTTCCAATGGCCCACTGGATGGCGCAATGCACTCTTTAAACTGGCAAGTCGAATCCCAATTTTTGAGAACAGAACCCATTATTTTTCAGAAAAGTTGTACAAGGCAAATGGTGATCCTGCTTTCAAGCAGATACAAGATGAAGATGCCCACAAGTGCCCATATGGCAGGTAAGAGGAGATTTACTCTCCCTCCTCCCCAGCTTGTGTACCTTTGAATCAAGCACTTTTAGGATTGTTTCAGAGGGACTGATCAGAAACAAATTTGACATTATAGACCTGGCTTTATTTAATAGACTTTAAGGACAGCACTGGACTGGATGTAAATTCAAAGATGAGTGTGACGATCCAAGTGGGTGGGTCACAATAAAAAAAAAAAAAAAAACTGGGTCTGACCAAGGAAGCAAAGGCAGTTTAAGCAAAATGGACAGAAATATATTTATTTAAGACTTGAATGAAAAAAAAAAAAAAATCAAGCAATACAAGTCCAATAAGTTAAAGAAAAAATTAGCAATATCAAAAATGAATCTTTAAAATTCAAACAATTTTCCTAAGGAGTCAAAAATAACACTATAGACATGCCAATGCAAACAAACACAGATTCACATTCACATACATCTCATGCCATAAGCACATAGTTTTCCAGAAATTCACAATTTCTCAGCTGAGTGGTTTGATTTTTTTTAAAGTATTGTACATTACGATTATTTTGATGACATCCACATGCCCAATGTACCTGTCTGACATGGCACCACCAGTAGAAGGATTTTTTTCAATTTTCTGTCGTTCCTATTGTTTAGCAGAATAATTCAGTTTACATGTTAACTCACCAGTGTCCCTACTTCACACATCCACACTGGTACACACAGAAATAGACGAATGCAGACAACACTGTGTCACTTTTTGGCTATTTGGAGGTGGTCTTCCTATTGTTGGGTGGCAAAATATCATGGGTTGCAGGACCATTGGTGCAAGGGCGCATCACGTCGCTTGTGGCTATTTTTAGCATATCTATATATTATTGGAAAGAACTTTAATTTTCATGGTTTACAAATTGTGATAGCCTCAATTAACGAGTTGACACCTCCCCTGTGCTGTTTTTACAGTGCTTGAGCTGGAAAGTTCCCGCAATTTTAATATTTTAACAGTATCAGCTCCCACAATCAGATTCTTATTTCCACAATGTTTCCATCAGTATGGATTTGTGAGTTGCATGACAAGTTCATTAAGTTTTGACAGATGCTGCTATGTTTTGACAGATGCACCCACAGACCATGCCAGTGTTTAATTAATTAATGGGTGTGGTAGCCCATTTTGAAAGAAGATGATTTGAATTGTCAAAGTGACAAGATATGCTAGATTTTTTGTGCTGGTTAAATGTAGAGAGATCTGTTTGGTGTGTTAGAGAAAGTGTCACTGTCAGGTTCATACTGGTTCAATCAAGTTCAATCTAGGCAATGTTTTTCTCAGTGTCATATAATAGCAAGGGAAGGTAACTCTAATTCCAAGTGCAATAACAATTGTAAAAATTGGCATGTGTCTGATTTTTTTAAAACATGTTTTTATCACGTTATATTATGAAATATAGTCTGTGATGTTGACACATTTTATAAACTTACCAGATACCAATATGGAGGAAAGCATGATTCAGTTATTTCCCAGAGCTTAGGAGGGCAAGGAAGACGTGGAAGTTGTATTACAGAGGGTGAAGGACAAACACTTATTCGTGTTAGCAAACGCGCAGCCAGTGATCGGCGACCTACAGTGCCTGACAAAAGTCTTGTCGCTTATCCATTTTGTAGAAACGAAAGCTTATAACCTTACTTTTAATTAATCCATTGGTTTTAGAAATGTCTCATATGAAAGCTAAAACCCTCCTAAATTATGTTAATATACTGAAAATAAATTTGCTTTACTGAAGAAAGATTGATAATTTAATGAACACAGAAAGGTCAGATTTTGGCAAGACAAAAGTTTTGTCGCCTATAGAAAATTGAACAAATAATTTACTTCAAATACAAAAATATGTTGCATAACATCAGTGAATCAAGTAATGGTGCTGTGAGGTTCATATTTAATATCTTGTATGACTTCCATGAGTTTGTAGGACTGCATCCATGTGGTTCAACAATGACTCGTACAATTTATTGATGAAGTCATCAGGAATAGCAAAGAAAGTAGTCTTACATGCCTCCCAGAGTCCATAAAGATTCTTTGGTTTTGCCTTCCATGCTTCGTCTTTCATTCTACCCCAGACATGCTCAATGATGTTCATGTCTGGTGACTGGGCTGGCCAGTCCTGGAGCACCTTGATCTTCTTCGCCTTGAGGAACTTTGATGTAGAGATGGAAGTATGCGATGGAGCACCATCCTGCTGCAAAATTTGTGGTTGGGAATGTAAGAGGTTGCTAATACTTCTTGATATTTTAGGCTATTGATATTGCCTTCCAACCTGCAAATGTCTTAGACCCCCATACTGAATGTAACCCCAGACCATGATTTTTCCGCCACCAAACTTAACTGTTTTCTGTGTGAATCTTGGATCCACGCGGGCTCCAGTAGGTCTCCAGCAATATTTACGGTGGCTGTGATGTAATTCAACCGAAGATTTATCTGAGAAATCTTCTGCCACTTTTCCAGCATCCATCCTTTTAGCAGGCTGTGGGTCTTGCCAAATGTTTTTTAATTGCCTTTTGTTTAGTTCTGGTTTCTGTGCACTGATTCGACCATGGAGGACATTTAGAGACAGAATTCAACTAACTGTTCTGGTTGACGGGATTTGAGGTAACCAGGCCTGGTGGAGCTCTGCTGCAGTGAAAAAAGGGGCTGGCCTTGGAACACACGGTCCTCCCGAGCAGTTGTCTAGCAGGGTCTGCCAGACCTGGGCTTGTCAAAAACATCTCCAGTCTATTCAGATCTTTTTCTTATTCTTTGTACTTGACGCTGAGACACATTGAAGGTGTCAGCCACCTCAGCAGTGGATCTGGTCTTCTGGTCCTCTCGATAATTAATGCTTTGGTCTCAGGGTGCACCTTAGGCATGTTGTCAGAGGGCAAGTTGGAGTTGATGTGAAGGTCTGGTATGCTGGGGTTCTTTTTATACACATCCACTAATTGATTGATCAATAACTGATCACAGGTGAGGCTGTAATCTAGGATTGGGTGCATCATATGACAAAGCGACAAGACTTTTGTCTTGGCAAAATCTTACTTTTCTGTGTTCATTAAATGATCAATCTTTCTTCAGTGAAGCAAATTTATTTTAGTACATTGAGCATAATTTGGGAGGGTTTTAGCTTTCATATGAGACATTTCTACAACCAATATATTAATTAAAAGTCAGGTTATAAGCTTTTGTTTCTACAGAATGGATAAGCAACAAGACTTTTGTCAGGCACTGTAGCTTCAAAAGCTACAATCCAGTAACACATAGTCCAGCCGCTCACTAAATTGTCTTATTCTAATTAGCAAGTTAATTATTGAAATCACCTGGATTGAGTGTACAAGTACCAGGTGATTTGGAATATGTGGTAGGCTACTAGATTGTAGCTTCTGGATTCTGCTTGCCCATCACTGCGCACAACATCCACTCCTCTCTATTGCATTTGTTTTTCATATGGAGATTTCAGTATGCATTTGACGAAATTATGAATTTCCATGCAACGATTACAAATACAATTGTATTATGAACTGTTAAAAATGCATCTTAATTTAAATCATTTTTAAAAAGGCAAGCGATTGCATGGATATTTTCGTATGCTTAAGCTACCAGTGATATTTAATATAACGTAGATGTGTGAGAAAGTTTGCCCCCTTGTTGCAGACACACAATACAAAACTACGTTATCAAAGGATAATGCTAAGATCCTGTATATAGTGGAGTTCCTAATCTTAGCGTGTTGTACAAGACGTGACAGTAAGTGGTATTCAAAGTGTGTGAGAGTACACGAGTGATGGCGTGACTTACCTGGACCTAGCCCACACTTTGGCTCTGTACCGACCAGCCCAAGCGGGATTTGGCTTCAGTTAAGAAGAAAGAGTAAGTCGATATAACAATGTCCACACTATTCCTAAAAGGTAAAATGTTAATGGATGAAGCAAAAGATCCACAAACACGCTGCCCGGTTACCTGAGCAGGTGCATCGCGCGGTTTCGTTCAAACATTTCAGCCGCCCCGCCTCTCTTCCTGGGAGCTCCATATCGTTAGCTTCATAGCATAATTGCCTAAGTCATTTTTTGGTCAAATCGAGATTTTTGCATAACTTAACTCCCCTACCATTTCTGCATCATCCTGTCTGTCTGCCTATGTCATTGGCCAATCACAACACTCATAAAAGTAAAAAAAAAAAAAACATAGCTGCCTTTGACTTAGGCAGTTTTACCATCGGACTTAGGCAGTTTTTATACAATCAATTTGATTTAGGCAGTTTTGATGTATGCAAAATGGCTGAGAAGAAGAAGAGGTTATTTTATATTCTCAGAAAAACTGCCTAAGTAATAGGCATAATCTGCCTAGGTCACTTTTATTTGATAAAAAAAATAATGTTCGGTTAAGTTCTTTTTCCAAACTTTTTCTCACATCTACTTGAATGTTCTGTGAAAATATCACTAAAAAATATGCATGTGATTTTTAGAAAATGTGTTTTTTCTTGTTTTCCAAAAACACAAAAAAATGACTTAGGCAATTATGCTATCAAGCTAACGATATGAAAAAGGGGACAACCAGGATAAGCCAACATTTCCCTTGCTGGGTAAAATGGAAATGTTGTCTATGTAAATGTACTATTTTAGGTTCTTTAAGTTGGTTCTATATGTTTCATATATTGCAAGTATACTTAGCTATCTTATTTAATTATTTAAAATTTAAATTAATTAATTGCAAGTAGACTTAGCTATCTTACCACTGATCCCTTAACTCCCAGAAGTGTTTTATGTTTAGAACTCTTCTGCAGTAGATACGTCTTGAATTTGACATTGATTTATTTGTTATGCTGTGTCTGTTGTCCCTGTAGCTATGCCATGAGGTAGTATGTGTAACAGTTTCTATACTGTATGTTGTCTGTGCAACATTTTTTACATGGTTGTCCAATAACAATCATGTCGCTGTAGGGTTCTTTTTACAAAAGGGAAAACAAATTACTAAATACAAAAAAAAAAAGATTTTGAACAAAGGCAATTTTTTGGTATTTCATTTAGGGCTAAAACTAGCAGATACATTAACTAGGCCTACACCAACATAAAAATGGAAAGTAACATTGCCTCTGTTTACAGGCAACTAAGACACCCTTTCTGCTAGTGTTTTACAGATTTGTGGTGACATCCAGGCAAATGGTAAATGCTCAGATCTGTCAATATCTGTCAGAGCCACCTCACACCCACCACATGTTTGTCATGCCAAGGGAATGCCATTCTTTTTAAATAACTACAATATCTTAAAAACAAACAGACAGACAAACACAGAGACAGACACACACACACACACACGCATACACACACATTAATAATTTAATCATTCTGGGCTGGGTACTCCCTTTGAAGTCTTTAAAGCTCCTCTGTGTAATTGTTTAAGTTTCTATTGTGTCAAGTGTCTATTAAGATTTTTTTTTTCATTTACAAGGATTACCTCATTAATGAGTAATTGCCTACATAAAAACCACAGTCTTCTGGTAGTCTTTGTATTTGCCATTTATATATACATTGAGTTGGCATCCCTGCTGTCTATGGTGGGCATCATAGCCAACGCAGATCGCCATATTGAGCCGCCACCTTGAAACTACATGCCCTTGCAGAGGACAACCAGGTGAAGACAGCTCCGCCTTTCCGTTTTAAGTTCACTGGCAGCGCAGGCAGAAACTAGGCACAAACTCACAGGGACATCACAGCTTTAGAGAAACGATAAAGGGTTTTGAAAACTCTTAAGATGGATGATCATTCATATTATCAAACGTATAATGAGCAGGGCCCATCGCCAAGAAAACGGAAAAGAGAAACAGAGATTCAAAATTCTGGGTTCCGAAAGTAAAAACCCTGCCGCAAATTTGATCCAATCAGCTCTGAATCAGCTGATCATAATCAGCACTCAAGACAGATAGATCAGCTACTCAGTGAAGTCGCCTGTGTTAGAAGGAAAATGGGCTTTTACTTTTTTTAACCCGGGATTTTACACCTCTGAAAGAAAAACAGAGAACAAAAACAGCGACACTCCAAAACATGAGTAAACTTTGGGGCGGGTTTTCCCAAATGGGAAAGGAAAGGAACTTCCAATGAGACACCGATGTTGGCTAAAAGTTTTTATTTCCCAAAGCTTAGTAAGCATGTTGAGCCAATATAGTGCTGCGTATGGTGTAACATTTGACTAAGATATCAATTCTGCAAACTAGGAAGTGCAGAAAGACTGACGTTGTCCACTTTTTTGTCATGGCCCTATTGTGTACCAGCGAGATAAAGAAGCTGTTGAACCACGTGCGATATACTACCCCAAGGATTACTGAGAGGATATTCAAGGGCTGTATTCCACTGACAGAGGCCCATATCCCCGTCATAACTATTTAAGTCTGTTGACCATTTCTTGACCTGACAGTGTATGAAATATCCATAAAACTGAGTGTGGACACGACTGTCTCCATCTAGTGGCAAAATTGATTCAACCCTTAACTTCACACATTAGTAGGACACCACCCAAAGGTTTCTTTGATTTATTTATCTGACTAGCAGCAACATATTATTAAAGATGTTTAGATATTACAAGAGGCTTTATAGAGTTTATAAAGGTTTAAGACAAAGTGGTGCTCTGGTCGTGATCATTGTGTTTTTTTTTATTTTGTTACAATTATTCATGAGATTTATAGTTGGAATTATTTGGTAATAGTTAAATGTGGAAGAATCAGACAGACGTCTTCATGGGTTGGTCGGGTGAACTCGTCTCAGACTCAGGGTGGTGCTGTTTGGAAGCCCATTTTGGAGGAGCTTCTCACGAAGCTGAAAATGACACAACATGTATATACGTTTCTGGTAGAAAATAGCTACAATACAAAGATTAAATTAATGAATGTCCGTTTTAAATCATATTTGTATGAGTCTGACTGTAGAATACAGCAGACGAATTTAAGGAACAGCATGGCATATGTGTGTGTGTGTGTGTGTTTTTAAGGATTTATAACAAAATACGAGTTCTATTGTGTTGCATACTAAAGTACTGAGGATAAGTTATTTGTATACTTACAGACGATGAGGTATAAGGGCTTAAACAGAACATGCACGGTATACAAATTTCTCAACGAGCTATGCATGGCTCAACACTAGATGCCACAGTACTGCCTAATATAATAATAATATAATAATATCTGTCAGGGACAGAACATTTGATCTGTCAAACTTGGGATCCTTGGGTTTTACTAATACATGAAACTGCCAGGCTCCAACATCCTGTAGCAATTTGGAATATAATAGAGGAAACTGTTCTTCCCACGACACACTAGCAAGTATGTGTACAAGCATTCACTTACTGGTTTTATGATTGTCTCTTCGATCTCAGCTTCACTAAGCTCAGTTGCAGTGTCAACCACGACCCTCAGACTGGACACAGTTGGAGCTGTGGACAGCAAGGTTATGCATTCAGCAAAAAATAGTGTATATTCTTAATAAAGTTGGTTGGTGATGAATAAGGCATAATACAAATAGTGCCTTCATTTAAGTCAAAAGACTAATAGTAGTGATAATAAAAAAGGAAACTCATAATGGCAGTTACCTATGTAGCAGAAGAAAGGAAGAGCGGTAGCACAGTTCTCATCTGTCCACTGGCCAGAGTCACTGAATGACATTGCAGTGCAGTGTTGACGACTATCAGGTTGGCCCGATTTCCAGTGTCTGAAAGAGGAGTCACTCCCATCCGACCACAGTCTAGTTCTGTACAGACCAATGTATACTGTCTGACCATTTGCTGCAACACGTACCTTTTCATTTTCTGCTGCATTCCTTATGCTTGAAAGATCAATATGATTGGCTCTACAGTAGCTTTGGGCGTCACTCCATGACAATGTTTGACCTATCAGAATGTACTGATCATTGTCACCTGCAACACAGACACACAAAGATCAATATAGTAGGTTCTACAGTGCGACTGGCAGCCTTCCATGAAATTTGTTGCTGTATCAGAACATAGCTATCATTACTTCCTACAACACAAACAGAAAAACCATGATGTGACATTGTCAAAGACAAAGTAAAAGTTAAAGTCTGGAAAATGTTAAAACTAACTACAGAATAAAAGTAACTACAAATGTCACCAAGTGTGCAAAATCAAAACAGTTTTTTATATAAAAGTCATTATTTCAATACTCACCATAACAGACAAATGGTCTCCCTGCGTTACAATATATGTCATTCCATTTTCCGAAAGAGTACAGTTCTCCACACAGCTCTCTCCCGCCTCCATTATTTGGTTCTCCTGTATTCCAGTTTCTGAACTCTGTCTCTCCCGGGCCATAGAAGCTGCTGTTTGTAATGGACCACCTCCAGCTGTTCAAGTCATCATAGAGTCCAATCCAGGCAGAGCCAGTCTGGCTGCCTAGTTGAGTCAGTGCATTCACATCATCGGTGTTGTAAAGGGTGGCCAGGTCTGTGTAATGGGTCCTGCAGTAAGTCTGTGCCTCAGTCCAGGTCTTTGCTTCATTCACAAAGTGGTACTGGTGAGAGACAGCTGAACCAAGGGTCAGGAAACCTGTTTGCAGAAGAGAAACAGGGTGAAGCTGTTTTGTCTCAAACAAGGACCTTGTCATCTACACTTAGGAATTTAATCACAAAGTTTGAAACCATGAAATATCCATCTGTACAGGTTAGTGTGCTTGTTCAAGCAGGCACACCACTGTTTTCTGTTTATCAGTGGGCTTGCTGTCATAGACAAGCAAACTATTTCTTGTTAAATCCCATTTATTATTACAGTGGAACACTGCTGAAAGTGAAGTGCTGTACGTTACTTTCTTTACAACCTGTGATATTGTTTGTCTGCAATGTTCTACATCCCAACAAAAAGACTAGCATGTCAGAATTGTCAGAACCTCTCAGCAACATTTATTTAAAATATATTCTAGGAGAAATGGGGCCATGAAGGATCCACCACCAACAGCCTACACTGCACAGCAAATGAAGTGCAGTTTGTTTAGTGGATTCAGAGGCACCTTCCAAATGGGACATGACTTAGCCCGCCACTGTAACATATGTAGCCGACGAATCAGCATTTTGAAGTATGTGTAGACTCTTAATTGAGACACTGCTGCTGTCTACACCTCACACACACACACACAGCCCAAGACCAACCATACATCCACCTGTTGATTCATCTGTTAATACTCTGAGCAATATATGAGGTAGCGCACTTTACGTGTCCTCTGTGAAAATGCAGTGTAGTTGCTTATTGCCACAATGAAATTAATTGTTCTTATAATTGGTGGTGTGCTGTGTGAACCAACCTGAGAAGAGTAGAATGAAGAACACCATGCTGTGGGTTATCTGAGAGAATGCAACAAAACAACAATGTTGGAAGCATGCTGGGGGAGAACAAATAATCTCAAGGCAGTGAACTTTCTCTGGGGAACGTCCTGCATTTGTTGTGTATCAGGAAAAAACAAAGTCTACATCAAGAATTACAGACTAGAGAAATGGTAAAAGTTAGTGTTCACAGGAGTTCCAGACAAGTATTTGCCAGAGTGTATTAATAATCTCAAATAGATGTAGCAACCACATCCAACACGGAGATGCAGGAGCATAAAATTAAGGAGCACAGTAACATAAAACTGCACACTGCAAGCCCTACACAAGTGTATTACTTCAAACAGTGATACAGTGTATAAAATTGTACTTTGGCCAAGCCATGGTGTCAATTTAAATAGTATTGTCGAGTTTACATCAGTGTGCAGACTTTCTGTTCAATCTCCTGCATTGCTTTCTTTAAACACCCCCAGGCAAACCTTTTCTAAATTAACATGTGCTTTGTATTAACTGTGTCAAACCTGTAGTTATTTCTCAAGAGTTAACTACAGTTCTAGATAACTAAGAGTTCTCAAGAGTAACACGCATAACTACAGACAAATATGCATGTGCTGTTTGGGCTGGGACAGCAAATAGCTCTCTAAAGCAGAAAAAGCAACAAATGACACTCACAGGCTTGTTGACAAAAATATCCTGAAATGAAGAGATGTGTTCACCAGACTTGTCTCTTGAAAAATTCAGCATTGAGTCCTGATGTCTGCCCCTGACCATGGAGATGTAGCCGCTGTTGTTCAGGAATGAGGATGTACCACATGAAAAGTTCCATAGTGACACAGCAAAAAAGGCTTTAGAATTGCATGCTTCCATCCAATAAGCTCTGGGATACCAAGCTGTTTCATGTGTACTATTTTTTCCAAGATTATTAAAAAGTATAGCTTTTGTAAAACATAAGAGTGAAAAGAACAAGCTTTTTTGTCACTGGCAAATAAGACATTTAACCTGACTTTGTATTTTTTTACAATTTTATTATAAGCAGATATGAATCAGTGAGATCATTTAAAAGCCAGGAAGACAGGGCTCTTGTACCTCTGTAGTGATTTACATGGCTCCATGCTGGAGATGTGCATTTCTATTCTGCATTTAGTGTTCATACACATTACTGACTCTGGAGACGGAGTCACTGTCAGTCACGGACAAGGATGTACCACATAAAAACCTCTGTCATGACCGGTTTGTGCACATAGCTATTCCTCACACAGATATGTTTACTTTCCTCTGTGCAATAATATTGTATGTACTGCATCAAACTGGTCAAACTGGTCCTTCTGTCGTCCCAGAAGGAAGCCTCTTCTGAAGATGATGCACCCCTCAAACAGTTTGCTGAAGACAAGCAGACGAAGGGCCTGGATTACTGGAACCATGTCTTGTGGTCTGATGAGACCAAAGTAAACTTATTTGATTCAGATGGTGTCAGGTGTGTGTGGCGGCAATCAGGCGGAGATTACAAAGACAACTGTGTCCTGCTAACAGTCAAGCATGGTGGAGGAAGAGTCATAGTTTGGGGCTGTATGAGTGCTGCCGGCACTGGGGACCTACAATTCATTAAGGGAACCATGAATGCCAATATGTACTGTGACATACTGAAGCAGAGCATGATGTCCCCCCTTTGAAACTGGGCCGCAGGGTGGTATTTTAACATGGTAATGACCCCAAGCACACCTCCAAGAAGACCATGCCTTGGGTGAGGGTGAAAGTGATGGACTGGCCTAGCATGTCCCCAGATCTGAACCCAATTCAGCATCTGTGGGGCATCCTTAAACAGAAGATGGAGGAGCTCAAGGTCTCAAGCTCAAGGTCAACTCCGTGATGTCGTCATGTAGGAGTGGAAGAGGATTCCAGTGACTACCTGTGAAGCTCTAGTGAACTCCATGCCCATGAGAGTTAAGGCAGTGCTGGAAAATAATGGTGGCCACACAAAATATTGACACTTTGGACATTTTCACTTAGGGGTGTACTCACTTTTGTTGCCAGTGGTTTAGACATTAATGGTTGTGTGTTAATTCTGCATGATCTGATTCTTATTCACATCTGCTTGATGATATTAAAACATTTACAATGGGAGGGTCCATGTCTAATTTGCCAATAACGAGAAAGGCTTTTCTTTTTTTTACAGTTTTTCACAATTGCTAAAACCAAACTCTATTCTCGAAACAGAAACACCATTGTCAAAATGAAATCACAATGAAGGCGTTAGTAAACACTACTACACCAAAAAATGAAAAGCACAATGTTAGATGTGTATAAGAGCATAAGTTGTTTTTACAGCCCTGAAAATACATTTTCAACTGTTCCTGGCCTATGTCACAGGCCAATTCCATGGCCTCTAAGAGATTTCGTAGATCGTCGTCAACCCATGGACAAGAACTTGATCTATAATGTTGACGAATTTGGTTAGTAGAAAAAAAACACTCTTCCTCTTGTTCTTCTTCTACCTCCTCTTCCTTGCTACAGTATGTCACAAAAGTGAGTACACCCCTAACATTTTTGTACTTTTTTTGTTATATCTTTCCATGGGAGAACTCTAAAGGCATAACACTTTTCTACAACATAAAGTAGCCAGTGAACAGCTTATATGACAGTGCAAATTTGCTGTTCCCTCAAAATAAATTAAGCTACCACTTACACACGACACCCACAAGCCAGGGAGAAAGGGGTCTTGTATCTCTGTAGGGATTTCTTACTCTTACTTAAGAGCCTGCTCATATGGCTCCATGCTGGATCCTTGTCTCATGGGGATCCTTTCTCTGCCATCTTGTTTGCCTTGCTGTACTATTTAAGGAATCAAGTTATACACCATACACATATCTAATTTTCTCTCCAACTTATCATTTTTTTTATAGATCTGGCATTTATCTAGTTTTTATTAAAGTTTTAGGACAAGTCCACAGCTGGGGCCTCATTCAGAGAAAACGAACGTACGCACGAAATCCATGCGTACGCCAATCATTCGGTTATACATCACAAATGATCGTGGAATTGTGTGCAGCTGACTGCTCCTCAAAACGCCCCTGCTTAATGAATAACATATAAAATGAGCTCATCCTCAAAGCAAAAACTCTCTGTGACAATGGCAACTAAAGAGGAACGCAAGAAAAAAAAGTGGGCCTCCGTGTGTGCAATCGCGGTGAGCAGCCATTTCTTCAAAGGATAACCTCGGTCTCCTGTTGACAGAAATTATTAATTCCTTCTAAAAAAGCAAATAAATTGGGCGACATTTTAAAGGGTTTACCTAGAAGCCAGCCGTTTCTGCCCGCTCCCGCCTCCAGTCGATTTCCAACACTACAATTACGCACAATGAAGGAATCGTGCGTTGACCCTGGCCAGCGCGCAACAGCATTCAAGATTGCCATACGAGCATCACAAATGAGCTGCACATTTATGGAGTGGAGTTTTCCTGTTGACATACATGTACTCGTTCACATGTGGAGCTCGTATGGCAACGTCGGTGCAGTCTATCGCACCGATCACATTTGGGAACCCTGTTTTACGCAGGGAATCATCCTTCACTTCTTGCTGTTCCTGGGCACTGTATGGGAATCGAATTAATTGCGGGCATAGGCGAATAATTCCGCGAATAACATGTGGCAATATTCTGCTGAATTGGGATATTCCCGACCGGTCTACAATTTCTCGCTGGAACGTTCCTGTCGGGAGGAACCCAAGAACAGACAAAACCTGTACCTGAACGGGTATAGCCTGGTTGCGTCTGGTGCGTCTCTCTAGATGAGGGGCCATTTGGGCACAAAGCTCTAACAAAGCCGTTCTCGGCTAGCGGTACCTGCTTATCAGCCATGTGTCATCATGTGCCAAACAGTCTGCGCGGTCACGAAAAACTCGTTCTCTCCTTATTGCACGGTTGGCAATATCCTCTAACACGGCCAATGCAGCGATGCCTCTTACTAAAAACGAACACACTATGACAGTTTTTATAGCCTACCAAATGTTTTACACGTGTGGAATAAAATGTACACTTATCATCATACCTTAATTTGGATCAACTATAGCCTATTCATGTAATTCATTTGATTGTATTGATTTGACTGTGTAATTGATGACGATGGTGATGAAACATTTAATAAAATATATATTTTTAAAAGTATTGGTAGGGTACTTCTGCTTATATCAGCCTAATCCTAATCATATTACAGGCCCCCTGGGGCCTGATTTATAAAACGTTCTTACGCACAGATTTGATCTTAGAGTGTTCGTACGAACGAATTCACGTGAAAGTACAGATTTATAAAAAACATCTTTGACGTGGAAAAGTACTTACTTCCACGTCAGGTTCCAGCTTGGCGTACGACCATTTCCTTGTGGTTATGCCTGGTATTGCAGATATTTTCCGATGCACGGGCTAGGAATTTCATTAAAAAAGACAATCTCGCCTCTTTCACTGTAATATGATTAGGATTAGGCTGATATAAGCAGAAGTGCCCTACCAATACTTTAAAAATATATATTTCGATTATATATATATATAGATTCCCATACAGTGCCCAGGAACAGCAAGAAGTGAAGGAGGATTTCCTGCGTAAAACAGGGTTCCCAAATGTGATCGGTGCGATACTGCACCTACGTTGCCATACGAGCTCCACATGTGAACGAGTATATGTATGTCAACAGAAAACACTTCCACTCTATAAATGTGCAGCTCATTTGTGATGCTCGTATGGCAATCTTGAATGCTGTTGCGCGCTGGCCAGCGTCAACGCACGATTCCTTCATTGTGCGTAATTGTAGTGTTGTAGGTAGGTAAACCCTTTTAAAATGTCGCCCAATTTATTTGCTTTTTAGAAGGAACATGAGGTTAAATTAATAATTTCTGTCAGCAGGACAACGAGGTTATTGAAGAAATGGCTGCTCACCCCGATTGCGCACACGAAGACAGCCGAGGAGGCCCACTTTAACACTAAACATGCCCGTGCGCGGTCGGTAGTGGAGCCCAGCATCGGCATGCTGAAGGGAAGGGAATTTTTTTTTTTTGCGTTCCTCTTTAGTTGGCATTGTCACAGAGAGTTTTTGCTTTGAGGATGAGCTCATTTTATATGTTAATTCATTAAACAGGGGCGTTTTGAGGGCGGAGCATTCAGCTGCACACAGTTCCACGATCATTTGTGATTTATAACCGAATGATTGGCGTACGCATGGATTTCGTGCGTACGTTCGTTTTCTCTGAATCGCACTTACGATCAAATCAGAAACGTTCTTAGATAAAATCAAGGAAGGTTTCTACGCAAGTCTTTATAAATGAGGCCCCTGGGGCCTGATTTATAAAACGTTCTTACGCACAGATTTGATCTTAGAGTGTTCGTACGAACGAATTCACGTCAAAGTACAGATTTATAAAAAACATCTTTGACGTGGAAAAGTACTTATTTCCACGTCAGGTTCCAGCTTGGCGTACGACCATTTCCTTGTGGTTATGCCTGGTATTGCAGATATTTTCCGATGCACGGGCTAGGAATTTCATTAGAAAAGACAATCTCGCCTCTTTCACTGTAATATGATTATGATTAGGCTGATATAAGCAGAAGTACCCTACCAATACTTATAAAATATATATTTCGATTATATATATCGATTCCCATACAGTGCCCAGGAACAGCAAGAAGTGAAGGAGGATTTCCTGCGTAAAACAGGGTTCCCAAATGTGATCGGTGCGATAGACTGCACCCACGTTGCCATACGAGCTCGACATGTGAACGAGTATATGTATGTCAACAGGAAAAACTTCCACTCCATAAATGTGCAGCTCATTTATGATGCTCGTATGGCAACCTTGAATGCTGTTGCGCGCTGGCCAGCGTCAACGCACGATTCCTTCATTGTGCGTAATTGTAGTGTTGGAAAGTTTAAAATGTCGCCCAATTTATTTGCTTTTTTAGAAGGAACATGAGGTTAAATTTATAATTTCTGTCAACGGGAGACCGAGGTTATCCTTTGAAGAAATGGCTGCTCACCCCGATTGCGCACACGGAGACAGCCGAGGAGGTCCACTTTAACACTAAACATGCCCGTGCGCGGTCGGTAGTGGAGCCCAGCATCGGCATGCTGAAGGGAAGGGAATTTTTTTTTCTTGCGTTCCTCTTTAGTTGGCATTGTCACAGAGAGTTTTTGCTTTGAGGATGAGCTCATTTTATATGTTAATTCATTAAACAGGGGCGTTTTGAGGGCGGAGCATTCAGCTGCACACAATTCCACGATCATTTGTGATTTATAACCGAATGATTGGCGTACGCATGGATTTCGTGCGTACGTTCGTTTTCTCTGAATCGCACTTACGATCAAATCAGAAAAGTTCTTAGATAAAATCAAGGGGCCTCATTTATAAAGACTTGCGTAGAAACCTTCCTTGATTTTATCTAAGAACGTTTCTGATTTGATCGTAAGTGCGATTCAGAGAAAACGAACGTACGCACGAAATCCATGCGTACGCCAATCATTCGGTTATAAATCACAAATGATCGTGGAACTGTGTGCAGCTGAATGCTCCGCCCTCAAAACGCCCCTGTTTAATGAATTAACATATAAAATGAGCTCATCCTCAAAGCAAAAACTCTCTGTGACAATGCCAACTAAAGAGGAACGCAAAAAAAAAAAATTCCCTTCCCTTCAGCATGCCGATGCTGGGCTCCACTACCGACCGCGCACGGGCATGTTTAGTGTTAAAGTGGACCTCCTCGGCTGTCTCCGTGTGCGCAATCGGGGTGAGCAGCCATTTCTTCAAAGGATAACCTCGGTCTCCCGTTGACAGAAATTATAAATTTAACCTCATGTTCCTTCTAAAAAAGCAAATAAATTGGGCGACATTTTAAACTTTCCAACACTACAATTACGCACAATGAAGGAATCGTGCGTTGACGCTGGCCAGCGCGCAACAGCATTCAAGGTTGCCATACGAGCATCATAAATGAGCTGCACATTTATGGAGTGGAAGTTTTTCCTGTTGACATACATATACTCGTTCACATGTCGAGCTCGTATGGCAACGTGGGTGCAGTCTATCGCACCGATCACATTTGGGAACCCTGTTTTACGCAGGAAATCCTCCTTCACTTCTTGCTGTTCCTGGGCACTGTATGGGAATCGATATATATAATCGAAATATATATTTTATAAGTATTGGTAGGGTACTTCTGCTTATATCAGCCTAATCATAATCATATTACAGTGAAAGAGGCGAGATTGTCTTTTCTAATGAAATTCCTAGCCCGTGCATCGGAAAATATCTGCAATACCAGGCATAACCACAAGGAAATGGTCGTACGCCAAGCTGGAACCTGACGTGGAAATAAGTACTTTTCCACGTCAAAGATGTTTTTTATAAATCTGTACTTTGACGTGAATTCGTTCGTACGAACACTCTAAGATCAAATCTGTGCGTAAGAACGTTTTATAAATCAGGCCCCAGGTCTCCACTCTTACATCCATTGACTAATTTATATAATTTCCATAGAACCCAGTGTGGACTATCACTCCATCTTGTGGCCAAATAGATTCAGCACGCTAACCATTGCACTTCATATAAAACAATAGTGGTTGGTTGATGCTTTATTTATAAAAAGCCATAATGTTAATGATTTAGACTGTATTTTATTAATAAATGTTACCGTTAATAGTTAATCAGGGCGTTCAAAGGTTAATTTCTTGTGATTTAATATTATAAAATGTAAAAGTCTGCTGTGCAATAATCAGACAGACGTTTTCATGGGTTGGTCTGGTGAACTCGTCTCAGACTCAGGGTGGTGCTGTTTGGAAGCCCATTTCGGAGGAGCTCCTCACGAAGCTGAGGATTAAAAGAGAAGATAAATCAAGATCACATGTTGGCAACTGGTGTTAACATCCACCTCAGTACCATTCCAGTACAGTAGACACACAGCTTCCTATACTTTGTGCCATATTTGATGTCTGTCAAACTTGTGAGCCTTGGGTTTTTACTAATGTAACAAATTCTTAAAGGTCTTGGTTTCTACACTTTTGCCATTTTGAGCTAGTCCTTCCCACTACACACTAATAGGAAGTACTGTATGTCTAGCATTCACTTACTGGTTTTAGGATTGTCTCTTCAATCTCAGCTTCAGTTAGCTCAGCTGTAGCTTCAACCACAACCCTCAGAGCGGTGACAGTAGCTGTGGACAGCAACTTTGTGCAGTCAGTACGAAACAGCTGATTTACTTGAACAACAACTTAAATAAGCGTAGTAGAGTCTTAAAAGAAATTACAACCCCAAATCCCAAAAAGTTGGGATGATGTGTGAAATGTCAATAAAACCGGAATGCTAAAAAAGAGCCCATATATCTTATTCAAAATAAAACATGGATATCAAATCATTAAAATGGAAAAAGTACACAGTTTATTGTTTATAAAATATCAAAGTAAGTATAAAATAATTTTGAATTTCATGCTGACAACATATCTCAAAAATGTTGTGACAGGGCAAAAAAAAGCTGAAAAGCAAGCAATATTTAAAAGAATTAGCTGGGAGAACATTGAGCAACTAATTGGTGAACTAGTATTGGTAAATTGGCATTGGGTCAATAACATCATTGGCTATAAAAACATTGATTTAAAGAGTTCTGAGTGTCTCAGAAGTAAAGATGGGCAATCTGTGAAGGAGTGCATAAACAAATTGTGGATTTTTTTAAACACTCTGCCCTTAACGTCACATGGCAAAGGCTTTGAAGATCTTATCAACCATGCATAATATTTCCAGAGAAACTGGAACAATAAGTCTCCGCAAGGGACAAGGTCAGAGACCTTAACTGGGCTTCCGTGCCGCATAGTCCTTAAGCCCTCATATGACACCGATCACTCACTATGATTCTGATTCATTGATAACACTAAATGAGCCCAGAAGTACTTCCAGAAACCACTGCCTGTGAACACATTCCACCGTACCCTCCATAGACTATAACTAAAACTTTAACATGCAAAAAGGAATCCCTTAGTTAACATGGTCCAGAAGCACCATCATGCTCTGTGGATCAAATGTAATTTAAAATGGACAAATAGTGGCAAATTGTCCTGTGGTCACACAAGTCTAAATTTCTTTTTGGAAATCATAAAAAAGAGCAAGGCCTACCAGTGTGTCATCAGTGATCAGTTTTAAAGTCAGTAGGCTTTGTGTAAAAAGAGTCTGGGCACTGAACTAGCCTGTTTTCAGTCCAGATCTTTCACTAGTATTCAATGACTGGCGCATAATTAAATGAAAACGATGACCCCAAACCTCTATCAGACAAGAATAGGACCAAATTCTAACACACAAAACTCAAGCTACTCCCCTCCTCAGTGCACAGACATCTGCAAACTGAATTGAAAAGAAGAGTAGATGCTAAACCATGGTCTTTAATTTAATTCATTAAAATCAGTAATTGGCAGAAGAAAAAGTCATTCTCTTTTGAATGCGTTTAACTGTAGAAAAAACATAATGGCAGTTACCTATGTAGCAGAAGAAAGGATGAGTGGTGGCACAGTTCTCATCTGTCCACTGGCCAGAGTCACTGAATGACATTGCAGTGCAGTGTTGACTATTTAAGTTATCAGGTTGGCCCGATTTCCAGTGTCTGAAAGAGGAGTCACTCCCATCCGACCACAGTCTAGTTCTGTACAGACCGATGTATACTTTGTTACCGCTTGCTGCAACACGGACCTTTTCATCTTCTGTTGCATTCCTTATGCTTGGAAGATCAGTATGATTGGCTCTACAGTAGCTTTGGGCTTCACTCCATGACAATGTTTGACCTATCAGAATGTACTGATCATTGTCACCTGCAACACAGACACACAAACAACTTATTATGTGATATATTTTTAAAGACAGAGCCAGCTAAAGTCTGGTGGAAACATGAACACATTTGAATCTAACAGCAAGCATATGACATGTAACTAAGGGTCAGATGTAACAGATGTCTGCATATATAAGTAAAATCATGTTCAACCTTTTTGTCACCTGCAATTAGATAGCATGTTTAACATATTTGCTGGAACTATCACAATTTATAACATTAGTACATGAAATAAGACAGTTTAGAACAAATACTACCCCTTTGGCCCCACCTACAGCCCATAGTCAGATTTGCAAAATTACCAAAGAGTCAAAGATAACAGCCTTGTTGCCCACACTGCATTACACCCTGTATACAGACAAAACATGTCCAGATGATACATTCATTCTGAATACTGCTCTCGCTTGCCTGGACCAAAAACTATTTATTTATTCATTGACTGCAGCTCTTATTAACCTCATTGTCCCATTGAGGCTCATCATGCTTTGTGATGTGAGCATCAGATTCTCCCTCGACAGTTGGATCTGAGACTGCCTACTTCCCAGCCAGTAAGACTGGGCAATATTAGTAAGACCAAGGACCTGATAGTGGATAACAGAAGGCTCCAGAAAGGAGAGTGCACACCCATCCACATTGCAGGAACAGTAGTGGAAGTGGAAAGGCAAGACTTGTAACAACTATTCCATAAAGTTAAGATATAATATAAGCCATGTCATAAATGTTATTTTTGGTGTTTGTAATCTGGCGGTTGCAGTAGGCCTACTAAACCTACAGAAAACAGTTTCACTGAAGTGATAAATGGGTTATATTTACCGTAGCAGACAAAGAATTTGTCTGGATAGCGAGTATCACAGGGTACATCATTCCATTTTCCATCAGAAAGCATTTCTCCACACAGCTCGCTCCCGCCTCTATTATTTGGTTCTCCTGTATTCCAGTTTCTGAACTCTGTCTCTCCCGGGCCATAGAAGCTGCTGTTTGTAATGGACCACCTCCAGCTGTTCAAGTCATCATAGAGTCCAATCCAGGCAGAGCCAGTCTGGCTGCCTAGTTGAGTCAGTGCATTCACATCATCGGTGTTGTAAAGGGTGGCCAGGTCTGTGTAATGGGTCCTGCAGTAAGTCTGTGCCTCAGTCCAGGTCTTTGCTTCATTCACAAAGTGGTACTGGTGAGAGACAGCTGAGCCGAGGGTCAGGAAACCTGTTTGCAGAAGAGAAACAGGGTGAAGCTGTTTTGTCTCAGACAAGGACCTTGTCATCTACACTCAGGAATTTAATCACAAAGTTTGAAACCAGGAAATATCCATCTATTCAAGTTAGTGTGCTTGTTCAAGCAGGCACACCACTGTTTTCTGTTTATCAGTGGGCTTGCTGTCATAGACAAGCAAACTATTTCTTGTTAAATCACATTTATTATTACAGTGGAACACTGCTGAAAGTGAAGTGCTGTACTTTACTTTCTTTACAACCTGTGATATTTTTTTGTCTGCAATGTTCTACAACATCCCAACAAAAAGACTAGCATGTCAGAATTGTCAGAACCTCTCAGCAACATTTATTTAAAATATATTCTAGGAGAAATGGGGCCATGAAGGATCCACCACCAACAGCCTACACTGCACAGCAAATGAAGTGCAGTTTGTTTAGTGGATTCAGAGGCACCTTCCAAATGGGACATGACTTAGCCCGCCACTGTAACATATGTAGCTGACGAATCAGCATTTTTTAATAATGTGTAGACTCTTAATTGAGACACTGCTGCTGTCTACTGTTCACACACACACACACACACACACACACACACACACACACACACACACACACACACACACACACAAAGCCCAGGAGCAACCATCCATCCACCTGTTGATTCATCTGTTAATACTCTGAGCAATATATGAGGTAGTGCACTTAATGTGTCCTCTGTGAAAATGCAGTGTAGTTGCTTATTTCCTTGCTTATTGCCACAATGAAACTAAATTGTTCTAATAAATGGTGGTGTGCTGTGTGAACCAACCTGAGAAGAGTAGAATGAAGAACACCATGCTGTGGGTTATCTGAGAGAATGCAACAAAACAACAATGTTGGAAGCATGCTGGGGGAGAACAAATAATCGCAAGGCAGTGAACTTTCTCAGGGGAACTTCCTGCATTTCTTATACAGTGATACAGTGTATAAAATTTTACTTTGGCCAAGCCATTTTGTCAATTTAAATAATATTGTTGGGTTCAGTGTGCAGACTTTTTGTTCAGTCTACTCCATTGCTTTCTTTAAACACCCCCAGGCAAACTTTTTCTAAATGAACATGTGCTTGGTATTAATTGTGTCAAACTTGTAGTTAGTGGGATTTTCTCCTCAGGAGTTTATCACACATACAGGAACTACAAGCAAATATGCATGTGCTGTTTGGGCTGGGACAGCAAATAGCTCTCATTTTAATATTACTAAGGTAGAAAAAAGCAACTGACACTCACCGGCTTGTTGACAAAAATATCCTGAAAAGAAGAGATGTGCTTTTTTTCACCACACTTCTGTCTTGAAAAATTCAGCATTCACTCCTGATGTCTGCCCCTGACCACGGAGATGGAGCCACTGTTGTTCAGGAATGAGGATGTACTACATAATAACCTCTGTAATAACCGGTTTGTGCATGTGGCTATTCCTGAGAAAGATATGAAAGATTTCTTTCCTCTGTGCAATGATACTGTATGTGCGGGTCACAGGTTCAACTTCTCAGAAAACAGTGTGCAGTGAAAGAGGGAAAATCAGTCCCATTTGCTGTACATTGTGATTACACAGCAAACGTCAGCACACAGTGCACACAACACAATTGCAATTAACTCTGCCACTCTCTGCAATTAACCCATCATACCTGTGCAGCAGGGGGCAGCCATAAATAGTACCACGGGAGCAGTGTGTGTGTGTGTGTGTGTGCGCGTGTGTGTGTGTGTGTGTGTGTTGTGTGTGTGTGTGTGTGTGTGTGGGGGGGGGGGGGGGGGGATTACATTTTTACATTTAATATTTTTAAAAAAGCCCTTTTCTTCATTGGCAAATTAGACATGGACCCTCCCATTGTAAATGTTTTAATATCATCAAGATAGAAGATTTAGACAGACATCTTCATTGATTGGTGTGGTAAAATCATCCCCGACTACAGCCAAAATGTAAATGATTAAGTCTATATTTTCTTGATTACACAAATGTAGCAATTATTCATAGTTTTAAAGGTTGATTACTTGTGATTTAATGTTATAAAATGTAACAGTTGGCTGTGCAATAATCAGACAGACGTTTTCATGGGTTGGTCTGGTGAACTCGTCTCAGACTCAGGGTGGTGCTGTTTGGAAGCCCATTTCGGAGGAGCTCCTCACGAAGCTGAGGATCAAAAGAGAAGATAAATCAAGACCACATGTTGGCAGCTGGTGTTAACATCCACCTCAGTACCATTCCAGGTACAGTAGATACACAGCTTCCTATACTTTGTGCCACATTTGATATCTGTCAAACTTGTGAGCCTTGGGTTTTTACTAATGCAACAAATTCTTAAAGGTCTTGGTTTCTACACTTCTGCCATTTTGAGCTAGTCCTACAGTACAGGAAGTACTGTATGTCTAGCATTCACTTACTGGTTTTAGGATTGTCTCTTCAATCTCAGCTTCAGTTAGCTCAGCTGTAGCTTCAACCACAACCCTCAGAGCGGTGACAGTAGCTGTGGACAGCAACTTTGTGCAGTCAGTACGAAACAGCTGATTTACTTGAACAACAACTTAAATAAGCATAGTAGAGTCTTAAAAGAAATTACAACCCCAAATCCCAAAAAGTTGGGATGATGTGTGAAATGTCAATAAAACCAGAATGCCAAAAAAGAGCCCATATATCTTCTTCAAAATAAAACATGGATAACGAATCAAATGTTAAAATGGAAAAAGTACACAGTTTATTGTTTATAAAATATCAAAGTAAGTATAAAATAATTTTGAATTTCATGCTGACAACATATCTCAAAAATGTTGTGACAGGGCAAAAAAGAGCTGAAAAGCAAGCAATATTTAAAAGAATTAGCTGGGAGAACATTGAGCAACTAATTGGTAAACTGACAGTATTGGTAAATTGGCATTGGGTCAATAACATCATTGGCTATAAAAACATTGATTTGGAGAGTTCTGAGTCTCTTAGAAGTAAAGATGGGCAATCTGTGAAGGAGTGCATAAACAAATTGTGGATTTTTTTAAACACTCTGCCCTTAACGTCACATAGCAAAGGCTTTGAAGATCTTATCAACCATGCATAATATTTCCAGAGAAACTGGAACAATAAGTCTCCGCAAGGGACAAGGTCAGAGACCTTAACTGGGCTTCCGTGCCACATAGTCCTCAAGCCCTCATATGACACCGATCACTCACTATGATTCTGATTCATTGATAACACTAAATGAGCCCAGAAGTACTTCCAGAAACCACTGCCTGTGAACACATTCCACCGTACCCTCCATAGACTATAACCATAACTTTAACATGCAAAAAGGAATCCCTAAGTTAACATGGTCCAGAAGCACCATCATGCTCTGTGGATCAAACGTAATTTAAAATGGACAAATAGTGGCAAATTGTCCTGTGGTCACACAAGTCTAAATTTCCTTTTGGAAATCATAAGAAAGAGCAAGGCCTACCAGTGTGTCATCTTTGATCAGGTTTAAAGTCAGTAGGCTTTGTGTAAAAAGTGTCTAGCCTGAACGAGCCTGTTTTCAGTACAGATCTTTCACTAGTATTCAGTGACTGGCGCATAATTAAATGAAAAATATGTGAAAGATGACCCCAAACCTCTATCAGATAAGAATAGGACCAAATTCTAACACACAAAACTCAAGCTACTCCCCTCCTCAGTGCACAGACATCTGCAAACTGAATTGAAAAGAAGAGCAGATGCTAAACCATGGTCTTTAATTTAATTCATTAAAATCAGTAATGTGGCAGAAGAAAAAGTCATTCTTTTTTGAATGCGTTTAACTGTAGAAAAAACATAATGGCAGTTACCTATGTAGCAGAAGAAAGGAAGAGTGGTAGCACAGTTCTCATCTGTCCACTGGCCTGAGTCACTGAATGACATTGCAGTGCAGTGTTGACTATTTAAGTTATCAGGTTGGTCCGATTTCCAGTGTCTGAAAGAGGAGTCACTCCCATCCGACCACAGTCTAGTTCTGTACAGACCGATGTATACTTTGTTACCGCTTGCTGCAACACGGACCTTTTCATCTTCTGCTGCATTCCTTATGCTTGGAAGATCAGTATGATTGGCTCTACAGTAGCTTTGGGCTTCATTCCATGACAATACTGTCGTTATCAGAATGTACTGACCATTGTCACCTGCAACACAGACACACAAACAACTTATTATGTGATATATTTTTAAAGACAGAGCCAGCTAAAGTATGGTGGAAACATGAACACATTTGAATCTAACAGCAAGCATATGACATGTAACTAAGGGTCAGATGTAACAGATGTCTGCATATATAAGTAAAATCATGTTCAACCTTTTTGTCACCTGCAATTAGATAGCATGTTTAACATATTTGCTGGAACTATCACAATTTATGACATTAGTACATGAAATAAGACAGTTTAGAACAAATACCACCCCTTTGGCCCCACCTACAGCCCATAGTCAGATTTGCAAAATTACCAAAGAGTCAAAGATAACAGCCTTGTTGCCCACACTGCATTACACCCTGTGATACAGACAAAACATGTCCAGATGATACACTCATTCTGAACACTGCTCTCGCTTGCCTGGACCAAAAACTATTCATTTATTCATTGACTGCAGCTCTTATTAACCCCATTGTCCCATTGAGGCTCATCATGCTTTGTGATGTGAGTATCAGTTTCTCCCTCGACAGTTGGATCTGAGACTGCCTGCTTCCCAGCCAGTAAGACTGGGCAATATTAGTAAGACCAAGGACCTGATAGTGGATAACAGAAGGCTCCAGAAAGGAGAGTGCACACCCATCCACATTGCAGGAACAGTAGTGGAAGTGGAAAGGCAAGACTTGTAACAACTATTCCATAAAGTTAAGATATAATATAAGCAATGTCATACATGTTATTTTTGGTGTTTGTAATCTGGCGGTTGCAGTAGGCCTACTAAACCTACAGAAAACAGTTTCACTGAAGTGATAAATGGGTTATATTTACCGTAGCAGACAAAGAATTTGTCTGGATAGCGAGTATCACAGGGTACATCATTCCATTTTCCATCAGAAAGCATTTCTCCACACAGCTCGCTCCCACCGTGATTATTTGGTTCTCCTGTATTCCAGTTTCTGAACTCTGTCTCTCCCGGGCCATAGAAGCTGCTGTTTGTAATGGACCACCTCCAGCTGTTCAAGTCATCATAGAGACCAATCCAGGCAGAGCCCGTCTGGTTGCCTAGTTGAGTCAGTGCATTCACATCATCGGTGTTGTAAAGGGTGGCCAGGTCTGTGTAATGGGTCCTGCAGTAAGTCTGTGCCTCAGTCCAGGTCTTTGCTTCATTCACAAAGTGGTACTGGTGAGAGACAGCTGAACCAAGGGTCAGGAAACCTGTTTGCAGAAGAGAAACAGGGTGAAGCTTTTTTGTCTCAAACAAGGACTTTTGTCATGTACACTCAGGAATTTAATTGTTCAAGCAGGCACACCACTGTTTTCTGTTTATCAGTGGGCTTGCTGTCATAGACAAGCAAACTATTTCTTGTTAAATCCCATGTATTATTACAGTGGAACACTGCTGAAAGTGAAGCGCTGTACACTGTACTTTACTTTCTTTACAACCTGTGATATTTTTTTGTCTGCAATGCTCTACAACATCCCAACAAAAAGACTAGCATGTAAGGAACATTTCTTCTTCAGCCTCTCCCAACAGTTTCTCTCCACTAGATGTCGATGCTGCCACAGAATCTCTCAGCTCCACACTAACCTCCTGCTTAGATACCCTGTGTCCTCTCTCCACCAAAACCGCACGCTACACCCGGCCCCGCCCATGGTTGACTGATGCCATCCGCTCATCACGCACCACACTCAGAGCCGCGGAACGTAAATGGCACAAGTCCAACAACCCCGCTGACCTAAAGGCCTTCCAATCGCTCCTAGCGTCATTCTCCTCCTCGGTCACGGTGAAGTATTAGACGGCCGTCTATCCGTCTCTGAACACATTTCTTTCGTAGCCAGGTCATGTCACTATGCACTATACAATATTAGAAAAATCAGACCGTATCTGACCCAATATGGCGCACAACCGCTAATACAGGCATCAATTACCTCTCGACTCGTTTACCGTAATTTCCTCCTAGTCGGTCTACCTGCCTGTGCGATGAAACCATTCCAAATGGTCCAGAATGGTCCACTGTTTTTTAACCAACCCAAAAGGACACGTCACCCCACTCTTCAGCGACCTGCACTGGCTGCCGGTAGCTGCCAGAATTAAACATAATGCTCTGACATTAGACTACAAAGTAATTTCAGGTCCCCCCCCCCCCCCCCCCCCCCCCCCCCGCTCATCTCGACGTCTTACTAAAGGTTCACGTCCCGTGTCCAGAGCGTTGCGATCCGCTCATACAAATCGTCTATCTGTACCCTCGCCTCTCACAAAGCGAGGTCACTCTAAACTTTTCTCTGTGGTTGTCCCCAAATAGTGGAACGATCTACCAGTTGCGACAAGAACAGCAACATCACTCCCTACCTTTAAAAAACTTGTAGAAACCCTTCTCTTCCGAGAGTGCTTCCCTTCCTCACAAAACTAACAACCACTAAACCAACTCTCTCTTTCTCTGTCCCTATATGGGAGTACATATGTCTGTAGTGTCCCTGCTCCGGGAAACTTATTCAAACACATGCACCTCCCTGTATGTAGAAAGGTTCTCTGCTTACTCTGTGTCCCTTTACACCTCTGTTTGCTTATGTCCTCCTTTTTGTAAGTCGCTTTGAATAAAAGCGTCTGCCAAATGCAATGTAATGAAATATATTCTAGGAGAAATGGGACCATGAAGGATCCACCACAAACAGCCTACACTGCACAGCAAATGAAGTGCAGTTTGTTTAGTGGATTCAGAGGCACCTTCCAAATGGGACATGACTTAGCCCACCACTGTAACATATGTAGCCGACGAACCAGCATTTTTAAGTATGTGTAGACTCTTAATTGAGACACTTGCTGTCTACATCTCACACACACACACACACACACACACACACACACACACACACACACAAAGCCCAGGAGCAACCATCCACTCACCTGTTCATTCATCTGTTAATACTCTCAGAAATATATGAGCTAGCACACTTTACGTGTCCTCTGTGAAAATGCAGTGCATTTGCGTATTTCCTTGCTTATTACCACAATGAAACTAAACTGTTCTTATAAATGGTGGTGTGCTGTGTGAACCAACCTGAGAAGAGTAGAATGAGGAACAGCATGCTGTGGGTTATCTGAGAGAATGCAACAAAACAACAATCTAAGTAAATAATCTCAAGGCAGTGACCTTTCTCAGGGGAACTTCCTGTATACAGCAGGAATTACAGACTTACAGACTAGAGAAATGGTAAAAGTTAGTGTTCACAAGAGTTCCAGACAATTATTTGCCAGTTGTTCTGAGGGTATTAATAATCTCAAATAGATGTAGCAACCACATCCAACACGGAGATTAAGGAGCACAGTAACATAAAACTGCACACTGCAAGCCCTACACAAGTGTATTACTTCAAACAGTGATACAGTGTATAAAATTGTACTTTGGCCAAGCCATGGTGTCAATTTAAATAGTATTGTCGAGTTTACATCACTGTGCAGACTTTCTGTTCAATCTCCTGCATTGCTTTCTTTAAACACCCCAGGCACACTTTTTCTAAATTAACATGTGCTTTGTATTAACTGTGTCAAACCTGTAGTTATTTCTCAACAGTTTAACAGACATAACTACAGACAAATATGCATGTGCTGTTTGCGCTGGGATAGCAAATAGCTCTCGTTATAACGTTACTAAAGCAGAAAAAAGCAACAAATGACACTCACAGGCTTGTTGACAAAAAATATCCTGAAAAGAAGAGATGTGCTCACCAGACTTGTCTCTTGAAAAATTCAGCATTGAGTCCTGATGTCTGCCCCTGACCATAGAGATGCAGCCGCTGTTGTTCAGGAATGAGGATGTACCACATGAAAAGTTCCTTAGTGACACAGGAAAACAAAAGGCTTTAGAATTGCATGCTTCGATCCAATAAGCTCTGGGATACCAAACTATTTGATGTGTACTATTTTTTCCAAGATTATAAAAAATCATGGCTTTTGTAAAACATAAGAGTAAAAGGAACACGCTTTTTTTGTTAGTGGCAAATTAGACAATTTTATCATAAGCAGATATGAATCAGTGATTTCATACATATTTCATACACATTACCGACTCTGGACATGGAGTCATTGTCAGTCACGAACAAGGATAAAAACCTCTGTCATGACAGGTTTGTGCACAAAGCTATTCCTCACACAGATATGCTTTCTTTCCTCTGTGCAATAATACTGTATGTACAGGTCCTGGCTTCAACTTCTCCAAAAACAATCAGGGTGCAGTGAAAGAGGAAAAAATAGTCCCATTTGCTGTGCACTGGATTACACAACAAACCTCAGCACACAGTGCACACAATAAACTTAATCTCTACAATTAACCCATCACACATGTGCAGCAGGGGGAAGCCATCAATGGCACCAGGGGAGCAGTGTGTGTATGTGTGTATGCGTGTGTGTGTGTGTGTGTGTGTGTGTGTCTGTGGGGTGGGGGGGAAATACCCCTGTCAGTTGGTGAATAGTGGAGGAGTAAAGCTCTGTGATATCATATTATAATGAGTAGGACCTACTGTTTTTTTCCCAAATTATAACAATTCATAGTTTTTTTGTAACATTTTACAGTTTTTCTGAAATGCTTAAGCACAAAAACCTATTGGCTGAACAACTTCCTCAATTGCTTAAGCTATTTCTCACAACTGCTCATAGTAAAACACATGTTGCAAAACTCACTGACACCTCTTTGCAAAACTCTAATCTCATTCTCATTCTTAAAACACATTTCGTAGTATTTCACACGTGATGCAAAATGGTAAACATTCTTCTCCACATTTAATCACAAATAGAGCACTAATGCCATACGTTAAGCACAAGTCAAAACTGAGTTTACTTCATTTCAAATGACCTCACACCACCAGTGTAAGCCAATTCAGAGAGCCACCAGAAGGTTGCAGCTTGAAAATGGCTGCCAATCACACACAAAGAGGACAGAGAGTGAGGGACATAGCAAGGAAGAGGAGGTAGAAGAAGAGTAAGAGGAAGAGTGATTTTTTTTTCTACTAACCAAATTAGTCACCATTATAGATCACATTCTTGTCCATGGGTTGACGACGATCTATGAAATCTCTTAGAGGCCATGGAATTGGCCTGTGACATAGGCCAGGAACAGTGTCAAAGATAGATATGACACGCCAGGTCATTCTTTCCCTGTTACCTGGCAAGGGACATCATTGCTTGTAATGTGGATGAGGTGCTGTGGCTTGACCCCACTCAAAGGCATGATAGGAATCTAATACTTTATTTTAGTCTATGTACAGTACATATACATCCTCAATTGTACTATTTTTCAGTTGAAAATGTATTTTCAGGGCTGTAAAAACAACTTATGCTGTTATACACATCTGAACGTTGTGCTTTTCATTTTTTGGTGTAGTGTTTACTAACTGCTTCATTGTGATTTCATTTTGACAATGGTGTTTCTGTTTTGAGAATAGAGTTTGGTTTTAGCAATTGTGAAAAACTGTAAAAAAAAAAGAAAAGCCCTTTTCATCACTGGCAAATTAGACATGGACCCTCCCATTGTAAATGTTTTAATATCATTAAGCAGATGTGAATCAGATCATGCAGAATTAAGCTACCACTTACACACAACACCCACAAGCCAGGGAGAAAGGGGTCTTGTATCTCTGCAGGGATTTCTTACTCTTACTTAATAGCCTGCTCATATGTCTCCTTGCTGGATCCTTGTCTCATGGGGATTCTTTCTCTGCCATCTTGTTTGCCTTGTTGTGCTATTTAAAGAATCAAGTTATACACCATACACATATCTCATTTTCTCTCAGACTTATCATTTTTTATAGATCTGGCATTTATCTAGTTTTTATTAAAGTTTTAGGACAAGTCCACACCTGCAGTCGTTTGATCACGAAAGGCATCTATCCTCTTAAATGGTTCTGGTCTCCACTCTTACATCCATTGACCAATTTATATAATTTCTATAGAACCCAGTGTGGACTATCACTCCATCTTGTGACCAGATTCAGCACGCTAACCATTGCACTTCATATAAAACAATAGTGGTTGGTTGATGCTTTATTTATAAAAAGCCATAATGTTAATGATTTAGACTGTATTTTATTAATAAATGTTACCGTTAATAGTTAATCAGGGCGTTCAAAGGTTAATTACTTGTGATTTAATATGATAAAATGTAAAAGTCTGCTGTGCAATAATCAGACAGACGTTTTCATGGGTTGGTCTGGTGAACTCGTCTCAGACTCAGGGTGGTGCTGTTTGGAAGCCCATTTCGGAGGAGCTCCTCACGAAGCTGAGGATCAAAAGAGAAGATAAATCAAGACCACATGTTGGCAACTGGTGTTAACATCCACCTCAGTACCATTCCAGGTACAGTAGACACACAGCTTCCTATACTTTGTGCCACATTTGATATCTGTCAAACTTGTGAGCCTTGGGTTTTTACTAATGCAACAATTCTTAAAGGTGTTGGTTTCTACACTTCTGCCATTTTCAGCTAGTCCTTCCCACTACACACTAGTAGGAAGTATTGTATGTCTAGCATTCACTTACTGGTTTTAGGATTGTCTCTTCAATCTCAGCTTCAGTTAGCTCAGCTGTAGCTTCAACCACAACCCTCAGAGCGGTGACAGTAGCTGTGGACAGCAACTTTGTGCAGTCAGTACGAAACAGCTGATTTACTTGAACAACAACTTAAATAAGCAGAGTCTTAAAAGAAATTACAACCCCAAATCCCAAAAAGTTGGGATGATGTGTGAAATGTCAATAAAACCAGAATGCCAAAAAAGAGCCCATATATCTTCTTCAAAATAAAACATGGATAACGAATCAAATGTTAAAATGGAAAAAGTACACAGTTTATTGTTTATAAAATATCAAAGTAAGTATAAAATAATTTTGAATTTGATGCTGACAACATATCTCAAAAATGTTGTGACAGGGCAAAAAAGAGCTGAAAAGCAAGCAATATTTAAAAGAATTAGCTGGGAGAACATTGAGCAACTAATTGGTAAACTGACAGTACTGGTAAATTGGCATTGGGTCAATAACATCATTGGCTATAAAAACATTGATTTAAAGAGTTCTGAGTGTCTCATAAGTAAAGATGGGCAATCTGTGAAGGAGTGCATAAACAAATTGTGGATTTTGGATTGTGGACTCTGCCCTTAACGTCACATGGCAAAGGCTTTGAAGATCTTATCAACCATGCATAATATTTCCAGAGAAACTGGAACAATACGTCTCCGCAAGGGACAAGGACAGAGACCTTAACTGGGCTTCCGTGCCGCATAGTCCTCAAGCCCTCATATCACTCACTGTGATTCTGTCGTTGATAACACTAAATGAGCCCAGAAGTACTTCCAGAAAACACTGCCTGTGAACACATTCCACCGTACCCTCCATAGACTATAACCATAACTTTAACATGCAAAAAAGAATCCCTAAGTTAACATGGTCCAGAAGCACCATCATGCTCTGTGGATCAAATGTAATTTAAAATGGACAAATAGTGGCAAATTGTCCTGTGGTCACACAAGTCTAAATTTCTTTTTGGAAATCATAAGAAAGAGCAAGGCCTACCAGTGTGTCATCAGTGATCAGGTTTAAAGTCAGTAGGCTTTGTGTAAAAAGTGTCTAGCCTGAACGAGCCTGTTTTCAGTACAGATCTTTCACTAGTATTCAGTGACTGGCGCATAATTAAATGAAAAATATGTGAAAGATGACCCCAAACCTCTATCAGATAAGAATAGGACCAAATTCTAACACACAAAACTCAAGCTACTCCCCTCCTCAGTGCACAGACATCTGCAAACTGAATTGAAAAGAAGAGCAGATGCTAAACCATGGTCTTTAATTTAATTCATTAAAATCAGTAATGTGGCAGAAGAAAAAGTCATTCTTTTTTGAATGCGTTTAACTAAAGAAAAAACATAATGGCAGTTACCTATGTAGCAGAAGAAAGGAAGAGTGGTAGCACAGTTCTCATCTGTCCACTGGCCAGAGTCACTGAATGACATTGCAGTGCAGTGTTGACGATTATCAGGTTGGCCCGATTTCCAGTGTCTGAAAGAGGAGTCACTCCCATCCGACCACAGTCTAGTTCTGTACAGACCAATGTATACTGTATGACCATTTGCTGCAACACGTACCTTTTCATTTTCTGCTGCATTCCTTATGCTTGGAAGATCAGTATGATTGTCTCTACAGTAGCTTTGGGCTTCATTCCATGACAATACTGTCGTTATCAGAATGTACTGATCATTGAGACCTGCAACACAGACACACAAACGGCTTATGGTTTGCCATATTTTCAAGGACAGAGCCAGCTAAGGTCTGGTGGAAACACGAACACATTTTGAATCTAACAGCAGGCATATGACATGTAACCAAGGGTCAGATTTAACAGATGTCTGCATATATTAGTAAAAATCATGTTAAACCTTTTTGTTACGTGCAATCAAATATGGCAGCTGACCTTTAACACTGGAGTTGGAAGCATTTTTTAACATATTTGCTCGAACTATCAGAATTTCTGACAGTAGTACATGAAATAGACAGTTTAGAACAAATACCACCCCTTTGGCCCCACCTACAGCCCATAGTCAGATTTGCAAAATTACCAAAGAGTCAAAGATAACAGCCTTGTTGCCCACACTGCATTACACCCTGTATACAGACAAAACATGTCCAGATGATACATTCATTCTGAACACTGCTCTCGCTTGCCTGGACCAAAAACTATTCATTTATTCATTGACTGCAGCTCTTACTAACCCCATTGTCTCATTGAGAGTCATCATTCTTTGTGACTTGAGCATCAGTTTCTCCCTGGACAGTTGGATCTGAGACTGCCTGCTTCCCAGCCAGTAAGACTGGGCAATATTAGTAAGACCAAGGACCTGATAGTGGATAACAGAAGGCTCCAGGAAGGAGAGTGCACACCCATCCCATTACAGGACCAGCAGTGGAAGTGGAAAAGCAAGACTTGTAACAACTATTCCATAAAGTTAAGCTATAATATAAGCAATGTAATAAATCTTATTTGTGGTTTTTGTAATCTGGCGGTTGCAGTAGGCCTACTAAACATACAGAAAACAGTTTCACTGAAGTGATAAATGGGTTATATTTACCGTAGCAGACAAAGAATTTGTCTGAATAGCGAGTATCACAGGGTACATCATTCCATTTTCCATCAGAAAGCATTTCTCCACACAGCTCTCTCCCGCCTGCATTATTTGGTTCTCCTGTATTCCAGTTTCTGAACTCTGTCTCTCCCGGGCCATAGAAGCTGCTGTTTGTAATGGACCACCTCCAGCTGTTCAAGTCATCATAGAGTCCAATCCAGGCAGAGCCAGTCTGGCTGCCTAGTTGAGTCAGTGCATTCACATCATCGGTGTTGTAAAGGGTGGCCAGGTCTGTGTAATGGGTCCTGCAGTAAGTCTGTGCCTCAGTCCAGGATTTTGCTTCATTCACAAAGTGGTACTGGTGAGAGACAGCTGAACCAAGGGTCAGGAAACCTGTTTGCAAAAGAGAAACAGGGTGAAGCTGTTTTGTCTCAAACAAGGACCTTGTCATCTACACTCAGGAATTTAATCACAAAGTTTGAAACCATGAAATATCCATCTGTACAGGTTAGTGTGCTTGTTCAAACAGGCACGCCACTGTTTTCTGTTTATCAGTCATAGACAAGCAAACTATTTCTTGTTAAATCCCATTTATTATTACAGTGGAACACTGCTGAAAGTGAAGTGCTGTACTTTACTTTCTTTACAACCTGTGAATGTTCTACATCCCAACAAAAAGACTAGCATGTCAGAATTGTCAGAACCTCTCAGCAACATTTATTTAAAATATATTCTAGGAGAAATGGGGCCATGAAGGATCCACCACCAACAGCCTACACTGCACAGCAAATGAAGTGCAGTTTGTTTAGTGGATTCAGAGGCACCTTCCAAATGGGACATGACTTAGCCCGCCACTGTAACATATGTAGCCGACGAATCAGCATTTTTTTAATAATGTGTAGACTCTTAATTGAGACACTGCTGCTGTCTACTGTTCACACACACACACACACACACACACACACACACACACACAAAGCCCAGGAGCAACCATCCATCCACCTGTTGATTCATCTGTTAATACTCTGAGCAATATATGAGGTAGTGCACTTAATGTGTCCTCTGTGAAAATGCAGTGTAGTTGCTTATTTCCTTGCTTATTGCCACAATGAAACTAAATTGTTCTAATAAATGGTGGTGTGCTGTGTGAACCAACCTGAGAAGAGTAGAATGAAGAACACCATGCTGTGGGTTATCTGAGAGAATGCAACAAAACAACAATGTTGGAAGCATGCTGGGGGAGAACAAATAATCTCAAGGCAGTGAACTTTCTCAGGGGAACTTCCTGCATTTCTTATACAGTGATACAGTGTATAAAATTTTACTTTGGCCAAGCCATAGTAAACAATATTTAAATAATATTGTTGGGTTCAGTGTGCAGACTTTCTGTTCAGTCTACTCCATTGCTTTCTTTAAACACCCCCAGGCAAACTTTTTCTAAATGAACATGTGCTTGGTATTAATTGTGTCAAACTTGTAGTTAGTGGGATTTTCTCCTCAGGAGTTTATCACACATACAGGAACTACAAGCAAATATGCATGTGCTGTTTGGGCTGGGACAGCAAATAGCTCTCATTTTAATATTACTAAGGTAGAAAAAAGCAACTGACACTCACCGGCTTGTTGACAAAAATATCCTGAAAAGAAGAGATGTGCTTTTTTTCACCACACTTCTGTCTTGAAAAATTCAGCATTCACTCCTGATGTCTGCCCCTGACCACGGAGATGGAGCCACTGTTGTTCAGGAATGAGGATGTACTACATAATAACCTCTGTAATAACCGGTTTGTGCATGTGGCTATTCCTGAGAAAGATATGAAAGATTTCTTTCCTCTGTGCAATGATACTGTATGTGCGGGTCACAGGTTCAACTTCTCAGAAAACAGTGTGCAGTGAAAGAGGGAAAATCAGTCCCATTTGCTGTACATTGTGATGACACAGCAAACGTCAGCACACAGTGCACACAACACAATTGCAATTAACTCTGCCACTCTCTGCAATTAACCCATCATACCTGTGCAGCAGGGGGCAGCCAAAAATAGTACCACGGGAGCAGTGTGTGTGTGTGTGTGTGTGTGTGTGTGTGTGTGTGTGTGTGTGTGTGTGCGTGTGTGTGTGTGTTTGTGTGTGTGTGTGTGTGGGGGGGGGGGGGGGGGATTACATTTTTACATTTAATATTTTTAAAAAAGCCCTTTTCTTCATTGGCAAATTAGACATGGACCCTCCCATTGTAAATGTTTTAATATCATCAAGATAGAAGATTTAGACAGACATCTTCATTGATTGGTGTGGTAAAATCATCCCCGACTACAGCCAAAATGTAAATGATTAAGTCTATATTTTCTTGATTACACAAATGTAGCAATTACTCATAGTTTTAAAGGTTGATTACTTGTGATTTAATGTTATAAAATGTAACAGTTGGCTGTGCAGTAATTAGACAGACGTTTTCATGGGTTGGTCTGGTGAACTCGTCTCAGACTCAGGGTGGTGCTGTTTGGAAGCCCATTTCGGAGGAGCTCCTCACGAAGCTGAGGAACAAAAGAGAAGATAAATCAAGATCACATGTTGGCAACTGGTGTTAACATCCACCTCAGTACCATTCCAGGTACAGTAGACACACAGCTTCCTATACTTTGTGCCACATTTGATATCTGTCAAACTTGTGAGCCTTGGGTTTTTACTAATGCAACAATTCTTAAAGGTGTTGGTTTCTACACTTCTGCCATTTTGAGCTAGTCCTTCCCACTACACACTAATAGGAAGTACTGTATGTCTAGCATTCACTTACTGGCCTTAGGATTGTCTCTTCGATCTCAGCTTCAGTTAGCTCAGCTGTAGCTTTAACCACAACCCTTAGAGCGGTGACAGTAGCTGTGGACAGCAACTTTGTGTAGTCAGTACGAAACAGCTGATTTACTTGAACAACAACTTAAATAAGCGAGTCTTAAAAGAAATTATAACCCAAAATCCAAAAAAGTTAGGATGATGTGTGAAATGACACTTAAAACAGAATGCCAAAGACAAGAGCCCATATTTCTTATTCAAAATAGAACACAGATAACAAATGTTAAAATTGAAAAAGTACAGTCTATTGTTAAAACAAATATCAAAGTATGTATAAAAATAATTTTGAATTTGATGCTGACAACATATCTTTAACATGTTGTGACAGGGCAGGAAAGAGCTGAAAAGCAAGCAATATTGAAAAGAATTAGCTGGGAGAACATTAAGCAACAAATTGGTAAACTGACAGTATTGGTAAATTGGCATTGGGTCAATAACATCATTGGCTATAAAACATTGCTTTAGAGAGTTCTGAGTCTCTCAGAAGTTAAGATGGACAATCTGTAAAGGAGTGCACAAATACATTATGGATTTTTTTAAACACTCTGCCCTTAACGTCACATGGCAAAGGCTTTGAAGATCTTATCAATCGTGCATAAGAGAAACTGGAACAATAAGTCTCCGCAAGGGACAAGGACAGAGACCTTAACTGGGCTTCCGTGCCGCATAGTCCTTAAGCCCTCATATGACACCGATCACTCACTATGATTCTGATTCATTGATAACACTAAATGAGCCCAGAAGTACTTCCAGAAACCACTGCCTGTGAACACATTCCACCGTACCATCCGTAGACTATAACTAAAACTTCCATCCATAAGAATCCATAAGTGAGCGTGGTCTAGAGCACAATCATATACACAAGTCTACATTTAACATTCTTTTTGGAACTCATAAGAAAGAGCAAGGCCTACCAGCGTGTCATCAGTGATCACTTTTAAAGTCAGCAGGCTTTGTGTAAAAAGTGTCTGGGAACCAGCCTGTTTTCAGTCCAGATCTTTCACTAGTATTTAACATTTGGCGCATAATTAAATGAGAAATATGTAAAAGATGACCCAAAACCAAATTCTAACACACAAAACTTAAACTCCCCACCTCAGTGCACGGATATCTGCAAACAGTGGCTGCAAATGGTAAACATGTCCATCAATTTTTAAAAGAGGTCATTTTGTGAACAGAATTGTACAATCATAGTTTAAATTATAGGGGGTACTGGGAGGTACGGTACCTGCTGATCAAAACCCAGTACCCCCTAAAGAGACAAAAATAGCAGGGTTGGGGGAAACTGGCATATTAATGTAATATAATGTAGTACCCCCCGAATTATGGAGGGCTAATTCACACTCTGTGTACAATTTCACAAAGAAAAAGTGAATATATTCTGGTTTTATTAACATTTTATGCATCCTCCAAGCGTTTGTGGAACTGAGGTTGAATGAAGATTCAGATACAGTACCTTTACTATATGCATACATACATGTGGGTTTTATAAGTACTTTTTAGATGTACCGTGTCCTTAATGTAATTCATTACAATGACTTACATGTCAGAAGAAAAAAATACATTCTTTTTTGAATGCGTTTAACTAAAGAAAAAACATGGTAGTTACCATTGTTGGGAAGTAACGCGATACATGTAATTCCGTTACGTAATTTAATTACAAAATAAATGTAACAATAATACATTACAGTTACTGGAGAAAAATGTGTAATTCAATTACAGGTACTTTTGAATTTTTTCAAAATTACAATTTGAATTACATCTTAACATTGTCAGCAAAACCTTGCTAAAACAGCCTATATTTTAAAAAAAAAAGCTGTTTCGTGTGTTTTTCTTAGGCTACCGTAGCCTACAAAACATCCCTGTTGCCATTTCCCTCCACAGTTGGATGTGGGGCTTTCTGTTAAAATGTTTACAGGGACAAAATCATGAAAACATTTGAAAAGTAATCAAAAAGGAATCAAAAAGTAATAAGTTACGTTGCTCAGATAAAGTAATTCAAAAAGTTACATTACAATTACATTTTAAACAGGGTAACTTGTAACTGTAACAAATTACATTTCTAAAGTAACCTTCCCAACACTGGTAGTTACCTATGTAGCAGAAGAAAGGAAGAGTGGTAGCACAGTTCTCATCTGTCCACTGGCCTGAGTCACTGAATGACATTGCAGTGCAGTGTTGACGATTATCAGGTTGGCCCGATTTCCAGTGTCTGAAAGAGGAGTCACTCCCATCTGACCAGGTTCTGTTTCTGTACAGACCGATGTATACTTTGTTACCGCTTGCCGCAACACGGACCTCTTCATTTTCTGCTGCATTCCTTATGCTTGGAAGATCAATAACATTGGGTCTACAGTCGCTATGGGCTTCATTCCATGACAATACCGTCCTTATCAGAATGTACTGACCATTGTCACCTGCAACACAGACACGCAAACAACTTATTATGTGATATATTTTTAAAGACAGAGCCAGCTAAAGTCTGGTGGAAACATGAACACATTTGAATCTAACAGCAAGCATATGACATGTAACTAAGGGTCAGATGTAACAGATGTCTGCATATGTAAGTAAAATCATGTTCAACCTTTTTGTCACCTGCAATTAGATAGCATGTTTAACATATTTGCTGGAACTATCACAATTTATGACATTAGTACATGAAATAAGACAGTTTAGAACAAATACCACCCCTTTGGCCCCACCTACAGCCCATAGTCAGATTTGCAAAATTACCAAAGAGTCAAAGATAACAGCCTTGTTGCCCACACTGCATTACACCCTGTATACAGACAAAACATGTCCAGATGATACATTCATTCTGAATACTGCTCTCGCTTGCCTGGACCAAAAACTATTCATTTATTCATTGACTGCAGCTCTTATTAACCCCATTGTCTCATTGAGAGTCATCATTCTTTGTGACTTGAGCATCAGTTTCTCCCTGGACAGTTGGATCTGAGACTGCCTGCTTCCCAGCCAGTAAGACTGGGCAATATTAGTAAGACCAAGGACCTGATAGTGGATAACAGAAGGCTCCAGAAAGGAGAGTGCACACCCATCCCATTGCAGGACCAGCAGTGGAAGTGGAAAGACGACTTGTAACAACTATTCCATAAAGTTGACCTGGCTCTTGACTTTAAAAGTCATGACTGATGATGCGTATAGACTACCAAACTTAAAACTTTAGTTGCCAATCTATAATGTAAGCAATGTAATAAATCTTATTTGTGGTTTTTGTAATCTGAGAATTCTGTATTGACATAAAGGTAAGATGGACACCAGGATCCTGGACAGCAATCCATGAGATTTCCAAATGTGTGTCATTTTAATCCACAATTAAGGTTTTGAACAGCTAACACGCTTCAAGTACTTGCAAGTACCTCTTATACAGATTACTTATGCTCATGGTTTAAGGTATTTTCTTCTATATATCACTGTAATTAAGGTAACTTATCCTCCAAGTAAAGTCCATTGTGGGTGATTGAAACTAACCTGAGAGAAGCAGGATGAGGAACATGATTCTGTACAGATTACCTGTGGGCATGCAACAGGGAAGATATGAAATGACAACAGTGTATTAGAATGGGGAAAATCAATCTCAAGACAGTGTGCTTCTGTTACTTCCTTAATTGTTATGATATTACATTTCATTTTCCATAAAGACTACTGTTGCAGAAGATAATAGCCTCCATGCTCGACAAAACAAATAAATGACTAATAGATCCTGCAGTAAGTCTGTGCCTCAGTCCAGGTCTTTGCTTCATTCACAAAGTGGTACTGGTGAGAGACAGCTGAACTGAGGGTCAGGAAACCTGTTTGCAGAAGAGAGAGGAGGTGAAGGTTTTGTCTCAAACAAGTGGTTTTCATCTGTAACACTGAAATAATCGGGGCCCAATTGTTCAAAAGTGTATTTGATAGGATTTTGAACGACTTATGAATTATGTTAGCGGTCAGAACCGATCCTGGCATAAGCAGAGGTCAAACATAAAATTCAATAATAAGGAAAGCAAAATTTTTAGTCATCTGTGTACATTTCCCACACTTCTCATTTCCCTCTTCCCAGATAAAATCTTGTCTGGTTTTAAGAATTGAAGATTTTTTTTTCTATCATCTGTTAATAAGGTGCCTCTGAAACTCAATTTGAATAGATTAGTATGTGTTTGTGCCATCACTCAGCTTATAAAAATTGCATTAGCATAATGGTGTCATTTGTTAATGAGAGCAAAATGCCAAAAATGAACATTTTAAGCACATAACTGAAGATGTTGGTGCAACTGACAGACCAGTTGGCAGATACACGTCACACTGACCGAACTGTTAAAAAAAACAAAGATGTGCATTTCTCACCACACTGTCTTTGCTGTTGAGAGTTTTTCACATACACTCCTAACACTGGTGACAGAGCTACTGTTGTTCAGGAACAAGTATGTACCACATAAAATCTTCATCGTCAGCGGGTTGTGCACTTAAAAGCCGTTCCTCAGGTAGCTATACTTCCTCCTCCCCAGGGCACAGGAGTGGCACAGAAATATTTAACATGTAAGCACATCATGTGTCAAGATTTAATACCAACTTCCTCCTCCCCAAAAATGTATGCCTCATTAAATCAGTAGGACAGAGTGGTGCAAAAATGTTGGGTTAATAGTTTTGTTTACACAATGTTCATCAACTTGTGTTGGGACAGAAATGTGCTTTTCTTAATCAAAAAGTGTGTGTGGGGAGAGGGGCAGATTGGGGTCCCTTTGAATCCCCTCCCAGGTCCTCCTGCACCCCTTCACCTCTCTGCAGGGATATGTGCTGCTCATCATTTCAGCTGATCGGATATCAGTCCTTTCTCCCCTAGCAGCACACCATTAATAGAGGCTTTAAACTGAGATGTTCTGTGCTGAGCAACTGAGGAAAAGTTAAGCATTTTTCCAATGTGGGGGAATGGTGGTTCAGCAGGTAAGGGGAGTCCACCAGCAATCAGGTCACTGGTTTGGTTCCAGCTGCTGACAAAATCAAGGCATCCTTGAGCAAGACACTGTGCCCCACACTGCTCTCAATGTGCTGGTTGGTGCCATGCATGCCAGCCTTCTGTCATCAGTGTGCAAGTGAGGGCAAGGCATTATACTGAAAAGTGCTTTGTGCACTGTGCTAACTGGAAAGCACTATATAAATAAATGCAGCCCAATAGTCACTATTTTCCCAGAATGTGAGGACACTGTAGTTTGCAAAGCAAACCCATGTGCCTTTGCTAGCTATTGGAAAACCATACATTGACCTCCCTGTGCTCTTCAAAAAGAAGTTGCAGTGTACATAAAGTGAAGTCATCCAGAACTAGAAAAGCACTTGGACAGCGCATATGAAACATGGTATATGAACCCAGTATGTATGCCTGATTTTGAGTATGATTTGTACACATACCCAAATAAAGCCTGTGAAAATTTAGTCTGGAGGATGAATAAAATAAATGCCTTGTTCTGAGTTTAACTTGCTTGTTCAACATAACTAGTTTGGATGTCAAAACAGACAAGGAAGTGCATACCCCAGCTTTATTCAGCAAGAGACAAACAAGGGTGTGTCAAATTACAGGTCTGTAAATACTTTGAATACAGATCTAGTTCTTGCACCACCACATTCAAATTTTACTTTTAGCAAGAGATCAGCCTACATATTAACCATTTAGTAGCTAGTCAACATTTATTCCATCTATCCACATTGAGTGTATATTACTGAAAAGAAGTTTAAGGTACAAGCTGATTTAGCATTTGTATTTTATTTAGAAGCACAGTAGTGAGAAAACATCCATACAGGCCATGCTGCAGTCTCATCAGATCTTCCTGCGGTCTTCCAGTTGCACCTGAAAATGTAAAAGATTGCTTTTTGGACAGACACCCACTGTTGCTGTTGGCAGGAAACCTCTTAAGTCCATTTTTGGTCACGTTTCTTTTTACTGGAACAAAACAAGGCTATAGGACAATCTTCATGTCACCCTGTGGTCTTTAGAAATATTTGACATGCAAGCACATCATATGTCAAGATTTAATACCAACTTTGACAACAATATTCAGGCTTAAATGCTTTGTAAACTGCCCCCCCCCCCCCAAAAAAAGGTATTTGGACACATGGGATTTTTCACCCCACAGCAATAACATGCAGTTTAGTGACTGCAGACACCAACACTACCTTCTGTATGTTGTAGCTCTATTCGCTTTGCCTGCTAGCATGGTGGCCATTGATACTCACAAACTGGGTAGGTTTCTGATTCACCACTTCTGACGGGAAGAGCTCCATGGGGTTCACCATAGCTGCATTAAGAAACACCCCAAAAACAAAACAAAGGAACACCCCTTGGATGAATTCAGTGACATTTTAAAATTCTTTATGGTAAGAGTTACAAGAGGGTCTTTGAGAAATTTTAGGGGTGGGGGGATAATTCAAGATTCATTAAATACTTGCCTGTCACAGATGTCTTGGCTACACCCACAGAACCCAAGCCATGGACGGTGGATTTGAAGGACACGCCCATGTTTACATCCTCCACTGGGTATGAGCACCTAATGGCAAGCCTGTAAGAAAATGCACAGCTAACTTGGCAACACCAAAAGCACAAAAATATGTAATACAGTATATTAACTCTAAAAGTTATAGTTTCAATCTCGTCTGAGTGAATTGACTGAACAAACACAAATTAAAGACGAGTCAGAGTAATGAGTGTTGTGCACATGGGATAATTTATCAAGTATAAACCTTTACACACTACACATTTCACAAGCAACTTAGTCAACACAATGCTTTGGTCGTGGTTCCATTAATATAAGTTGCCTGCAAAATGAACAACATGCAGGAGTTTACATTTGATTCTGATCAATAGATGGTTGGTCACTTCCACCACACCTGATTCTCAGTCCTCTTGGACAGCTCCTAACTTAAACCAAGATTCCTTGCTAGGAATTGTTTAGGTTAGGGGTTGTTCAGAAAGTTTAAGAACAACTCTGAGCAAGGACGGGAAAGCAACTTTTATCTTAGCGAGATGTGGCTGACCCAGTTGCTAGGTCTGACTGTTCTAAAAGCAGTCACTTTCAATCAAATTTCCTAAAAAAAAATTAAAAACCTACACAAAGGTGGTGTCCCTTGTTATGACCGGCCTGACACTGGGGATTTGCTCTGGCTTAAAGACGATCATATTCTCAAAGATCATCACGCCACCCTTCACCTGATTGGGAACAAAATGCGTACACTTGTAAATGCAAGCTTCAACTGCCTTTGTGTGCATACTGTTGCAGATCAAACTTAAAAAGTAAAGACCTTTTTAAACAGAAGATCACACCTTAACAGTAGTTCCACACTTTGAAAGCTCAAATTCAAAGAGAACCCTGGTGTCGTCGGTTTCTTTGGGCTTGCATATTGGGTCCAAGAGCGTGGTCCTAAGTGGAACCGCTTGGGGAACGGACTTAATTACATCGGCCACTACCGTCATCACCCCTCTCGGGGAACATACTGAAGAAAGCACAGGACAAAAAACACATACAAGACGCTGCTCATCTTACAGACTCAGCAAAAGTAAAAACCAGATCTGGTTGGTAATATATGGGATACATCAGAAAACTGCATAAAAGGATGCACCAAACTGCATTAGTTGTACTGGATTGTGGAGCTATGCAATTTAACAGCTTTTACAGAAGTACAGAACTAAAATGCAGCATGCCTACATCATGAGAATATATCAACACATTGCATAGGCAGCACCTCAGCGGCCTGATCCTACTAGTGCAACTTAGAGATATTTTGACTTTACTGGGTCTTTAGGTAGCCAGACTACTGACAACCTACCGATGATCTGGGTAGTTTGGAAGGGACAGCGTTTGGCCGAGTACTTCTGAATCTCCTGTGTCTTTGCATCTCTGGAGAGGATTTCAAAACTCCCAAAGAACCTTTGCAAGTTAACACCCTAGAAGGGAAATGAGGAATTAGTAATTGAAGTAAGTACACTTACATCACATTTACTGCCAAATTGCTCTACAGCCAAAAGATGGTATAAAATTCATTCAACTTTGCAGAGGTCAAACTTATATACTGTAACTCAATGTTTGCCCGTTATGAACTGAAGTAATGGAAAGCCATACTTCATACACATATCCGGGGCTAAAGAGAGGGACATCCAGGAGAACGCTCTGACTGTCGTTGACCATCAGGTATCCCTGCTCCGCAGCAAACTGCTCTGTGAGAGGATGATCACCAATAGTGATGTCCCACATGTGGTCGAACTCCTTATGATCCAGCTTGAAAAATATCCCATGGTCCATGCACTGGCCACTAAAGGTGGGAGGGTCTAATACATAAATAAACCCATAACAAAATATTATACAAATCATAAATAAACCAACCACAGTAAATAATTTGCAACCAACCCATCTGTAAAAATCTGGATTATGCCATAATGTAGTTCAACTAAAAAAAAATGTTTTTTTCTTCCAGAAAACATAACAGTGCACATAGCTATGGGCTTGCCAATTCTGCCATCTTGGGAAGCGTTTCAATCCGTGTCTGCAGATAATACAAGGCAGCCTTCAGCTTTAGTCATTAACAGTTCACTGATGGTGGCACAGATAAGCCATTGTGTTTGGGAACCCCTGCTCCTCTTCTGGATTTGGGATAACTTACAGACATCATGGATCCTTGCTTCAAATGAGGCCAAGTGAAAATAGTAATGTTCTTGATTCATGATGTTGAGTGTGAAGTTAACATTCATCAAGTACTTCAAAACACCCTCTCTGAAATACTACAGAGAAAAGTAAATATAAAAGTTTAGAGACAGTATTAACTTAATGCATTCATGGTAAGTTTGTCATACTGCAGCTTCAACTTACCCATTTTCTTACTATGGGATCCTCAAATGGGACCTTGATGACATACCCATGGCTTCCATTGGCATGAGGAACATCCACAATGGTGTATCCGCTCTGGGTTGCATTGGCAACAGGGAATTCATGGACATTTATGGTCATAGCTGCTAGCATCACATCAGAGGGAATGTTCCCCAGGTAAACAGTGAAAACTCTCTCCTCAAGAATGGTCTCTGTTAGAGAATGAGACCTCATAACGCTGATGACATGGCATTCATTCATTGATTTATTTACTCAGAAAAGGACAGGCAATGCAAGTTTTCTTTCTAGAGCACTTACGGTTTACAGTGAAGGGTAAGCGAGGAAGCAATGGAGTCATCAAAAACTTAGTATGCCAGTGTCTGCTCTCAGTGTGAACACTGTCCATGAACACACCTTCAAAGTACAAGTAAATTGTGTACATCTCCAAGTAGGCATTATGAGCCACAAAGCTCTGCAGGGAGATACGAGATGCAGTCAGGGGTGCCAAACTTGGTAAGAAGAGCACACACTTAGAGATTTGAAGTACAATTCAGCTACCACACTACAGTAAAACAAATCACTGCAAGACAAATCTGACCTCCCTCTTTTTTTGCACCAAACCATTCTGTTTTTCCACCATCTTTACAAGGCCATGGCCTGGCCTGAAAAGTTCTCAAAGTACCTGATACACTAGATGAGTGATGGGCAATTTAGAAGCTGGTTGAACTGGTTTTACCTGTGCAGTTAATACAGGCAATTTTTTCCTAGTTAACTCCTCTACTTGGGTGATGAGTTGTGCCAGTTACAATCAGTGTATTTAGTGAATTGCTGGAACAAATATGTGGTACTGGATTGTAGCTTCTCAGACCAAATGGTCCATCACTGGAGGAGACATTCTTTCATATTTAAATCAGAGTCTTGTGTGGTATTCCTTTGTTTCCTGTAGAAATATACCAGACCTCAAACACACACAAACTTGGTAACTGACTGAATGACTATCCACTTACATGTCTATGACCACCTTCAGCTCCAAAGGGAATGGTGATATTAATCTCGTCTTCACCAGTACTAAGGGTGTAGCCCCTATCAACTGTGATCTGTGGGTCTAAGAGTTTGCCGTTGACCCCGATGTGGAGGTTTTTGCTTACAAAGCCAGCGTGGCTGGGTAAGGGGAAAGTCATGGCAGGAACTTGCCAATTAAGACTGGTCCCATCAAAAGACCCTTCATCTGAAAGGCAAATGTAAAATGTACCCAAAAAATTTAAAAGGTGGTACTATCAATTTACTTTTAAACTGTGACAGATACAAAATATTTAAATTACTCCCACACTACAATGAATGGAGGAAACTAATCTGTGCTGATATACCACCTGCACTACAGGCAGCTACCAGATCAAAGATGGCAACACTCCATCCCTGTCTAGAGAAAAGGACAGCATGGATGACCTCCACAGGAACTCCATTCACCTGAGGCGAAGCAGGGAAAACAGTTAAGCCCTGATTTACCAGAAATCATGAACAGCACACCATGTCTAATGAAAAGCTGGTTACCATGGAGATAAAAGAGAAAGGTCTGCCATGAGGTGTGCGGAACAGCACGCGGCCGGGAGTGAGGTGGAGCCTGTAGCCCAGCTCATGGGCCTTGCTGAGGGAGAGTGGGGTTGACATTTGTCCGTCCTTCAGGAACATCAGCTGCCAGGCTGAGGAAGCCAGAGAGTACACCTAGAGCCATGAGGAGATGGAGCATTTATACAAAGTTAGTTTAACAAATTCAAACCAGGTAAACTACCAGACAGGGGTCCATTGGATTATGAAGTAATGGACAGGAGACTTACAGATGAAAAGGTGAAATCCCAGTTTTGATTCTGAACACCACCCCCAGTGATGGGATAGGGAACTGCACTATCTATGGTTACCTGTAGTGAACATACAAACACACCACTCAGGCACTGCAAGTGACAAACTAATGCCCAGTTAGATGGTATGAATGTTTTATCTTAAAAGTGTATCCTACAAAAGAAAGTACCTCCATGTAATCCATTTCACAGATAACCTCTCTAGGAGATAGAGGCAGTGGCAAAGTACATGTCTTGGACACGTTATAGGTCATCTCCTCACCATGTTGGTCACTCGTGATCAAGTTGAAGTTAAATGTGAACTCCTCATTGCCCTAGAAATGTCCCAGAGTTAAACTTGCATGTGACCAGTTTTCAGATTATTCATGACTGCACATTAATTGAGGATGTAACCTCCTATTCACACTCACTCTACTAATCACAATGACCAAATCTACATTTTTCCTCATGTATCTAAATGTTTATTTAAACAGGGACAGTGCACAGTACTAAATCAGATTACAGCCAGAGGCTGATTTACGCCTGTAGCCCTCGACATTTAACACACACCAAAACTTTATGGACACCGCATAGCCTACATGATGACCGATAGAAGCATATCATATTGAACATATTGCTCCTTAAACTAATTAACACAACACTTCTAAAACAAGACACATTAATAATGAACAAGACCTTAACATATTCATATAGTTAAATTTAGTTGCGTAATAAATCTCCGTACTACAATGCATTTTAAAGAGTAGGCCTACCTGTTCTCTGGTATGGCAAGAAAAATAAGACGCCCTTAATTCAGCAATTCCCACTTCAGTGAAAAACTCAGAGGAATATCCACAAACAGCGCCATATTCTTTTGTTATTGGATGGAGACCAGTAGTATCTGAAATTACAAATCACCAGTGTTGGAATGCTAGCATAAGGAGCAGTCAGCAAAATCAATAACCTGTTAAATAGCCCTAACATAGAAGGGACGTTTTACCAACGGCCTCGAAGCGGGGTTCAGATCTGGCATTGTTCAGACGAACTTGCACGGCAAGGTATCTTTCTCTACATTCTGTCTCGATAATGCCTGTGAAAATATCTGAACATTTAGTCTTCCTCGTGTTTAATGTAGACGTTTGAGCTTTAATCTTCAAATCATTGTAAAATAAACCCCACCTGTTGGGATGTCTCCACTCTTCGCCTTTACATTCACAAAGAGTGAAAACCTGTGGATTAGCGCGTTTTAGTTTATGCTCAGGAGGATTAATCGATTATTAAAACTACAACAGAATGCAATGATTTGTTCACACTTACGTGATGGCTAGACAGAAATACATGTTGGAAAAACAGTGCTTCCTAGTCATACGTGCCACTATTACATTTAAACTCTTAACAACGCATGCAATTACAACTAACGACAACACCCGTCTATGAGCCAATCAAAAGACACTTCCATTAACTTTATTGAATTCAGGTGGTCACTACGTTTCAGTATACTTATGGAGACACTGCACGCGCGCGCTTGCTTTAGTGGCATTAATAAAACTCCACTGGGTGGCGCAGCGAACGTTTAAAAATAATTTCTGATTTTACACGGTAAGTTTCTTGCTTTTCTGCAAAAAACACAAATTATCACAATTTGCTTTTCGTGTTGTCTTCGTTTTGCAGGGACACGATGAACAAGGCAACACAACAGAGCACCGTGAGTTTATTTACTAAGTTTCGTTAAAGTTCGTTTATTTAAGGCCTGCTCTCAAATTCGACTAGCCCCCTTTAACTTACCATCTTACCAGAAACGGGCCCCTGTAAAAAAGATGGAGTTATAACAATTTTGTGTACCAAACAATGTCAATGTTTTGTCGTAGAGACGACCTCCTGTCTTGGCTTCATACTCCAATCGCACAATAAGCCACCCCACCTTCATGCCGATTTATCAGGAGTCTCTGCAGAGGTGGTTGTCGCCTGCCTGTCCTCCTCCAGGTGCGAGCTGGGGTGGGGTAGGGCTGCTAGCCAGCAGTCTGGACTGTGCTCATTGACACACGTTGGTGAAAGCTGCTACATACAGCGCTAATCCCGTTATTCTGAAAACCATTAGCATCTGTGTGCTTGTGTCATTTGCAGTGCCAGTGATGACCCCCTTGGATTTCTACTACACTGACCCAAATCTGCCCCCCGGCCAGCGGGTGCCCAATATTGTCACTAAGTTTGAGGTCAGGAGATGGAATGGATTTTAATAGCCTATGTGTTTTCTTCAAAATTAGTGCCAAAGATAATCACACTCAGGCCTACAAAGCAGACCGAGCTTCTGAAGTCCTCAAACACAACAGATTAATCTTGTCCATGATGTATATCCTGGGGGCTTTTGTTAAATGATCCTCATCTCATGCATGACCTGTTACACAGATTTTTTAAATCAGAACTACTAGCAGGAATGCATTATCTCATAAGGGTGGCAGTGGGCTTTTCAGCAACAACATTAATTTTCTGTATTAATTTCATATTAAAAGTACAAACGGATACAATGTAATAAGATTGTGATATCAACTGTGGGTGATCCAGCTTTCCCAGGATTAGATGATTTGTATGGCTCAGGAATGGGCATTGGTGGGGTTTTAGGGGGCTTGGGGAAGGGACTGGGGTCCAGCATATAACCCATGTGAGATTAAAATGGGATCAGACAGACTGACCAATTTTAATAACATTGTCCCCTTTCTGCTCAGACAGAGCTAAGCGGTGGGCTTCTGGGAGGAAATTGTTCTTGTAACGAGAATACAGCCCTGAGGCCCTTTGAGTGTAATGTGAATGTTACATGTAACATTATACATTTTGTAAGGTAGAAGTAATACAGTAGCTTGTGAGAGGTTGTAATGCTGTAGCAAGCAAGCTGTTTGCCAGGACGTCATTTCAGACATCTGTCAACTACCTTTGCCATTCATTGTGTTTTAAAACAAAACGGGAAAGATACATACTGATCTATGTCCTCCTAAAAAAAGTTCCAACATTCACAAGGTTATAACTGATATGGTTTTCTTCAGACACTAAAGCATATATATGTAGTGTGTGTAGACATTCTTTCTTGTGTTATTTTGAATGTGAACTTGATTCTGTACCTGATAAATACGGTTTTGGATGTGTGCACCCTGTGAGACTTTTTACCATCATTGCATTTTCACGTAGTACTTTGCTCCCATATCCCTAGGCCATCGAGAACTTTCAGCTCAACACTCCATCACCCATCATGTCCTCTCAGCTTGCTCCCCCCATTCAGCCAGACCCTTTCCTCAGTGGCAACCACCCTGTCCGCAACCTGGGGAATCGGTCGTGGACCATCGACCTTTGCAACCGTCCCCACCCCTACATGTCCCGACCTCAGACTGCTGGAACACTGGAGGTAATCGAGCTGTCTCAGGCAGAGGAGGACGCCATCACTTCACTGCTGCTACTCCACCACAGCAGTGGTGCTAAGACTCAGCAAGGCCAAGGCAGGAGGCCGCCATCATCAGGACACAGGCTCACAGCTCAAAATCAACAGTCGCTTGTCCAGAGTCCTTCAGGAGATGTCCTCAGTCAAAGCCATGGAGCCATCTCAGCAAGGTTGGAGAGCACCCCTGAGGCTTCTTCATCAAAAGCCATCACCACTACAGCTATGGAACCCTGCCAAGTCTCCCCACCACCAGGGACCTTAGTGTACCACCCCAAGATATCTGCTGAGCCCCCTAAAGTTGGTTGCAAAGTCAGCAGCAATGTACAGCCACCAGGGCCTAGTGACCCTGACCCAGTAAACATGGCTCCCGTAAACAACATTAGAGAGCTATCTGTGCACAGTATCACAGAACATTCAGATCTTACTGTGGGTGGTAATGGATCAGACCCAGAGCAGAAACATAGTTAAGAGGGTGTAGTGAGTCAGAAAGGCCAAAGTACCCAGTGGAGACCAGCCAGCGTGATAAAAGTTTTTTCAGTGGTTCAAAAAGGTTTTAATTGTGTTCTTGATTTTCTTATTTTTCTCAGTAGAGTGTCCTTTATTTTATTAAGACATACATTTGTTCATAGGAAGCTTTGATCTGGATATGATGACAGGTTTTTTACAGGTTGGCTATTAAGAAATCCTCCAGCCTCTTTGTTGATATGTTTATTAAAACAGAAAAGGCATGACTTTGTTTTTATTTTGTTTTTACTGAGAACAATTTAAATGGTGGAAAACCACCTGTTTTTGCATATAATACATACACTCAGAAAATAAGGTACATGTGGGTACGCATATTGAAAAAAGGTGTTCTTTTCAGTTCATTGTACCTTAAAGGGTATATGACTGAACCTCTGTGGAACTATGCTGTACCTTTTAAGATACACAATTATGGGGAAGTATATGTTAGCACCTAGAGCATTGTACCCACGAAGTTGACTGCGCAAACTACAGTGTAAAAGGCCTGTCTCCATTTTTGGAATATAAACATTGATGGTTTTGACTCGTTTAAGAACATAATTAGTTCAATTCAATTATAAAAAATTAAAAAGGTTTCTGTCCTTTCGTTTGCACCAGCGTTTTGCTTTTAGTCTCTGCAGTAACAGTAAACAAAGACAGATGAAAAATAATGTTTAAATTTTAAGGCAATGTAGAATATATTTACCCATTGTGGAGGAAAAATGTGACGCACGCTCTCTGGAGAAGACCTGAGCTGCTACAAGATGGAGTGTCAGCTGTAGAGGCCATCAAAAAGTATTGCTTCCTAAAAAACACTGTGTGGGGGTGTGTCTGAAATGGTTTGGCCCTTCATAGACTGGCCCTAACGCTACTATTTTATGGCTTTTTGTAACCAAGTAACTTTGAATGCATCTATGTGTTGTATATCTGAGGTGTACAGAAATGTAAAAAAAAATGTTTAGGTTAATATGCTCTATGTGATGAAAACGTAGACAGGCATTTTCTGTTGCATTAGTCATAAGGAAGTATTCAAGCTGAGTAGTGGTAAAATAATTATTGAATTTTGTTACTCATTTAATGATTTAATTTGATTGCAGCTTTATCAAGAAAGGAGCAAATCGGCAAGGACACTCTTTAAAGCCAACGTTTCTGAGAGTCCTTCAAAAGTCTGGTACCCCCTGTGCTAAAAGCAGCTCATGAGAAGTTTTCACTGACATGGGTGTCCCAGGCAGCAACCTTCCTGACCAAAGTGAAGTTTTATCTTCATTTCAGAAGTTACAGTTGAACTGGATAGGAGAATCTTATGTGACAAAATTCATTTAATTAATTTTATTTCTCTAATTTTAGCGGTGTCATCTGTTGTCTGTCTGTAGAGAGATCCAGCAACACCTTATCCAACTGTGCAGATGGCCGGCACATCAAACTGGACACAGGTCTTTAGCGAGCGGAGGCTCCCTGCGACTGTCAAGGTGGATGGAACTGAATTCTACAGTGCGGTTGGTGCTGAAATTCTTTCAGCATTCTGCATGTATTTTGTATACTACTTACAGTACCCCAGCCAGAACAAGAACACACAAATTTTTATGCTAAGGCATGTCTGGAAAGTGACTGTCCCTGGTGACAAACCACTGCCTACAGCTGTCATCATTGTGTTGGCAATTAACATGTTGGCTTATAGATGCCATGTCCCTATCTTGTCCAAAGTGCTCATATACAATCTTGAGTATATGTGCATAAGGCAGACTCTTTCCATGTACTTTTACAAAATGTGAGCATTTGTGGCTGTTATGTGTGAGAATTGTATTGCCAATGTCCTGACCAGCATTTTCATGCTTAAAAAAGGTAAATATGATGACTGGATTTGTATAAAGCTGGACAATAGTGCAGTTTTGCGACACTCAATACTGTTAAAGGAAGGTTATTTGTAATTTTAATACTGTGATAAAATCAGTTTTTAATGTTTTGTATATTTATACAATAAACAAATTATTTTTTTAAAAGGAGTGTTTTATTTGTATGTTCAACAAGGGAACATATACATACCTTTTAAAGGTACAAATCGGCTTCTCTCTGTGGTGGTACCCTTATGGTACAGGTTTGGATCATCACTAGGGGTACAATATTTGTACTATCGAAAAAAGGTACAAATTTGACCTTAAAGATACAGATTAGGCAATTAAAGGTAAAAATATGAGGGTACAAATATGTACACTGTAAGGGTACTGTCACAGAGACAAGGGTTTGTACCTTTCAAGCTGTACCTTTTTTCCAAGAGTGTGCATACTACATAAAAAAGGCAAACATGCATACCTCTTTTTGCTGGCCGCAAAGAAATGCTGAGCTGGTGACAGTCTCTGAAGTATAGTCTACCAAACTGGGCAGCCTACCCACACTGTGCTATTTAAAACCTGATACTTGCTTTTTAAAAAGTCTGATATTCATTTGCATTCAGTTATCTTCTCCTTCACATGTACGCAAGTCCACAGGAGGCCGCATGTGGGCCAGGATCAGTTTTACAATAAAAAAGGAGCTTCAGCGCTAACACAGCCATCATTTAAAAACAAAAATGAAACGTTTCTATTTTTGGCAAAAAAAAAAAACCCAAAATAAAATACAAATTCCAAGTCATACAATAGCATTCGATGGCAGCAACCATTTTCTTGTGTACAAAGTAGACAAACGCAATGAGATGTTTCTGGTCTGTCAGTAATATTGTGCATGGCTGATACCAATTATTGAGAAAATGTAGCTAATGGTTTGGCACAGTTATCTCAAGCAGAGTGTGTTGTTTGACAGCACTTGCTGTGTTCAGTACTATGCGCTCTAGTTATGTGGAAGAGTTCTCAGAGTCATGCAAAGAGCAAAAACTGACAGACTTGTCAGAAAATGGCAGTGATGGATGGCTGACTTGAGTGATCAGGGTCAAGTTTCCTTCTTGGAGTCCTACGATACAAAGAATGAGGCGGGGGGGGTGGGGGGTGGAAATGGAAGAGACTTGATTGGTGGTACTGCTCATCAGTAATGACAGATTTAGTTCTTGTTTCTTTTTTTTCCAGCTTAGTGCAGATTGCTGAGTGAAAATATTCCAGCACAATAAAATGTTCACTGAGTAGTCTGAGACATGATCTTTAAAATGTTTCCCTATTTAAAATATACAGAGGCTATAAAACTACAGCAGGAAAGTTTCCATAAGCCCAGTGCTTAGCCTGGGAAGGCAGCAAGTGCTCCAGACAGTGGCTCTTCCCCCCCGAATCCTTCATCATGGCGTAAATCCTGATGTTCAGGAGTCTTCTTGGGAGACACTTTGAGGTTGATAAAAACACTGAGGGACACTCATCCCATTGCTTCATGGGTGCCTCTAAGCCCTGTGCTTTGTTGTTTCTGTGCTTGTTAACTTATTACATTTATGTTTTTTTCTGAGTTTTTTTTCTCTCTGTTAAATCGTCAGCCGGCTCTTGCCGGTGACGATGCTGGCCGCCTGTATGACACGGTAGCGCTCCCGGAGGTTCCTGCGCCGCACATGCTCGTTAGTGATCTCCAGAACGTTGGCCACTGGAAACCAGCCCTTCTGCCCGTCAGACAGCCGGATGCCCTCGTACCAACCTGGAGGAGCGGAGGGAGACAGGCAGGAGCGAAGGAATAATGAAGAGAATGAATACAGAAAAGAGGAGAGAAGACACAGAAAATGAGGTCAAACTGCAATAAAGACGTCCTAAAAGTGCCATTAATAACCACTTTTCCATTCAACTTATTGCGCATTTCAACTATTCAAAAAAATCCTAATTTGGAACCACATAAAATGCACATTGATCATCGGTCTAAAATAGCTGCTGATGACATCTTGTTAAGCTGAATTACTATGAATGCACATAAAGTTTACTGGTCTCTGGTTAGACTACTGTAATAAATGCATTTCTAGTGGAAGCTTGCATGAACAGCCTCTAAAAGAAGTCTTTGTGCAGTGGGGCTAAACCGTAGGAGGCCTTTGCTCACCCTCGTTGGTTTTGCGGATGACGTTGATGATCTCTGTGGGCTCCAGACTGATCTCATCGGCCTGCTGAGCAACGTACTGCTCCACGCACTGCACCTGAGGACAGTCTGATGCGCACACACACACACAACGAACACAGAGACACATACACACACAGCCATACACACACTACCACACAGACACACACATAATTAAAAACAACAGATGAAATCCTCCTTATAATGGCAGCTGGGCTATAGTGTAATGAATAGCCTGATACTAACCCCAGTCCTCATATATGACTTCCTCTGCATCTCTGTCCATGTCGTTTGGATTCGGGAATGCTGCAACCCACCTGTGCACATCCGACCTACGTAGAAAAGTACAAATGGTTGACTGCAAGATATTCCCAATGTCCCCCTAGACTGATCAACCACTTTTTAAAATTCCAGTGTATAATTCCGCTGTGACAAGCAGAGAAAAAAGCAGACAACAGGCGTGTATGTCCAGCATTCTCAATTACTTCATTTGCAAATAACAGAGGATGAGCAATATAATGTAACATTATATTCAATATGAACACAAGTCAAAGTATTGCAGGTTGTTCCGTAAGCCTGAACTCATATGCATTTCTAATTTTTTCTTTATGATGTTGCAGGTAACCCATGATGATGACTAAAGAGGAGAGAGTTTAAGTTTGCTTTGTAAACACAATGTAACTCAATTTAGGACTACTTTTGTGATTTTATTGTTTTCTGTATGGGTCTAGACATTTTAACCTGTAAAATGACAAATTGAAGTGGTTGTTCCCAGGAGGCATATGCTTGTCATTGTGGGGAGACATGTGTTCCTGATTAATAGTTTTCATTGAAGCTTGCCACATTAGTCATGGAGAGGAACTGCCCCAGTGCTGAAGTTACTGAGGGTTTTATTTGCCATTGGTGCCCATTTGTTGAGTTATTTGATGAGTTTAAGCAGAGTGACAAAAAGTGTGCCCATGGAACACATGAAGCTTGATCTCCTCTGAATCTGCAGTGAATGTGACGTTATCTCATCATTTGAATCTCAGATTCCAAGGCAAATGACATCACTATTACAATTAATTCAATTGCAAATTACTATTACAATTAATTTATTTACAAACAAAAATAATTTCTACAATTACAATTACTGTGCACTATTACTGTGCACTTACGCGGTAGCAGCCTTCAGCACGCGCTCCACCATGCGTCCCTGGTGATTCTCCAGAAGGGTGAGGAGGAAGCAGTTGTCCAGTCCCCCGCTGGACAGCTCATCCCCCAGGGCCTTCACTTGGACCAGGGAGCGGTGTGCATAGTCCAGAACCACATACCGCTCTGAGCTGGAGGAACAAATAGTTAATTGCATTTAGATAGTGCTTTTTCCACCCCGCAGAGCGACCAATGTGATTTACAGTCCTATTGCCTCACAATGACGCATTCACACATTCACTCATACATTGATGGCAGAAAGCTCCCAAACAAGACACCACCCAGCTCATTGGGAGCAGAATAAGGTTCAGTGTATTGCTCCAGGACACTTGAACCTACTCAGGTGAAGATGAAATCAAACTAGTAACCTTTCATTTGCTGGCTGACTCTCTTACTTTCAAACACATATACAAGTAGCTGTGGCTGATATCCGTTTCCATGGAGAAATGTGCTGAACTTGGTATCTAAATATTTGGACAGTGTAAGTGTTTGGTATGCTGCACCACTGCCTAGAAAGTCAAACAGCAGTGTTTTTTTATTCATGAACAACTTATTTCCTTACACAAATGTTTACTGCATCCAAGCTACCGGTTATGGATTGTCTATGATAAAGATTAAATGACTTAAATGACAACAAAAATACTTGACTAAAAATGTATGTTTTAGGGAAAAAACTATGAGCATAACATGCAAAGGCTAGAATAGTCAGAAACATAATTAACATACTGCACTGCACAATAAATGACTAGATCATTACATTTAAAAGTAAGTAGATACGCCTAATTTAGATAAGCATTACATATTAAAAGTATGGCAAGGCATGACACGCAGACATGACATAAGCTTAGGCAGCTGTTTTTGGTGCTGTGTAATTTAACATGTTTTGGAGACAGTGGCTTTAATGACTTTACATGACTCTGCTAATTAAGCTGGGGTTCAGGAGGCTTTTCCAAGTAGATGATTAAGTGACTAACTCAGTGAAATTGTAAGTGCTAAGCCTAAAATAAGAAGAGTCTTACGGCAGCACTCTCTTAAGGCTCGTCTATTTGGAGGTTTACCACTGGCTCTGAGTTAACATACCCAGGAAAGTGACTCAACCTGCTTTCTGGAATACCCCCCAGACAAACTGGGGACCAAAACAAGCATTCGTGTATGCATTGACTGCAGCAGAAAAAAAACACAATTGTACAGCTTTTGGCATGCATCAAAAGCCCTACAAAATACATCCACTTGTATGAACAGTGGTCTATAACTCACATCTATATGACATGACACATGTGTTCTAGCACATATTTTCATATACAGCCCTCACCTCTTTCTACTGGCAATCACAAGGAGGTCATTGAAGAGGTAGAGGAAGACAGGTGAGAACTTTGGCCGTAGGTTGAAGATCGTTCCACCTTTGGCCACATCCTGTAACTCCCCCCGTTTTTCTAAGAAACGGTTCTGAGAAATAATGGGCACTGCCTGCAAAATGGTTTAGAAACAGGAGACAAACAAGATCCATGCATCAAAACACAAAAAAACTACACATAATAGAAATACATAAGAGAAATGTAATTAGCAAAATACCAAAACATTGCCAGTGCATGAACATAACAAATTGTCAATATTAGTATATTAGAAATACAAAATACTTAATGGACACCCAAATAAATACCACACACCAATGGAAACCCACCCTTACTGGGATGCAAGCCCGAGACAAGAGACATCTCTTATGGCCTGGTCATATTATAGGATATCAGACAGGTTTTGCCAGGAGTTTGCCTAGCTGACACATATTCAAGAGCATTGAAAGGTTGGGGATGACACAGAATGAGAAATGAGTATTGTAATGTCACATGCTTAACGGTCTGTTATTTGTTTTGTCTGTGACATTCTACAACACCACAACAAAAGACTAGCTTGTTAGAAGGTTACAGGAACTTGTACGTGTCCATTGTTGGCACTGGGACCTCGGAACCCATACAGAAATGACAAACTGTCTTCTAATCCAGCCAGTGTCCCAACCAAGGTCTTGAGAGAATTTGGTGTTCTAGGATGGTGACGTGTGACAAGGTCAATGGTAAAACCACAAATGTGAAAGACAAAAAAAAAAATCAAAAATTGTGTAGCCTGACTCTTCACCCAATTGTGTTCTCAGCTGCATGTCTAAATCAGCCCAGTGGTGCCCTGTGCTCACCTTGAGCTTGTCAAACTCCAGAGTCTTGTTGATCTGAATTAGCTCCTCCATCTGTTTCATCTTCCCAACCTGTGTGTTGCACTCATCTATAATCTAGACAGAGGGAGAGACAGCAGAGGCAATTAAGTGTCTGTTCAGTGTGTGTGTGTGTGTGTGTGTGTGTGTGTGTGTGTGTGTGTGTGTGTGTGTGTGTGTGTGTGTGTGTGTGTGTGTGTGTGTGTGTGTGTATGTGTATGTGTTCAATAGAAAAGAGAGATAGAGAGAGAGAAGAGGGAAAGATAGTGTGTTTGAGAAGGAGAGAGAAAAGAAGAGGTACTAAGCATATAATGTGTAGGAAGGGATGGAAAAATGGGAAGAATAGAAGCAGGTTTTGTTGTAGCAGTGGGTGTAAAAGAAAAAGCGAGTGGGAGAGAAAGACAAAACAATGGAGATGTCAAGTAAGAGCAGAGATCAACTCAGCGGTGTTGAAGCAAACAGCTTGTTTTCATTGTTTTCTTAACGTTGCTCTTGACGTTTGCACAACTCCCCACTGCATCTAAAACAAATGAGGGCTGCCACCTGGACTATGAGCATGAGCTATTGATACTACAGAGATACAGCCAAAAAAAAAAACAAAACAAAAAAACATTCATTTAGTTGAGGGGGGGGGGGGGCTGAGGCATCCATACAATAAATCCGGGTTCAACTGCGACCGAAGGTCATTTCCTGATCTGAACCTGTCTCTCTTTCCCACTCACTTTCTGTGTCATTCTCTCTCAACTGGAAAAAGGCAAAAAGCCTCCCCCCCTCCCAAAAGTCACTTAGTTTCTTGTTTGAATCCTTTTGTCTTCTCGAGACAGTCCATCATCCTATCTTTTCCTCCCCCTCTCCCCCTGTCTGCTGCCACCCTGCCCACCACCTCTTCTCTCTAGTATAGGATATCCTTTGGAATAAGTTAAACAATGGGCAGCAATGGTGACGTCATTCCACAGGAGTGAAACACGGCCGGCGCAGTGGGAGTGGGGATGGGGATGGGGGTGGGAGAGGGTTTGGGGAGTTGCTGAAGGGCTGAGAGGGAGTCTAGGAATGGAAAGAAAAAGACAGGGTGGGGTGGGAGAATACCTTCGAAACAGACGCCAGGGCCTTGGAGGCGGTCTGCTCCTCCTTTGTGTGTTCCTGGGTTCTTTTCAAAATGTTCTGGAAGCACCACAGCCATAAACAAATAAACACAGAGATTGAAAGTAAACAAATGAAGGAAATATCAATAATGACTAAAACATGTGGCCCATCTATGCACCCGTATAAATAATAAAGTACCTGTTATGAGTGCCTGTAATGTTTTATTTATTATAAAGATGGCTGGAGTTACTGCTGCGTGTGAGGTGTTGCAGCTTAAGCAGTGCACCAGTGCCCTCCATTATTGATTGCAGCCCAATGTAGCTCAACTGCTGATTACTCATTAAATACCTATTAACATGGCTTCACTGCTAATGAAGTCTCTATAGCCTCTGCCCTTTTAACTCCACTAATCTCTGATCAGTCCATAGCTGTTGGTTTGTATGCATCCATCTTGCCTGGCTCTCATACAGAGGTGTCATTCACTGATTCAGAGAGTGAAAACCCTGCCATGTATTCCTTCTGCCTGTGTGGTTGACACAGATGATTTCACTAATTAGCCAATGTACCTGTCTAATGACTTTTGTTCTCATAAGGATCAGCTTGTTCGGAAAAAATGGTTGGACTAAATATGAGTTTAGCAGAATGTCCACTCTCTGTAACCATGACTGACACCTCATTTTCCATCATGCGTCTCACCTCGATGAGCATCTTGATCCTGGTGATGCGCTGGAAGGGCAGCAGCAGGAAGGACATGAAGGGCAGCCGCTGGCACTTGGGCGACTCCTGCAGGCGAATGATGACGGCGGCGAACGCTGCGTTAGACTGCCTGCTCAGGAAGCCACGACAGCAGAAGCCGAGAGACATTAGGCATAGGAAGAGGATACATCAGCGTCACTCACAACCTTGTCATTGGCCAAACAGGATGTCGGCGCTTCACCGTGAAATTTTAGCTCCAGAAATTGTTTACATGATCCACAATAAGGAATACAAGCTGTTTTGGTTGCACTCTGCATCACAGCAAAACATACACAGATATCCGCTCTCCTTCACTTGCAAGTTTTTTTCTTGCCAACTGGCTTCACATAACTTTTCTGCAAATCCATCTCTTTTACAACTGAAATATGTGCACTGCTCAGAGCAATGATCTCTTTATAGCCACAGACTGATCACATAATAAGATATTCTCATTTCACTCTCTCATTCTCTCATCTCATTCTCACATTTTTTTCATTTGACAAACCTAAGAACACTAGCCTATATCAATAGCATGTTCATAGGCTATCGTAATATATTATTAAGGGTCCTGTGTATGTGTGTGTATGTGTGTGTATGTGTGTGTGTGTGTGTGTGTGTGTGTGTGTGCATGTGTGTGTATGTGATTGTTTGTGTGTGTATGGAGGGGGGAGGGTGCCTTGATCCGGGCTTGGTCAGGGCCCAGATCTCTCAAAATTCTAACAACTCCTCTGGTAATAGATCCCAATCAAAAACAATGTTGTGAAGATACAGTACATCCCTCTCATTAAAAACTTTGAGAAATAAAAGAGCCAGGAGAGCTGTCAGAGCCAGGAGAGCTGTTGTGCTCTGTCACTCACATGAGGGTGGAGTAGGCCTTCTCCTGGTACAGCTGGTTGCGGACGTAGTCGATGTAGGCAGGAAAGTTGTGTTGGGCATGGTAGTGGATGATGTCACAGATGTCTGTGATGATCAGGCTCTGCTCCATGCGGTCTTCTAGATCTTTCAAAAACCTGACATGGTGCCATGGTGAAAGAAAAACACTTAAGAGTGTGGTTTGTACACAAGGTTTATGTTTGCTAATCTACAACAAGAGCGTGTACAAGCCAACACCAGATACAGAAAGTGGCAAGTTCTTTATCAGTGTAACAACAAAAGGCACAGTCATTTTTATTACCTTGTACAATCTTGTACAGATCTTCTGTAGTGGTTTAGATTTTTTATCTATGTATTACAAGGCTATTTTTCAACACACAAAATATAATTGTTAGAGGGGATGACTAGCAGTAGCTATTTAAAATTCATTCAGCTCAAAATAATTCTTTGTGGTGTAATTTTATCTTTCTTTTCATCTTTCTCCAAGTCAAAGTCAGCTTTATTATCAGTACCGAAAGATGTACTGGATATGTACAGCTACACGTATTCTACACAAAGTCTTCACATAATCCCTTCTTACCTCTCGCTAACCTCGCGGATGCGCAGGATGTTGGAGAAGAGCGGCACCTTGTCCCTGTTGATGAGCGTGTCCAGTAGCTCCCGTGAGTCCATAAAGTGCTCCGTCAGCACAGCCAGAGAGCGCAGGTAAGACACTTCAGAGGTAATTACCTCAAAAATACTCTACAGACACACAGACACACACACACAGACACAGAGACACACACACATACACAGATGGTGATCTTCCACTGAATTGACATTTAACATTTCATGTTAACACACGCACACATCACCATGTTCATCTTCATCCATCCAAACATCTTGTCCATCCATTCTTGTCTAACTGCTTTTATTTTTAAACTTCCATTGCTGCCCTTCATAATATTCCTCTCATTCCCTTCACCCGCTTCCTTCCTCCCTTCCCTCCCCACTGCTTAGTTGTTCCCTCTCCACTGCTTCTTGTTTGCTACAGTGTCCATCATCTTTATGGCAGCCATCACTTTGTCTCTGTTCCTTATTGCTTACTGTTTATTGTATCCTATTAGCTGGGGCAAATGTCCAAGCTACTCTTCCTAGGGTGCTATAGTAATGCTCTCTTGAAAGCGTCTACAAAAAATCTACAGAAATAGAGAAAAAAAATTCTGCCCACGCTTACCTCCCCAAACTCTCTTTACAATTTTTACCCTACTCCTCCTCCTCTTTCCCTATGTTCCACCCTTCCCTTTTCTCCATTCTGTCCTCCACTTCCCATCACCTCTCCCTCTCCTCTTCCCCCCTTCCTCACCTCCTGGTACTTGCACTCGTCCGAGCTGAGCGTATCGAGGATGCCGCTGTCCCGGACGGCTGGCAGGTCCCTCCAAAGTGTGCTCCGCGCTCCCTGGGAGATGGGGCTGGCCCTGGAGCTCAGGCCGCCCCCCACACCTCCCGCTGCTGAGGACGTGGAGCCCCGTCGGTGCCCATGGTCCATCTGGAAGTCCACGCTGGTCTTGCTGATGTTCCGGCACACTGTCTGCTGGCGAATAGCCTTGGTGATGACCGTCTCACGGTATGTCTGGTAAAGAGGTTCTGAAGACGGAGTGAAAATAAATGTGAGTGAGGAGTGAGGAATGGATGGATGGATGGATGGATGGATGGATGAATGGATGGATGGATGGATGGATGGATGGATGGATGGATGGATGGATGGATGGGTGAATGGTGGGTGAATGGATGCATGGATGGATGGGTGGGTGGGTCGGTAGATGGATGGGTGGATGAGGGAGGATCAGACACATATCAGCATTCAGTGTTAAAGTTTCTGCAACTCATTAATATTATTTCGCTCAGCATACCCATCATAGTGTTACAGTGCAATGGATCTGCATTTTAAATTCAGAACAGTGTAAATAATTCATCCTTACCATCCATACTGTCCCAGTCTATCGACTGCTTCCTTGGTGGAGCTACTGGTCGTCTAAAATAGTGCAGAACAGTAATAGAAGTAATAAAAAGACTGCAATGACAAAGCATACTTGAAAGCTTTCGTTCAAAGAAAGAACCAGGGGGTGGGGGGCGGATCCTACCTAACTTTGTCAGCATCTTCCTTTCCTTCACTTGTGTCATGTTCACACTCTACAAAAAGAGTTTATGAGAAACAGAACAAAATGTCATCAGCAAATGTTTGCAATTAGACAAACTTTAAACCAAGTTAATGTATATGTCACCAGATCTCGCAAAATTCTAAATTGAGTTTTTTGGTACCAGTGACAAGACATTTGAATGACTACCTCCCAATTCAAAACCTGAGGGTTTTTTTTAACACATTTTGGTAGTACTTGAATGGTGCAAATGAACTTCAAATAGCTGATTTGTAACCTATATACAGTTATACTGACTGTGATAGTAGTTAAACACGTTTTTTTCATAAAAGCTTTAAAAAAATCCCAAAAATCAGCCTTACATATTAGCATCTGCAAGTTCAGACTGATTTTGCCAGATGGGTCACATGTAGAAAGTTGATATCATAAACTGACCTGTGTTGGGGGGTAGAGAGTTTAACGACTGGCTACTGCCACGGAGCCCGTTCTGTCCCAGTTTGCTGGGCGGAGGTGGAGGGACTCGGTGGAGCCGTGGGCTTGCAGGGGGACTGGCAGGAGGTGGCAGAGGGGACGCTGGACGTAGGCCCCGTCTCTCGTCAGGGGTTGGCTGGGGCAGTGGGATTCCCCCCAGGACCGGAGCGAGGACTGGCCGGTTGTTTTTGGGCTTCTCTGGAAGGAGAGGCACCCTGGGCGGAACGGCTGGAGGAGGGTCGTCCCCCCCGCGCCTACTCGGATCAGAACCATCATCAGATGCAGAGGACGAGAGCTTAGATCTCCGTGGGGGCTTGACACGGATGAGCGGGACCTGGGGTTCGGGTCGTGGGGTCACCCCCTCCACCACAATGTTCATCTCGTAGATGTCGGAGTCGGTTTCCATGGAGTGGGCCTTGAACCCCCCCGGGGAAAGGGAGTTGGTGGTGTAGGATGTGAGCACAACCTGCGGCCCTGGGTCAGACCTCCTCCTCAGCTGCTCGCCCACCAGCTCAAGGGTGTGCTGGAACTTGGCCTTGCCCATCAGTTCACCCTCTCCACCACCTCCACCACCACCCTCGCTCTCGCTGTCATCTGACGACTCGCTGAGGTACAACTCTGGTTCCTCCTCATCTTCATCCTCTGCTCCTAATCCTTCCCCTTCCTCATCCTCTTCCTGTCCAGCACTGTCCTGCTCCCCAACTTCACGCTCACCCTCACCTCCCCTCTCGTCTTCTCCTCCTCGCTTTGCCCCTACCTCCTTCTTTGCCATCTCCTCCTCCTCCTCTTCTTCCCCATACTCCACTGGTACCCACACCAACTTCATGCCAGGCCTCCGCAGATGGCAAATGCAGCTACAGTTCTTCTCACAGCGAGGGCTGGGGGGGACATCTTCACAGTTGTCCACCTCAGTCTCTACACCGGCAGCAGACAGCTCGCCCTCCTTCCCATCAGGAGCTGCGAGGAAACATCAGTCATATTACATTTCATATAGACTGCAATCTGAAAAAGTCAGATATGATTCTCACACTAGAGAGCGCACATTTAGAAATGTATGAAGTGATGTGTCATACCATGCAACTCTTCCTCAGACTAGTCTCAAAACATCACTTAATGAATTTCTACATGAGAGCTCTCTCTGGTGTACAAATCATATCTGGATTCTGTCCAATTACACTCTTTTGCTCTGATCCTACAAACACCTAAAACAGTGACTGGATGCCATAGTTTTATACTACAGTGTTAAATACATAAACATGCTTTGTGATGCCCCAAACCTTATCTTTCTCAGGCTGTATACATTTATTCAACATGAATCTGAGAGATATTCTCATTGGTCAATCCATCCACTCTATTCTGATTAGTTCTCTGACTACAAGATCACCAACAACAGTAGAAATTATTCCTCACACTGCAAAAGGACTGTCGTTCAAGGTGATGTCACCCTGTGCCAGAATAAAAATGAAAAGGATGGCTGGACTGGAAGAACATGTTTTTGTGGAAGTGGAGACATGGTTTCTGTGGAATACAGTTACTCCCTCTGGCATGTGCTTTTGGGTTTAGTTACCTCCCATCACATTTACATTCACAAAAGCTACAGCACACAATGAAGCAAAGGCAAAATCCTGAAAAGCATATAAGGTCGCTTTAAACACTAATGTTGCGCCATTAAAGTCCATGGTGTCATGTTGCTGAAAAACAATCTTACACATCGGCCATCAGTTTTTTAAACCTGAGGAAGACATTAATTGGCTGTCTAATCCCACAGATACCACAATATACTCCCAAGCAGCATGAGTGACCACGTGGTGGTGTAGTGACTAACCCAGACAATTTAACTCAGAGTCATAAACCTCCTAATAGCAGGGTTTTATGGCTTCCTTCTCCTAGCAAAACAAAAGCCACAGGGCTTTTCTTTTAGAAGGTTTACCACTTTCTTTGAATTAACATACCCAAGTAGGTGACTAAACTTGCGTTTTGGAACACACCTCAGTATCTGTACCTTATGCTGAGTTTTTGACAGGCTCTTTTTTGTATGATGTTCTCATTTCCTGCCGATGAGCCATGAGTGAGCCACTTGTGGATCAGCCCTGTAAGGCCCACATGATGCTCCTCTATTGATATGTCAGCTTCTGCAAGTTTGAGCGATCCCTCATTTCCTTCTGGCTATCCTGACAGAGGCAGCAGATTATTGTCAGCATGCTACCTCTTTCTTCATGATATTTTGGATGTAATAGACATTTTTTGATATGTTGTAGGCACAGTATTTTTTAGGCATGATCCCCCCAACTATGGACAACCTGAATTAAGCTACAATTTATCTTGACATATTCCAAATTTAGCTGTGCATTCAATACAGGTGATTTTACAATTAATAACTCATCTATCTGTCCGAAGATTTGTGCTAATTAAAATTAGCTGATTTGGTACAAGGTTGGAATAAATAGCTGGCACTGGACTGTAGCTTTAAAAGCCATGCTGTTCATCACTGGGTTCCCCTAACTGTTTGACTTAATATAAAATAGACTGAGTTTACTGGGTAGAATGCTTTAACCCTCTGAGAGATGGCATCAGTGCATGAATTTTAAGCAGTTGCTTTTTGTCACCTACCTGTCCCTACATGGTTACAACCATGTGCTCACCTCCACTAACCCCCCTTCTCTCCCCCTCTCTTGCCTTCTCCTCTGTGTGGGGGCTTGAGCGCATGCGAGTTTCCAAGCAGAAATATTTGAACCTCCTGTCATCACCATGGCAACACGCTTTTGCAGCGACCTCTTAACTGTAGAATTTCTTTATTGAATTTAAGCCTGTTTATTGCCTTTATTTTATAGTACATTCACATTCCTGGTCCAAAGTCTCTCCAATAGTAAAACATTAAAAGATAGTTAGAGACCTACTCTTGTTCGTGTGTGTAGCTGCACTTGGAAGGTAAATGCATTTGTTCACCAAACATACCATTACTCCCTTCCTAAAAAGAATTACTTGGTGTGATGCAGATATTTGCTCTCCTCAGAACAACAACAAAATAACATTATACTAATACTTAACACATAGACATACGTAAGTTTGTTTTGTATAAATATAGTATATGCTAAGTATATAGCAGCTCCCCATTACTAATTGTGTGGTAACTTATTTACACATGATATAGTGTGAATACACTGTAATCCCAGGCAGGAGTCTGTGGTAAGAGCTTTATAAGAGACCTCTTTCCTGCCAAGACTGTTCCTACATATGTATCCTGTGATATAGTCGCTTGGTATCAGGTTAAGAAAACAGCATTCCCTCCGCTCTGAGTGTTATCCCTGTGAGGTAATATAGCCAATAGCTGGAAGCATTACAGGAAAAAAAAAAGAAAGAGGCCGCTGAGCAAGCAGCTGCTATGATAAACACACTTCACACAGAATCCGGGAAGAGCGATGGGAGACAGAATATCCCTTGCTGTTTCCTTAGCAGGAGTGAATGAATAAAAGGAGCCAAGGCATCCAAATGAGATAAGAGGAGCAGTGATGCAAGTCAGCCTAGCTAGCTAGCTGACTAGGAGGCCTTAATGTGTTTGCTGAGCTGGTGCTGATCTAGTGACAACAAAGGTACTTTTTGGGGTTAGTGGTTTAGGCAAACATCTCGGAGAGAAGCATTTGGGACAATATGTGTATGTGTATTTAGGGGCAGGAGGGTTTGGGGGGGGGCAATGGAATGTTAGGACACAACACCTCCACCCATCCCCTGAAAGGACACACTCCTTATTTTTTTCTGTGGTTGTAAACTATTCGCAAAGGTGGAGATCCTGAATTCAGTCAAAAATATGGCCATGTATTCCTTCTGGCTGTTTACATAACCCAGGTGAATTTACTAATTAGGTTATGTTCCTGTCTGATGGTTTGTGTGCTAATTGGAATTACCTGATTCAGAAAATGATTGGATCAAATAAGTTTTACCTTTCTGAAAACACCTCTGACCATTTGTCAGCAAGTCCTGTCATCGATAGCGTTGAATAGATTTAAAGTAGGTTGATCACTAAGGTTTTAAAATCAATTAAAACTGTGTGACATGTTTAATGCTCTGGCGAAAAAAATAACTTCCCTATCTGAACCTGCTCTGAACTGGGTGTGTGAAAGTGTTTGTCTCTGTGGGTGGGTGGGTGTCTGTGCGCAGGGTGAAATAAGAGATGGGCTCAAAAACGAAGAAATCTGAGCAGATTTGCCTAAAGCATCTCTCTGGTGTTTTACGGCAAATACAGAGCAGCAAAAGAGGGGAAGAGAGAGGGTTGTGTTTCTCAGTGAGAAAATAAATTAAAATGGGGGTAAATAAATATGGCCTCTCGTTCCCTCCTCATGAAGCTTGCAGTCTTGTCAAAACAGAGCTCATTTTTGGGAGTTTCCCAATCAAAAGCCTGATTAAAACCAAATGTTACATCATTGATTTAAAAAATGGCTAGACCAAAGGTTTAAAAAACAAGAGAAGATCACCCCAAGCATGTTAAGGTTATCTTCAGAAATCTTACATCCAAACATGCAATGTCTGAGTCACCAGGTCAACCATGTATGCCGTAGGTTTCAAAACCCTATTTTTTTTCTTTCACCAAATACACACACTCACATACACATGCATGCACACAGAAACACACACACAAACACGCAGGTGCACACACACGCACTCACACACACGCGCACACACACACACACACACACACGCACACATACATACACACACACACTCACACACGCTCACACTCACACACACACACACACACACACACACACACACACACACACACAAACACACACAATGTCAAACACTAGGCGTGTGCTGCCTGAGCACCAACAGAACCAGTTTCTCTGTGATCGAGTTACTCAGCTTTACCGCAATAGAACATGACTCATAACAGCCCTAGATAAGGACATAGCCAACAGAGGGGCTCATCAAGGACAAAGACACAGCTCTCTCAGGTAGGGTGACTCAGGAGTGACACCATAGAATTAATATAAGACAAAAGACTGGACAAACCATCTGTAACGTCACTCATAGAATTTCCTAACAGCCGGATGAAACCAAAACTGTACACTGAGCGCCACAATCTTAGGCAATAAATTCTGTCAATGTCAATGTAAATAGTCTGTGCATTGAAATGATGGATTGTTTAAACTTTAAAGAAATCACTTCCCCAACAGTTGTCATTGTCAGTTCAACCATTTTTAACATGAACATAAAATTTGACTTTGGGAGTCAGTAGCAAATGACTCACTTCTGCAGCCATCTAAGGTACTGCAACGTTAGAACCTTCAATTTTGGCTTTATTGTTTGGCCTTGAATGTTGTTGTTTGGCTGAAACAAATACTGACACAGAGACACTAGAGCTTACCCGATCGCCCCCCTTCCACGGTGACGCAGGCTGCAGGGCCACTCCTCGCCATCGCCCCCGGGGTGTCCCCGTACACGCCCACGTTTGCACTCTTGAGGAGGCGGCTGCGCTTCATTGGCAGAGGAGGGGCCTGGTCGGGCGCGGCCTGGGAGGTCCTGGCGCTCTTGGTTTGGGCTTCACCTCTGGAGCCTGCCTCTGGGGGCTCGTCTTGTCCACTCCATTGGGATCGTTGGTGCCGCCATTGCTCCCGAGTCCTGGCGATGACGTCTGAGCTTGGGCCGAAGCTGGGGCTGGTTCTGGCTGATTGAACCTGTTGACGATCTTCTTGACCTTTCCAGAATTTCTTGTAGTGCTGCCCCTCTCAATCTGCGGGGAATCGGTGGCAGGGCTTTGAGGGCAGCGGGGGCCTGGGCTTGACCTCTGGCTTGGGAGGGAGAAGGGAAGGGGAGCAGACTGCAGACTCCGGGGCAGACATCTTGTGTGGTGTTGTCTCCTGGCTGGCCCAAGCTTGGGCAGCAAGGCAAAGGGTCAAATGGGGCTAATCATCATCTTCTGCTGGAGAGAAAAGGAGTAAATGAGAGAGGATGCATGTGAATTCCATTATTCTTTGAGAAATGTTCTATCCTAATGAAATAACTGTATACATATTTAGTGGTAAGGTCTTAAAGGTGCTTCAATGCTTCCTTTATCAAAAGATAAATTCGTGGTCCTTTTGAAGGGAGAGTAGGAACGAGCACCTTGAAATAACAACCAACAGCTTGAGAAATCTCAAAATCAGCTGAGAAACACCTGCCTTTCTGCAAATGGTTTAAGTGGATTAAGATTTTCTTAATTTCAGTGCTACTTTTTTGTAAGTCCTTATGAATTCATCTTTATATCTGTCCTTCATCCCAGGACATTTTCCAATAAGGTCAAGATAAAATGGATACTAAAGGGAGATAGGACAAGTTATCTGAAAGGTATATAGGAGGACAGGAGTATAGCTTACTGTAGATCATTCACTATGACATTTACATTGCAAGCAGGAGATTAAAATCACAAATGGTAAAACATTGAGCACTGAGGGTGGGAGAAGGAGAAAAAAAAGCAGTATGCTTTGTGAACATGTTACAAAATGAACCATCCCGTGTCAGTATCCATGGCTCTACACAACTAAAACAATGTCCACAATGCATGTTAAATGCAGCTGGCCAACAACACCCACTTCCCGAATGCAGCCAACGGGTTGTGACATCAGAGTGGAATTTCCTTACGTCTTACTGAGGGAGTGAGTGAGACAGACTAGCGAGCTATGGGGACTTTGTCCTGGATCCAGAGGCACACCCATTGTTTAAATGACTACTCTGCTGCCAACAAAAGAGGCAATAATGGAAGAAATATGGAAGAGAAAACAGTGGCCATATGCAACTAGCCAAATGAGATAGTGGCTCAGTTACACTTTGAAACCATATTACCATCCAGGTGACACATTACACCTACCTATCCTCAGTAGTGTATTATTAGGGTCAGCCAGCTCACTGAATTTATGGACCTCAAGTAACTCACAATAACACACCTATAACAACCTAGCCTATGTTTGGTAGCAAATTACTGGGAACAGAATGAGTTAGTTGTTAGTTATTCCCTATGCATACTCCATACAATGAATATATAACACTTCACGAGCAACAAAACTGTTTCATAATGGAAACACTCATAAACTATGGTTCTGAACACTTTGCTCCAGCTTTCATATTCAAAGTTAATGATAAACAAGACATGTGACTACAGCTTCAGCAGTCAAAGCAAACTTGTGTGTGGTAGCCAAACATAGAGATTTCCTCGTGGCGTATACTGAATGAGGCCGAAGCTGTTGTTGTAATGCATCCAAAACGAAGGCTGACCAATGCCAAGATTACTTCACAGAGATTTACAGGGAGCATTTTAAGGAGCAAGTTCAATGGCCCTTTCTTTTGCAAAAACGCAGCATTAGTTACAGTGCGCACGCACACACACACACACGCACAGCAAGACACTGATGTTACAAAAAGAATTGCACATAATGCTCAGTCAGGATGTTTTACAGACTTCAGGGATTTTAAAAGGTGTGGAGACAAAGGGAGATTTAATGTGGAGTTAGTCCACCGGGGTATATAAGAATAAGTATATTAAACAAACAAGCTGTTAGAAAAACTACCCACAGAACACTAATGTATATTGCAAATGTGCAAAATGTAATGGCTGCGATTACATTACCAAGTCAATCAAATAAAACATTACATCAGAATGCATGTTTTTTTTTAATGGAGATATATTTACTTCAATTACTCATGGTGCTCCATAGCCCCACTCTTGTCAGTATTATAAATGAGCCTACAAAATTAAACTGATCTACTGGGAAGAGTGGGAACAAGTAAGTCTGGGGCTGCAACACGAAGAACAGATGGAGAGGATGGAGGAAAGGCATTTAGGCAACGACTACACATCAACCAGCATCCTCGCTGCAGATGAGCAGTCTCTCCCTAAGTGCATTAAGGATAAAGTGGCAACCTTAACAACACATTCCTCCACTAAGTTGTCCCAATATAACACCAAAATCACAGTTGGACTTATAATTCGGTGGTAGAATTATAGGAGTATGCATAACAACACTTAACCAATTAACACCTAATCAATTGATCCATTAATAGTAGCTGGAAAGCGTAAAACAACTCCAATGCAAAGGATTAATATGAACAATTTTAAAGTGAAATATTTTTTACCCGTAACTCTGAACCTCCCCAGACAATCACTACCTTAACACATTTCTGATGGGAATCACTGAACAAACCATCATTGAATTGAAAAAAGGGAGTAGTCTCATCTTCACAAACTGTGCACTGCCTAGTTGTCAAATCTCCCAAGTGACCTCTTGACCTTGTGAAAGAGGACCTCCAAATCTCAGAAGAACAAACAAGGAAACAAAACAAAACCAAGAAAGAACTTGCATGACAAACCATGAAAGCCCTCCTGGCATGGTAACAATGTAGGCTACAGGCACATGGCCAAGTAAATGCAGTCTTAATGGCTGAGCAAAACAGCAGCAATGCGGGCCAAGGTTTCATCACACAAGGTGAACTTCATGAACAAAAGGCAATTAAAAGCAAAACCAATTCTCCTGGCACGCTGCATGCAGACTGCATTCGTAAGCAGGTTTTAGCATTGTTAGAGAAAGAAAATGAACATGAGGCATTTTTGTCTACAGCAGCAATGGAGATTAGCACCAAACAGAACCAGAGTTGTGTTGAGTTGAGTGAAAACAACACTGTGCAGTGTTTCTCACAGGGAATTGGTTAGTTAAGATGGTGGCTGTCTGGGAAGATGTCGGGTTATAGGAAATATATCATTTCAACATTATTCATTTTAGTAATTTGCATTGTGTTTGGTTTAAGCTTTCCAGCTGGTATGAATGTGAGGCAACTAATAAAGTGTATTGTCATACATATTCCTACACATTCATCACTGTAAGTCCACATCATCATTGTAAGTCTGAATGTAAGTATTTGTATTTGGACAAGATAGTTAAGGTGGAAGGGATGTGTTGTTAAGGTGGCACCCTTAACTATAAAGCAATGGGGGAAACACTGATATTCTTACCACCTTAACTACAAAGCACTGGGGGAAACACTCACTGTGGCCCACTTGGACGTGGCACTGGAACCCTGGGTCTTGGGTTTATGATGCCGGGCCATGTGCGGGAGTGCCCTAGTCATGTGTGGCAGATGGGATGTCCACGGTGCTGTCTACTTGGCTGCTGAAGTATTTTTGGAGGAGGGAGGCCTGCATATGGGTGTGTGTGTGTGTGTGTGTGTGTGTGTGTGGCTTTGCTTCGTGTGTCGGCTGCATGGTTTGCACCTGCTGCCACAACTATGCCCACTCCCATAGATTCTGCCCATGTTAGTCTAGACAACAATTTTCTATTAATGCTTTTGTCACATAAGTCATCTAAGCAAAGAACGAATGAATCAATCAGAAATAAATGAAAATAAATGAGTCATAAAACAAATCAATAAAACAGAAACAATTTTAGCTGCTCTTCATATTCTATTCTCACCAGCCTGGAGCACTGAGAATGAACAGCGCTTGATGCATTGTATGGTTAAACTGAACAATTTTATTGTCATGCAAATCACCCTAAGAGCACGGCCCTTGTACTGCAGCAGCTCTGTCTATTAAAAAGCCCCTCTTCTTTGACGACTATGATAAATGCTACACGCCGCATTTGTGAAGACAAGGCTACGGCTGCTCAGTTTCCAGTCACATCATCACAGCATACGCTGTGGAAACCGATCATGATCTGTAAGTAATGTGATGGTATCTGAACAGGGGTGGCTTTGGCAAAGCGTTTAAACAGACCCCCCTCCCCATCTGTCAGTACGCTTGATTGGCCATACGGGCCATGTTACCCAGGCTGCCTCGTTGGAAGCCCAAGAGGGAACCGCTTACTGTGTTTTCCCCCCTCTCTTTGCTCAGCCGCAGTCAGATGTATACTAAATGAGACCCATTCACATCATTTGTCAGTGAAACAGACTGCACAAAAAACGGGAGAGGGGTGAAGTGAACAAGAGGACAGCGTAGATAATGGTTAAACATGGACAAGAAAACATCCAATTCAGCGTTTATTCCCAGCACAGTCATCCTCTCTTGCCAAATGGGAAAACATGCACTCAGTAAAAAAGCTGGAGTTGACTCAGTCTCGAAGCCTGACCACTATGACAACAGATGGCTGACATACAGGATCATGGATCATGGCTGTTTGATAAGTGGTGGGTAAAGAGGAATGGCATGGCCAACATGGGCCACTTGAGCCAGTGGGGGGAGGGAAGGCACAGCGGTGAGGGCAGGAATCAGGATACAGATGACATCATCCTATTGCATCCTCCCAAGGCTTTATGGCTTGATCACCCTGAGTATTTTCATAGTGTACACTGATATTTGCTTGCTTGTAAAATCCATGGCAAAAAAGGCATTCAAACACACACACACACACTTTATCAACATTTAACCTATAGATACATGTATTTGCACACACAAACACACACACACAGGAAGAGAGACAGAGAGGGGGAGACAGAAAGAGAGAGACAGGGAGACAGAGAGAGAGAGAGAGAGAGATAGAGAGAGAGAGAGAGAGAGAGACAGACTAGCAGATAGACGTGTCAGTCCGACACAAACACACACAAAGGCAAGTCGTCTGAAAGACATCTGACTTCTTTGATTTGTTTGAGAAGTCAACAACAGCTCAACAACATTTACCGCGTGGCTGGAACTTAATCCCAACAGTTGCGTACGGCCCGGACCAGTTTGGCAAGTTCTCCAACTTCTTTAAGAGCGCACGCCATTCAACCTACCAAGTGCCTCCCAGAAGAATGATGTGGGAGGGGGGACGCAGATGGGACATGCCAGAAATGTCTACCTAAATGGCAAAGCCCTTTCATTTACACCTGTGGTGCTGCTCTTGTCACCTTTTTTTCTGACATACATACATAACCATAACCAACCTCCCACAAATTCCCCCTCATAACAGACATACACCAACCTACTGGCAACCCCCATCTCCAATACCCCAGAAGCATCTATGAATGTGCCCTTGACAGCTTGTCTGTCATGTCTGTCAGCTATACTGTTTGCCTTATTTGACTGCACACTTTTTTTTTCGTGTCACCCTATCACTCATTCTTGTCCTCTCCTTTCATTGTCTGCCTGATTGCATCCAGCTGTGATCAGCTCGGCTGGCTGAATCATACACTGGGCCATGACAGATCATATTCCACAGCTCTGCTTATTATCAGCAATCTCAAAAAGCCTTCAATTGTTTGTTGTTTTTCCAATTAATTAGATTAGGTTAATTTGTGTTTTCAGTGTTGTTCCCCTAAAGCAAAGTACCACGCTCAATACTTTACACATGAGCAGTTGCTCAGCTTGTCACTTACAAGGAAAGACATGTAATTTAACTTAAAGGCAAATATATGTCAGAAATATTATCAGATGGTTGTAGAATTGTGAAATACAAGTCATTAACTTGTGGTCAGGTAAACAGAAATAGTCCATAGCCTATTCACCATAATAGTTCATCTGATCATCTGCTTACTGCGAGACAAACTCAACAGTAGACTATTTCATATAAGCCTATTGCATATACCCTTAGGCTGTCTGTCAGGGGCCACTACATTTGGCTTTTGGAGATGGCCATATCTAGTGTCCAATCTCCCTTCTCTGTTCGTTAAGGACAATGTAACAGAGGGGAAGATGGGTTAGTGGGGCATTCTTCCAATATGTTTGAATAGAAATACAGCCACATTGTGTTTTTCCCAAACAAGCCGTTTACAAGCTCAGTGACCTGTTCTGTCAGTCTGTCAGTTTGGTAGGAATTCCTAAGTGATTTGCTGTGTGAGAAATCTAATTCTCTCGATATCTCCCTCTCTCTCGCATGGGCATCTTTAGACAACCTTTAAGGGTGTGTGCTTTAGCACGATGGCACCAATATTTTAAACAAGAATGTAAAAGACATTTAGGTGGCCGTGACAGTAGGAAAGGGGCAGAGTAATTGTTTTACGTTAGGCGATACGGTTACAATGCTGATGTGACAAATCGCAGCTAACTAAAAGATCAAATCCTGTATAAACCACAGCCGTCTCAAGCAACCTGACAGAGTTTCACACACCGAGTGTTTAAATAAAAATCGCAAGTGCTGTCACTTACCGAATAGCATATGAAATGGGTTGATGCAGGTTATTCTCAGGTAAATGGCCGTCGGTTTATTTATTCCAAGTGAGGTTTGGGCGTCAGTTTAGCCTACGTTGAAATCAACAGCCTCCTGTGATAGCCTACATCCTTGCACACAGGCTGCAATAGACATAGCCTATAATATCCGGCTGGAAAAGCTTCTGAATCATAAACATAATGAAAGTTGTCTGCGGCATAAAACCTATGACTAAAAACCAACCATCGGATCAGGGCGGGTCTCTACTATTTTCTATTTGCTTTTGTTGTCTTTGTGGATCACTCATGCGCTCCGTACCCTGTTCTTTGTTTTCCTGACCAAGTAGTCTATGCCTGCTGTCGAGCGAGCCAGCCGGTGTAGAACCCCCCCGCGACTGAACTCGACTCTGTCGCGCTCTCTCTTCGACAGTGTGTATGACAATATCGTGATGAAATCAGGATTCATGCTATGTTGCCATCACCGCTGAATTTGGCCGATGCCAAAATCAGAACTGGTTATTTTATTTTTTTTAGACCGCGAGCGAATAGTCTACTTGTATTTTTTAATCAGACAATATTTAGACAGCTGCATTGTTGTTTGGGTTACCGCAGCATTGTTGTTTGGGTTATCGCACGTTAGCTGTGTCACTGTGGTTCACCAATAAGCCCACATAAATTACCTGAAAGCACCATTAGTGTGTACTAAAGGAAAATATATGCTTTATGGAAAACTTGCATTTTGTGCTGTGCACATGTGCCCATTTGCTGCCTGTAGGCGTCAGCAGGTGGTCAAAATGTGGTATTTCACTTCCACCTAGTGACAAGTTGGCGTGATGCCTGAGAGAATTATTAGATGTAACTCGACTTGAAGTGGATAACCTGTAAGTTGTTCAATTAAATGCATAGTTTATAGAAGATAAATTGATGCATTTTCTTACACAGCTTGATCCTGGATTTAATAGCCCATACCCTATGCTTTGGAGCTACAGCTGATAAGATGCGTAATTCACCTCCACTGAATGGCAAGTAGTTCCAGTAGCACAAGAGACGCAGTGGTGATGTTTGCACCTAATGGCCGTCGATGTGCATTCAGGCAGTAAAACATTGCATTTTTCTTCAGATATGAGTTTTATTTGATTGTAGTTGTGGCTATGTCAGTTGGGCAACGCTACAGATACAACGGGAGAATATATGCCAACATGGTATAGCCCTTATGCTTTGAAAATTGCGAAAAGACTCAGATTCGGAAAAACACAATATTGCAAGTTATTAAAGTCGTCAAAAGAATTGAAACATAACGAACAGTGTTATTGTATGGTTCTTTTAGTGACAAATTGCTCTGAAGGTAGACTACGATCCCTCCGCGTCTGGGGAAGGGGAAGAACAGCCCACAACCTCACCGGGCGCGTGAATGAGTTGTGCGCATGTTTACACCATCAGCTGTCAAATCCGTGTGCTGTTCATTTTCGTCTGAAAAGGTAGTCTCTTTTGCAGTTTTACCTTTGTACGTGCTGTATATTCAGTGTCTGTTAATTCCCACTTAGCCGGTTAATTGATAAACGTTATGATTCATTCGACTGTCTTTGTGTAAGAGGATTTTAAAATCCGCATTCTGTATTGCTTGTTAGCATGCTAATATTAGCTGACATTAGGGTGCTAGCTCGCTAGACTGTCATATTTTGCCAGAGGTAATGTTTAAGGATGATCGCCAAAGTTAAGCTTTCGTGCAAAATAAATGGATATGGTTCCTATTAAATTCCTGTTTTTATAATTTCATTTAACTGGGTAAGCAGTGGACATAATAGAAGTAGGTAGCGTTATAAATGGTGTATCAGGTACAGCGGCTTGTCGATGTTGCACTGTAGCCAATGGCAAGACTAGCTTTGCTACGTTAGCTTTGTTCTGTGTTAGATGAATTGTTAACTGTCACTTAAAATATTAGCCAGGAAGCAAATGCAAATGTTACAAATTAGGCAGCAACCTGTGGTGAATATCCCGTGTTTGTGCGCCTCCATTTAACACGTTGTGTGTAGATCTGCCTTTGCCAAATGTCCTAAAAATCGTGGCTAAAAAGATAGCCAAAGGCTAACGTACTAATCGTTATTTTAGCATTAAAACTGCTAGCTCGGCACTTGTACTTAAATCTTATCTTAAAACCACCAGGCTAAGCCATAATACTGCCTGAATTTAGAAAGAAACTAGTAGAACCAAACCACGTTAGGTCAAGCCCTGCCACATATGTGTCATGTACGTGCGGTACTGGAGTTCCGTTAACTGTTTCAACGTAGGAAATGTAATAACACAGAGAACATCAATGTTTGCTAGTCCACTAGCTGGTTTAAAACTACTGAACGATGCCTCTTAAGCCAAGCAGCGAGTTTGCACGGTTGCCCGTGGTCTCCCAGTATGCCAGAATTAACCACTGATTAGATCTCGCTGTCAAAGCCAGGATTTCTTCCTATTACAGTGGCCACGAACATCCAAATATCAGTTGTACATTTAAGTAGCTAAATCATATTGCTATGCAAGTTAGCTATTGCGGCAGATATAGCACGAAAGGGGTCCAGGTAAAGAAAGGAATTCTCCAGCCCTGCTTTGCACAGCCAGCTGCCTAACAGCAATTTTCGCCTTGTTGCTGCTGATGAAAGAGAAAAAAAATCTGACGCATAGACTCAGCTCTTACAACTGCAGGTAGGTTATGAAACGGTGTTAGTATGTTATCCCTGGATACGGTAGCGGGATTTATTTAGTCTCCTCGAATAGCCCCCACTGCTGACTATTGTATGGTCGTGACTTGGGCACCGCCGCGCGTACAAATAATCAAGTTACGTCAATAAATGGAAATGAATCTAAAAATCCCGCCGTGCGATGTTCTTCTGCAGATTTCACAGATGCACCCATGCAAAGCCTTGCTCAAAATACAGTTACACCTGACCAACACAAATCATCTGCTTGAGTGGTCTGCAGGCAAAATGTAATCCGAAGTTACCCGTCAATGAAATGTGCTCTGAGAGTGTTATGTATTATTGGGGCTACATTTGTTGTTTTTTTTTTCTGAAATTAGTTGATATAAACTGGAGTCCTTGGCAAAATTAAGTTCGGAATAGGTAGGTAATTCCAAATGTGTGTAAGCACTGAAAGCCTGTCTTTTGCATCGTGCAAATGAATGGCTTTCTACCTAGACACCTTCCATTTAACAATGTTTTGAATCAAGCAGCATATACTGAGAACACAATACATTTCCACACATGTCTGGTCAAGAAGTTTAGGTTAGGCTAAATAAAAACTTAGATGCAACTGTCTTAGTTCTTTTTTTTTGAGCAAGGCAACTCAGCTGTTGTTTGTGTCAGAGGTGCTTCAGTACAGCTTGTGCACTGCTGCAGGTGATGAAGGTCTCTGCAGCCCAAAGCCCCCTAGAGATTGTGTTTATCCTTGTGTTTGTGTGGGGGAGCATCAGCCGCTAAACAGATGAAACTTTCACATAACACCTCTCTGTTGCTTGTTTATCTATTTCGTGATGCCCATTCAAGTCTAATTACTTCAAACAGATGAACAGTTTCTTTCTGATTTCTTTCTTTCAGTTGTCAGATATCAGAACTATTCATAACATTGGATGATCTTTTTAATTAAATAATTTCTGGCCAGGCTCACTGTTTCAAAAAGCAGATATTCTGTCTCTGTCTCTGTCTGTCTGTCTGTCTGTCTGTCTGTCTGTCTGCCTGGTCTCTCTACCTCTCTATTTCTCACCCTCTCTCTCTCTCTCTCTTTCTCTCTGTCTCTCTCTCTCTCTCTCTCTCTCTCTTTCTTTCTCTTTCTCCCCCTCTCTCTCTCTCTGTATATGTGTTGTGTGCATGCTGACAGTCTGGGGGCTCATTTGCTGGCTTAGGCAGACACACACCAATTAGCGGGCGTTCTCTGGAGGGGGGCCTGTGTAAGCTATCCTTAGCACAAGCGCCTTTCTCAGGCAGTCCCACCTGACACCCGCTCAGTCCATAAGGTGACGGGTCCCTCCCTGAAGATTCTGTACCACTGGGCGTGTGCGGAGAGTAGGTACTTGACAGGGGCATGTGTGTGGCCAGGGGTTATTTTAGCAAATAGTGGTGCGCTGTAATTCAGAGGAAAGCCTAAAATACAGGTTGAAATTTTGCCTAAAGAGAGTTTGAAACTGATGTGAGTGAGGTGAGGTGAGGTGAGGTGAGGTGAGGTGAGTGAGTGAGTGTGTGTGTGTGAGAGAGAGAAAGAGAAAGTGCAAGCGTGCATGTGTGTGTGTCTGCGCACAAAGGTGCATGTGTGGTTTGTTTTATGTGATCCAATCTATACTCAATGACTTGTTTTATCCCTGGTTGGTCTCTTCATGATGCTCATGGCCTTGTTTTTTGCTTCCCCAGAACCCACCACACTGACTTAACACTGAAGCGCTTACAGTAGCAACCTTCAGGACGGACTTTCTGGCATCTGACCTTTTGCAGGTAGGTGAACTCAGACTGTGAACTCAGCTTGTATGTGTGTTTGCCAGAGCACATGTAAAATAATTTGTTATTTAAAAAACAGGCGTAAGAAGGGTGCACTTTTTATATAGAACATGTTAGTCACACATTCTACAGTGTGGCCTCTTTCCTTTTGTAATTGGCTAAATGTTTGGCTAGCACTCTTAAACACTGCCTAATGTAGAGTATCCTAAGGTAAATAATAAACACTTCTGTTCTAAGCAGTGCGCATGACTTCTTACCTTGCATGGCTTTGAATACAGCTTAGACTCTAAACATTTAATACGAACCATTGATACAAAACTTTAATACAAAAGAAAATCGCTTTTTCTCTCTGGTGTACATGTTGTAGAGCATGCTTTTTGTATTACCCAGCTGGTGTCAGACTGAATTAATGCCATCACAATAAATTCACTGTGAAGCATATGGGATGATTCACAAGATGTGCTTTCTGCTGTAGTGATGTGTATGAGTCTGTGCATGCGAACATGCGTGTATGTGTGCATTTTTGTAAACATGTAACTGACCTTGGCTTAATTTTAAAATTCTGTCTAAATAGTCATACTGTGTGTGTGCATTGTGAAGATTTTTTTTGAAAGTGCAGCTAAGCTTGACTCTGTTGCTAACCTCTTGTCTGTAGTGGAATAGCGGAATACCTCTTGAAGCATGAGTTCTGTGGCTGTGCTGACCCAGGAGAGCTTTGCGGAACACCGCAGTGGCCTGAAGGATGAGGAGATCTCAGGTACTGCCCACGGGATAGGACAGACACACACACACGACAGACACACACACACGACAGACACACACACACGACAGACACACACACACGACAGACACACACACACACACACACACACACACACACACACACACACACACACACACACACACACACACACACACACACACACACACACAGACCTTTACATCCAAAGTATGGCAATGTGAGCCAAGCAAGTCAGGACGGCTTTAGTAGCAGTTAAAGAAAGCACACAGTGCTTACTCTACACCTGGTTCTCTGCATTGGTTGGTTGTGTTGCAAGTAGGTGAAAGATGAGGAGATCTTCATTGCCTCTCAGTCAGAGAGACAGGTGATCTTATACCTTCGTTTCCATTGACATTAGTGGTGGTGTCAAGCGGAACTGTGCCAAGTTAATTAGCCTTTCCATTCAGAGTTGAATGGTGCTGGACCATGGTAAAAGGTGATGGTCTGTTTTATGTGCTTGCACTGTGGCTTAACTCACCATTCATAGTACACAGCATACCTGCCAATTTGTCTTGATGCCTTGGCATGCCTTAATCTCTGTCTCTGAGGATATTTTCACCCAGCCTGGGGTCCAGCTCTAGACTCTTACACTTCATTTTACTTTGTGCAAAGAGTCTGGATACTCTCAGTAGGATTACCTTACTTCCAAGTTGGAATCTTTAAAGCAACACTAAGTAGTTTTTTTCTTCGGTCGCCCTACAGGTTGGAAGTGGAATTGTCTGTTATAGAGAATTACAGTGAGACGGCAAGCTCCTGCAAAATTACTTAGTGCGGTTATAGCCCATGTAGGATGATAAAGAGAATTCACTGTGCTTTTCACTCTGTTACAAGTTGATGAACCACTGAAACGATCTTGGAAACTTAGTGTTGCTAGTGTTGAACTAAGAATAAATTCGACTTCCTCCACCCCTCTGTTAAATGTGGTGCCAAACCAAAAATCAGTCTTGAGACATGGCAGAGTGCAAATGTACATGTATATCTCTATAAATGTAAGGAACCTCTGTCTGTTTGTGTTTCTGTCTGTTCCACGTACAACTCTTGAACTCCACCGAGTTCAAATTTGGTAGGTGTCTTGATACTGCCACAGGTGAGTGCAGTGCCAAGTTTCATGTTGTTAGGACAAAAAATGACAAGCTTTAAACAAGCTTCAATTGCCTTTTGGCTGTGTGTCATTCTGAGCAATGTAGCAACTCCTTCTCTCACACAACATGACCACATCAACAGGCTCTGCACTAGTTACCTTAAACAACTAGCTGTTCTTCTGTTTTGTCTCTGTAGTTTGTTAAGGCTGTTGGTAGGTAAATACTTAAAAGGTTGACAGTTTATTGCATTAGCAAGCAAGCCAGCCAGCTGGCTATCATTGTTCTGTACAGTAAGTTTATACAGTGTGCTGTACAGGATAGTAACCACATGTTGACTAACGTGGCAAACACGGAAACCACTTTTCCCACATCGCTTTCTTGATGCCTTTTACGTCAGCCAGTCTAGCTGTAGAAATTCAGCCATTCGCACCTTTGCCTGTATCCTGTGTCTTTTTGTTTCCTGTTGTCTTCTACCGTAGGTGTGCCAAATTTGAGAGTTCAAATGTTGACAGCTCGGTTTTCTAAAAAGCAAAATGTGAGCATAGCATACCTTAAATACTTGTAAGACCATATTTAGGGAGGGATTTATATATTTATGGTACATATTTAGGCTACAGCAGGTACATAAAAGAATTTGTGTGTAAAGCATTACATGTTTCACACCAATACCCACATTTGGCCGTCATTCAGTATCCAGTATTTATGAGTCAGGATCACTTTACCACTGAGTGCCCCTCACTGAGCTTGTCCAAGGACAATTTTCCTGGTTGTGCTATTCAGAGTTTTTTTGTTCGTTTGTTTGTTTGTGTGTGTGTGTGAGAGAGAGTTTGTGTTTGGTTGTGTGTTGTGTATGTGTGTATGAGTGTTGAGCGCATGTATGTGTGAACGAGCAGGTGTGTGTGTGTGTGTGTGTGTGTGTGTGTGTGTGTGTGAGACAGAGAGAGAGAGAGACGGAGAGAGAGCAAGCGCAAGCGCACACATGTTTGTGTGCGTGCATGTGCTTGCGTGCATGTGCTTGCGTGCGCGCTCTGGAGAGCCTACCTCTCTGGCCTAGCCATGGCTCTGTAGACCCCGGAGGTCATTAGTCAGGATGGGGGGCTGATGAATGGGGGCGGATGGGAGGAGGAGACATGTGTGAGCTGGGGACCGGAAAAGCATTAGCAGAGCAGCAGTGCAGTTAATGTCACTGCTGTCAGGACTGGGTTAGTGGCATTCTGGAAGGACTAAGCACTGCTGTGGTGGTTGGCATTGTCATAATCACAGTCGTAGATGTTGTTGTTACTGTTGTTGTGAATGCTGTTGTTTACTGCTGTTTGAACAGGTTACATTTGTGTTAGATCATATAGGAGATATTGATTTGGGACAATGCATGCTTGTATGTGCTTGTGTGCGTGCTTGTGTGCGTGCGTGAGGTATAGAAAGAGCAGTAGCATAGACACTGCATTCTGTCATTTGCCCTTTGAGGTCAGTGTTGTGGGGAGGGTGCTGCTTGAGTTCACAGTTTTTCTATGCTGTGAAATAAAAGCACCTGGGCTTAAGATGTCTGACGTGGCAGTTCTCTGTTGAGAGGACACCAGAAGCCCACGCTGTCAGAAGAGTACTTCTGAAAGGGAAAGGTCTCCTTACCTGACCCGCCATCCCTGGGAATGAAACTGAATAGTGCTGTTTGGCTTTTCTTTCTTTTTTTTTTTTTGAAGGTCATTTTTTAAAAGGTTGCTTTTCTCCAATGGTCTTGGATTTTTGACAAACTAGATCCCAGGAATTCAGTAATAATTTCAAGGTGACAATGTTGTCAAGATCTGTTTGAATGCAGATTTTTTAATGATGATGACGATGATTGTTATAATTATTCCATTTATTAGCCAGGCTCATGTCCAAAAATACACACATTAGACAGGAATTAGACAAAGTTTGGTAAAAGTATTAACAGTAGTTTCCAATTAGTATTTCCTCTCTGGCTCTCTGTATTTCCGCTGTCTTTCTGTTTGTCTGTTAAATGTTTTTGGTTGTTCTTATAGACCATCTCATCTACTTTTTTTCTTCACACTCTCCCTCTGGTTTTTCTTGTCTCTCTCTTTGTCTCTCCCCCCCCCCCCCCCCCCACTGTCTCAGGTGGGGTCCCTGAGGATGAGGCGTACATCCCCACCTACCTGGAGGCCTTCCCCCCGCTGCCTGAGAAGGGGGCTCCGGGGGAGCGGTCGGGGGAGCCGGCAGGGGCCTGGAACCGCATCCGACCCATCAAGGCTTCTGTCATCACGCAGGTGACCAGACTTCAGACTGCCCACTGGCTCTGCATGGTTAAACAATGTAGAGGAGAGGCACCCAATCCATTTTTTTACATGATTTACAAGGATACAAGGATGGTTTATTGTCACATGCATAGACATACTGGGTAGGACATGCAGTGAAATTGGTGATTTGCAGTGTGCTTGTGGTCATTATCTTTTTGGAAAATTATGGACAAATAATATTGGCTTTACTGTATGTGCAGGGATATTATTTTATACGTTGGGTATTTGATTTGACTCTAGTGTTGACTAAGGGCTCAATAAAACATTAAGAAAGATGAAACTGTAGCTCTGTTATATCACTGCCGGTACTGTTCAGTCATATGATGGCAATATCTTTAAGATCTGCACAATTGTGTAATTTATCAGAAAACCAAGAGTGAACAGTTCATGTGATAAATAGTCCACTCTGAATGTTCCAAGTGGAACAATTAAAGCAGTGTCTTGGATAGACTCTGCTCCGCACAAATTTGCGTCGGGTCAAAATACCACTGAGCCACAGTCTGCAAACTGCTCCAAAATTCTGTTTTATTCTGTGTACTGTTTAGGCAGTGTGCTTTGAGATCTCATCTTCACAGACAGTCTTTGCTTGAACTGTCTTGCCTGTTTTGACACTCTCTACACTCTCTGTCTCTCTTTCTTTCTCCCTCTCTCTCTCTTTCTGTCTCTCTTTCTGTCTCTCTCTCTCTGCCTGTTTTGACACTCTCTACACTCTCTGTCTCTCTTTCTGTCTCTCTGTCTCTGTCTCTCTCTCTCTCTCTTTCTCCCTCTCTCTCTCTCCCTCCCTGGTGTCCTAGGTGTTTCACGTGCCCCTGGAGGAGCGGCGGTACAAGGACAACAGCCAGTTTGGGGAGGGCGAGGAGGCCAAGGTGTGCCTGGACATCATGCAGAAGACCGGGGCGCATATCGAGCTCTCGCTGGCCAAGGACCAGGGCCTGTCCATCATGGTGACGGGGAAGCTGGACTCGGTGATGAAGGCCCGCAAGGAGATCGTGGCTCGGCTGCAGACTCAGGTACACTCCAAGGGTTTGTCGCCTAAGTCTGTTGAGACTCTTAGATCCTCATATAAATCAACATAACCAGTGTAATCAGTATAGTAAGGGCAGACTGCGGTGGTGAAATCAGACTAGGTCTACACAATAATTAGTTGTTTGCCACTTGTCTTGCTAGTTATTTACGATATTATTTATTTATTATGTGTAATTTTTTAATTTTGTATATGTTTTTATTATTATTTCGGTTTCCTATTTGTTTTTTTTTAATTGTTTCAATGTGTTGTGTGTATAGTCTGAGTGTTCTTTGAAGTGGAGTTCTGAAAATAAAGAGGATGATGATGATGGTTCTGTAGCAATTAGTTGTTGTCGGTTCAGGCCGTGTCCTAAATGTTTACTCATATACTGCACTCTGTAGGGAACAAAACAATGTAACTGACACACTATACACATGAACATTTTGAATTTAGCCTTAATTTTGTTGTCACTATATTGTGTTGACCTGAGTATGTATACTTATTTGTAGGGTGATTTAAACCTCAACCATTAAAACAGCTGTACATGTCCACAGGTCTGGTCACTGGTGTCAGATAATTGTAGCCTTCGTCATCATCTTCCTCATTTGTTCTTTAGCTGTATGTCTCTTGAGTCTCCTGTAGGCCCTAAGTGTAGAACATCTGTATGTATCAGCAGGTCATGTGTGAACTGGTTGTAGCCTTCAACATCATCTTCCTCTTCCTCCTGTTCTTCATCTCATTTTCCTCCCGGCACTCCTCCAGGCCTCGGCCACGGTCATCATCCCCAAGGAGCACCATCGCTTCGTCATCGGCAAGAACGGCGAGAAACTGCAGGAGCTGGAGCTCAAGACGGCCACCAAGATCGCCATCCCGCGCCCCGACGACCCCAGCGCTAGCATCCGCATCACTGGCACCAAGGAGGGCATCGAGAAGGCGCGCCACGAGATCCTGCTCATCTCCGCCGAGCAGGTCAGACAGGGGTCAAAGGTCGGGTTAAGTGTAATGGGGCAGAGTGGATGGATGTCAACATTATTTAAGGAATGATCATAGTGTAAATTATCAAATAACACGTTTTTCACACAAAAAAGTTGTATTGAACCTGAGAAAAACAGGCTTATTTTGGACATTTTGTTAATACTCAAATGGTGCAAATGAACTTCAGATAGCCAAGTTTCACATAGTTGTTTTTGACTGTGGAAATTGTGGAGATGTTTTTTGAACATGTCTTGTTTTATAATAGTTAAAAAAAATGCAAATTTTATATTTTCATTTTTTTTTTACCAATAGGCCTGTATCATAAAATTAGAATCTGTGACTGTAACAGACATTTTGCCAAATCGGGTCATATATACATATTTGAATTGTACACCAGTGCTCATCTCCATTACTCTATAGCCCTTCGCCACTGTATTGTCCCAGCCTGCAACCCTCAACCAACCCTCATCCTCACTCACCTCTTCTTCATCCTGCCTCCTCCCCCCTGTAGGACAAGCGGGCGGTGGAGCGCCTCTCGTTGGAGAAAGCCTTCCACCCGTTCATCGCCGGTGCCCACAACCGGCTGGTGCAGGAGCTGAGCCAGGAGACAGGTGCCCGCATCAGCATCCCACCACCCAGCCTGCCCAAGGACGAGATCGTCATCACCGGAGAGAAGGAGGCGGTTGCTATGGCCATCGCCCGCATTCGAGCCATCTACGAGGAGAAGGTGAAGACAGAGCAGGGGTGTGTGTGTGTGTGTGTGTGTGTGTGTGTGTGTGTGTGTGTGTGTGTCTGTGTGTGTCTGTGTGTGTCTGTGTGTTGTCTGTGTGTGTCTGTGTGTGTTTGGTCACCAGAGGTGTCCAACCTGACTTCAGAAAGTAAAAACTCTGCTATGTATTTCCTCTGCCTGTACACTGAACACAGAAGGCTTTACTACTTAGCTGATCTACCTGTCTGATGAGTTGTGTGTTTATTAGGATCACCTGGTTCAGAAATGTTTTGGATCAAATATGTGGCAGGGTTATGAGGGGAGGAAAAGGGCAGGGGATGGTGGTGGTGGTGGTGGTGGTGGTCACATCTCAGGATACAGGAAATTTGTTAGTTAAGGTGGTGCTTTGTCCTCTCCAAAATTAGTCAAACTAACACTTTGCACCATGTTTGTTGTAAGTTTTCAGCTGGGTATGAATGGAAGTGATTGGTGAAATATGTAATAAATGTCATACACTATACCTATAATTTTATAACCTAATCTTTAAGGCTTATTTTAAGTATTGTATTTAGTTAAGGTTGACAGTGTTGACACTGTTTTGACAGTGATGTGTTAATTGTGATGTGATGTGGTGGCTGCCTCAACTGTAAAGATCCTGAAAGATCCTGATGGTGTAGTTAAAGGGCTTAGTCAGCTTGAGTTGTGTGTGTCTGTGTGTGTCTGTGTGTGTCTCTGTGGGTCTCTGTATGTGTCTGTATGTGTCTGTGTGTGCCTGCCTGCCCACCCCACACACATTCGTACGGTTGCCATGGCCATCGCCCACATCCCAACCATGTACCGAGAGTAGGTGAGGGGAAGGGCAGGGGTACATCTCAGGTTGAATACGTGACGAAGTAGTTGAAAAGCTTACTCAGCTTGATGTGCGTGCGTGTTTGTGTGAGTCTGTGTGTCTTTGTGATTGAGCACCAGCTGGTATGCATGTGTGTGGGGTGGAACAAGGGACAAGTAGTGGGTGGAAATACTCGAGGAAAAAAGAACACAAAAACAACAGTGTAAAAAAGAATACCAAAACTTTGCGAAACTTCAGAAAATCAGAGTTTGAAGGTCTGATTAGAGGGAGGCATTGAACATGGATGAAGAATCCAAAAAGAAAGTAATGTTTTTTTATTCAGACTCCTGGGCTCTAAGCCTGTCCTCACAGCCCCCCCAGCTCTTGCTTTCTGTTGCTTCAAGTGGTATGAAATCGCTGCCCCAGTGCTTTAGTTTGGTCGTGTTTGATTTGGTGTGCTTGCTAGACGGAAGTAGGCTACTGACTGAACCATGCACCACCAGGCGCTAATGAGAAAAGCAGTGAATTCCTGACAGGGTGAAGAAGATGACTCGTGGAGGATGGAGGAGAGAGTGCTGGTGTGTGTGTGTGTGAGTGTATGTGTAAGTGTGTGTGTGTGTGTGTGTGTGTAAGTGTGTGTGTGTGGGGAGGTCGAGGACTGGTGTGAGTGTGGGGCGAAGGCCAGGCAGGAGAAGCTAATAGGGACAAATTGGATTGCGGAGGAAAAACAACAGGATGGGAATACTAATGAAGCTAGGAAGGCACGGAAGAACTGTTTGTGGGCTTTCATCAGATGTGAAAGCGTTTTCTCTCTCTCTCACACACATACACACACACACACACACACACACACACATACACACACACACACACACATACACACACACACACACACACACACACACACACACACACACACACACGCATACACATACACATACACACACAAACACACACGCATAAATACACACAAACACCCACACGTACAAATTAACCAAGTCACAAAACAGATCTTAATAGCCATACAAGTACATATACACAGATAGAGATCTTTGTCATGTAGTATTTCTTGCCTGCATTCTTTATATGGCATTGCTGCATTCTGTAATTCACATTCATTCACTTGCTTGTTAGTGAACCCTCATCAGCACTGCATGGCACCGGTAGTGCTACCTCTGCTCTGTAAAGTGATATTACTGGTGTTTACATACTGCAGTGTTCCATCGGCCGACACTGGCTCAGAAGGTAAAGGAGTTGACCAGCAATCGGCTCCTGATCAGATGAAAATCTCGTATAAGACGCTGTTCCCCACACAGAACAGCATGATGTGCTGGTTGGCGCCTTGCATGGCAGTCTTTCACCATCTGTATGTATGAGTGAGTGTGTAAATGGGTGAATATGAGGCAATAAGATGTAAAATTCTTGAATACTCTGCTGACTATAAGAAAACACAAAATAAATGCAGTCCATTTACTAATGGTATAGTGTAAATAAACGGTGACACCGGTGACACCTTTGCAACTTAAAACCTGTAATTTTGTGTGTAGGTGGTTTATCTTAGAGACTCCAGGCTATTTTTGCAGCCAATATTCCTATGGGCTCTTAAAGTGGCAATATTCAATGAGGAATTTTTTTGTCTGGAATAATACTCTAAATTGTGTTTTGTTTTCTCTCCATGTCCATCCTTAGAAGCGAAAGACAACCACCATCTCTGTGGAGGTGAAAAAGTCTCAACACAAGTACATCATTGGGCCCAAGGGCAACACCCTGCAAGAGATCATGGAGAGCACGGGCGTCTCTGTGGAGATGCCTCCCCTGGACTCGGGCTCCGAGACCATCATCCTGAGGGGCGAGCCAGACAAACTGGGCCCCGCCCTGACGCAGGTGTATGCAAAGGTATAGAAACACACACACACACACACACACACACACACACACACACACACACACACACACACACACACACACACACACACACACACACACAGGTTTAGCAGAAAGAGCACATGCTCACCAAATACTATTGTGACACCAAATCTGTAACTATGTATGTGAAGCATATAGGGGACCTGTTATCTTACACATACAATAACTGTTTGTCTATCCCAGGGTGCTTTAAACACCAGGGGACAGATCAATATTCACAGTATGTACCAAAACATGTACGTAATTCCACAAAAACAAACCTATGCTGAACACTGAGTTGTATGACGAAAGGCGATTGCGACTGCAGTCCTTGGAAAGAGAATTTTTGAGGATGAAATTGTGCATTGGCATTTAAAATTTGTGGCAGGGCTTATACATTTCAACACTGATTGCGGGCTTCATGAACACACCTTAAAATTGAAACCAAAAGCACACAGCGTTCAATCAGGAAACTGTTGAAAAATGTTGTGCCGCCGACCTTACCCCGAAGCAAAAACTCTGAAGGGTGAACCAGGCTCATTGGTTTGCGTAGTTAAAGTGCAAACTCAAAAACGTAATGGCCATCCTTATTCTGACACCATATGTTGCCAAATACGGAGCAGTCACCTCCACATGGTCTCAAACCTGAATCTGTGAGGTGTTCAACCTGCAATGCCAAAGAACCTGGCTTGGCAGTCAGTGCATACTGAGCTGTAAGGGCTACACAGACATTTTAGGAAGGTCGCTTTTGAAATGTGCAGTTTAATGTTTGCACATTAACAGGCCAATCCACGCTCAGTCATCAACATAATGTCCAAAACATGCATATAGATATGCTAACAGAACAAGTAAACAATGGTTTTGGAGGTATTTAAATGGCCCAAATTTAAAAAATTATGTTTGCTGCTTTCAGATATCATAGTTCTCCGTGTTGGCCATCTAAATATATCCATAAAATTGCCTTTTTCAAATGCAGCACAATGTACAACAACATCTGAAGTGCAGTTTTGCAATGTGCTGTGTTGGACGTTTCCTTCACCCTGGAGAGGCTGCATTGTAATTGTCTTGTTTAGCACAGGCAAGGCTGCCTCCTAGGTGGCCCTATGTGTGTGTATGTGCGTGTGTGTGTGTCTGGGTCTGGGTCTGGTCGTGGTCTGGGCCACTCCTAATTGGCTGCGCTCCCCTGCAGGCGAAGAGTGTGACGGTGGTGGAGGTGAGCGCTCCCGCATGGCTCCACCGCTTCATCATCGGGAAGAAAGGACAGAACATTGGCCGCATCACCCAGCAGCTACCCAAGGTAAGGGAAGGAGGAGGAAGGAGGGAGGGATGAAAGCAAGGTTTTAATGATGGAGCCAGCTGGGGAAAGAGAAGAAAGAGGGAGGTGGAATTGACAGATAGAAGAATTGGCAGGATATGAAAGAGAAGAGATCAAAAAATGCACTGAACGGCGGAGGAAAGTAGAAAAGGAGGGGGGCATTTCGTCTGATGCAGACGCGAGTCGCCTGTGTTTGAAGACAGCCATCAGAGCAGAGATGTGATGGAACCCAGGTGGTAATCTGTAGATTGATCAAAAGCCCCTTTAAATTGTCTCCATCTGTAGAAATCATGTGCACAGACGTATGAAATGTAGCTGTCACCACCTTAGTTATGAGATCAAATTGTGATTTAGAGATTTATCAAAGAGATACATCATTTGACACATTCTGCTTTACCAATTATTTATTAAATATTTTAATACTAGAATTTTTTCTCTCTTTGCTTAAGGATATTGTGTAAATAAGGACTTCTGTAGATCTCGGCATTATTTGTCCCTCAGCATCACCTGTCCTTTGACCCCAGTCCATGACCTTTGCCCTCCAGGTCCACATCGAGTTCACGGATGGCGAAGAGAGATCAGCCTGGAGGGTCCTACAGAGGAGGTGGAGCAGGCCCAGACTCAGATACAGGAGATCATCAAAGACCTGGTGAGGGCCACCAGCCTCAACACACACATCCACTCTTTGGCCTTGATCAGACTGCTGGTCCCAGTCAGATTTTTTGCAGATCCAGATTATAGTCGGCTGGATTTTTGGGTGGTCTGAACAGCAGAAAACCACAAGAAATGTGTGTGTGTGTGTGTGTTTTTTTTTTTTTTTAAATCTAATTTAGTCCACATACAGAGGGTGGTGCTAATTGCAATTCCAATTGGATTTGTTTTGATCTGAACAGTCTAACCACTTAAATAGGATTTCAATGTGGCCCTTTTGCCAGTTGCAACACGATGAACAATTGCAACGTAATTCTGAATGACGGAAGCGCGGGACCACTGCAAAAAAAAAAAAGAACACGGCAACCTCCTCTGTTTCTGCCACTTTCTCACAAATTGTAAAGCATTTGCACCTTGGCTATGCATAATATATATCCAAATCCAGATCCAAATATCCACAAAAGGGATGCCAAGATCAGATGTGATTACTTGCCATGTGCAATGAGAACGGTCAGTCAGAAACATCAGATTTTGATCGCACATGCCAAAGAAAATGGATTTGGACTGCAATCTGAACATAGCCTTACACACAAATCCATCATCAGACATAACCAGGATGACAAATAATGTAAAATCCTGACAAACGTACCCAGAATTCCTTAGTGGCAAATTCTTTTTTGCCTGTTTGATGGCTGTTTCGTGCTGTCATTTTAAACTGTAAAGGCACTTCTTTGTGTGTATGGCACTGCAACATGTATAGAGTTGTGATTCAGCATACTGACTCTTTAAGTGCATCCTTCTACTTTGCGTGAGTGCTCAGTGAATTACTTGGCACGAGGAAATGTAATGCTTGCGTTGAAATAATAAAGGTCTCTGCTCTCAAGTCCTCTGCATGTAGTTACCAGGGTTGCGTAACTTAGAGCACAGAGAATCCATAGCGACTGGATGTCGGATTGGAATTTGCAGCACAGCGGAGGTCACAGTGCTGTCTGTATAAGCACTTTGCTGTGGAATAAGCTACTTGGTAGAGTGATGCATCTCTCCTTCGTTGCCCATCAACAGATGTCCCGGATGGACTACACCGAAGTGAACATCGACCAGCGCTTCCACAGACACCTAATTGGCAAGAATGGAGCAAACAGTAAGTGCAGCCTCAGACATGGGCAGGAGGACTGCTGAGGGAAGCACATAGTGGAAACAACCTTTTAAAACAAGTTTTTTTTTGTCCTGATTACAGATGTAGAGATCCCACACTAGATTATAATACATTTAGCTGATGCATCTATCCAGAACTACAGGGACAGTCCCCCTTGGAGCAATGTGGGATTTCCAGAGGTGGAGGTCCTGGCTTCAGAAAGTAAAAACCCTGCCACATATTTGATCCAACCTTTTTTTTTGAAGCAGCTGATCATAATGAGCACACAATTAATAAGACAGGTAGGCAGAAATTCTGAAGTTCAGATTTCCACCTCTGCCTGTTTTCTTCAATATACCTACTGTAAGATACTCTACTTGCCTGATGATTTTTGTGCTCATCAGGACCAACTGGTTTAAGAAAATGGTTGGATGCAAATATGATTCAGGGTTTTTACTTTCTAAAGCAGGGATCTTCTCCTCGGCATATACCCTGCAGAGTGTCATTCTGACTGAAAGGTTTGTGAGTGGGAGTGTACCAAATGAGCAGTGGAGACACTGAGTGGGCTCTGTGATGAGGGATGACCGTTTGTCAGTAGATGGGGATGGGGATGGGGTGTCTGGGTGCACTGTGGTCATGTGATGAGCTGATGCCAGTCCTCCTCCTCCGCCTCCTCCTCCTGCTCAAGTGGTTTGCAGCCATTCTAAAAATATCTCCACAGAGTCAGCACTGCCCTCTGCCTCGGAGGGGGAACACACACAAACGCACACACACACACACACACACACACACACAAACACTCACAGTCACACACAAACACTCACAGGCACACACACACAGACACACACACACAGTCACACACATACGAATGCACGCACGCACGCGCACACACACACACACTCACAGTCTCACGCACACATCCTGCACACATGCTTGTGAGGGTTAAAAAAAAAGGCCCACTCGCAATCAGTGTAAAAGATCATATAAAATGCGCACCCCCACAGTTGCACATCAGGCATCTGCTTAGCCACTGCACACAAAAGACAGTGGTGCAAGGTCACACTGGCCCTGCAATGCGTGTGATTTTTCTTTTCGTTTTTTTTTATTTCTTCTTCAACCTGTACAAAAGGCCCTAGTTTGACTGCTTCTGCTTTGTTTATTTGACTCTTTTTTTCTCTCTCCTATCCCTCCTCCCATTTGCCCTTCGCCCCCCCTGTGTCTCTCCGCAGTAAACCGCATAAAGGAGCAGTATAAGGTGTCAGTGCGAATCCCCCAGGACTCGGACCGCAGCGGTCTGGTGCGCATCGAGGGGGACCCACAGGGGGTGCAGCTGGCCCGCCGGGAGCTCATAGAGATGGCCCAGCGCATGGTGAGCACCGCAGCCCCCAGTGTGTGTGTGGGTGTGTGTGTGTGGGTGGGTGTGTGTGTGTGTGTGTTTGTGTGTGGGTGTGGGGTGTGTGTTAGGTGTGTGGGTGTGTGTGTGTGTGTGTGTGTGTGTGTGTGTGTGTGTTTGCAGTCAGTGTGTACAGTACTGTGTGTGTGTGTTTGTTTGTTTGTGTGTGTGTGTGTGTGTGTGTGTGTGTGTGTGGAGGGGGGATCCAAAGGATGAAATCATAGCTTTCAAAGGTCAAGCTGACTCCGTCTTTCCTCCCTCAAAGTGCCACACTGGGCACTTTCCTCCTCCCGTTTGCCTTCTGCTGAGCTGATTAGCTTTCACTTTTCCCCCCACTTCCCTCTCTTTTATTGCTGTTTGGTTTTTTTTTACTTTTCTTTTTGTTTGTTTCCTTGTCAGGAAAATGAACGAACCAAAGATCTGATTGTGGAGCAGAAATTCCATCGGACTATCATAGGCCAAAAAGGGGAAAAGATCAAAGAAGTCCGGGACAAGTTTCCAGAGGTAAACTAGCATCTCACTTTCTGTCTGAGACGTTTAACATTCCTATTTCTCATAAACATTACCTGACATACAGCATACTTTCAACTTGCTTATCTTAGCTAACATATTCAAAGGAGAACTCCGGCACAGTTGAACTTATATAATGTCTGTAGCCAAAAAAAGAAAGCTACTTTGGCAGAGATTTCAAGGTAGAGGCAAGACTAGCTTGGCAGCTTCAAAGCAAAGCTGTCAGGGCAAATATCTCAAACACCAAGGTAGACAGCAATTTTGTGTCCCTAAATAGATTGTGCATCTTTTAATAAGCCCCATGCAACGTTGATAGCAGTCTGTGTCAAATGCCTTCTTTAAAACTCCCATTGCCAAGTACAACAACAACAACAGTGATTTGGCACTGAAGCAACGAGGTGAACATTTTGAATTCTCTCCATCAGGTCATCATAAACTTCCCCGACCCGTCACAAAAGAGTGACATTGTGCAGCTGAGGGGGCCTAAGAATGAGGTGGAGAAATGTGGCAAGTTCCTGCAGAAGATGATCGCTGACCTGGTACAAAGACGGCACTATATCTCTTTCTTTCTCTCTCTCTGTCTCTATTTCTCTCTCTTTTTCCCGTCTTTCTCATTCTGTTTTCATTTCTCTATACCTGATCTAGTGATGACCTTGATCTAGTGCTTGTCATGACTGTATATCTGACATCTTTTGATCATTTAATTTCCTCTTGCCTTGCTCCCTTCAACCACGTTCTGTCTCTTCAGATTGAAAACAGCTACTCAATCTCAGTGCCCATCTTCAAGCAGTTCCACAAGAACATCATAGGCAAAGGAGGAGCCAACATCAAGAAGGTATGAATGACAAAAACTGACATATCCTAGCAGTACCTGTCATGGTAGCAGTTCCTGTGTCACTAAGGTGTGTCTGTGTGTATGCATGTGTTGGGGTGGTGTCCTCAGATCCGCGAGGAGACCAACACAAAGATCGATTTGCCAACAGAGAACAGCGACTCTGAGATGATCGTCATCACAGGGAAGAAGGTCCACTGTGAGGCGGCGCGAGACCGCATCTTGACCATTCAAAGAGACCTGGTGAGAGACGCACTCTCTCTCTCTCTCTCTCTCTCTCTCTCTCTCTCTCTCTCTCTCTCTCTCTCTCTCTCTCTCTCTCTCTCTCTCTCTCTCTCTCTCTCTCTCTCTCTCTCTCTCTCTCTCTCTCTCTCTCTCTCTCTCTCTCTCTCTCTCTCTCTCTCTCTCTCTCTCTCTCTCTCTCTCTCTCTCTCACACACACACACACACACACACAAGAGATACAGGTGGGGAGACAGGTTACAATGTGGCACATCAGCATACATGAGAAAACAGCAAGAAAAGGTTAAAATAAAAAGAATTGTTTAATGATATAAAAGTGAACTTACTTACGTTGGACTAAGGCTGGTCGGTATGTACATCAGTGTGTGAAATGCCTAACAGCTAATAGCTATGCTAACAACCCATGATAAACAATAATAGTGAATCACTGCAACATGACAATTACTATCAATAATGATGCAGAAAGTACCACTACATTAGCGATAGGTATAAGCTCTTGAAAAAACTTTTGTGCCATTAACACCTCTTGTCCTAACAACTCTAACTTACTGATGAACAAACTCACACCTCCATGTATTCTCCCGGCACTTATCCTGTAATTTCTTATGTTACCTGAGCTTGATTGTTTTCCTCCGTTGTCAGTCGTTTTAGCCTGCTAAGTGTAATTTCTGTGGTCCCCCCCTCAGGCCAACATCAAAGAGACGGAGGTGACCATCCCGGCGAAGCTGCACAACTCTCTGATTGGCTCCAAGGGCTGCCTGGTGCGCTCGGTGATGGAGGAGTGCGGCGGCGTGCACATCCACTTCCCCTCCGAGGGCTCGGGCTCCGACCGCGTCACCATCCGTGGGCCGGCGGGAGAGGTGGAGAAGGCCCGCAAGCAGCTGCTGCAGCTGGCCGAGGAGAAGGTGAGGAGGGGGGAGGTGGGAAGGAGAAGGCGAGGAGTGGGGATAGGGAGGAGAAGGTGGGGAGGGGGGAGAGGTAGGGAGGAGAAGGTGAGAAGGCAGGAGAGGGGGAGGTAGGGAGGACAAGGTGGGGAGGGGGGATTAGGAGGGGAGAAGGTGTCGAGAAGGGATAGGGAGAGGAGAAGGTGGTGAGTGAGGGAGGAGTGGTAGAAGGCAGGTATACAAGGGTGTGAATATTGGGAAGATGATTTCATTTTTTAAAGATTGTTAGCATGAATAAGACTTTTTATAAGTAAACTGTAAAACCAAATCACACTTCTGCATTTTGTCTGAGCTGGATAGATGGTATGCAGATAGAACAACCACAACTAATCAGTGAAGGTACCAAATGTGTGATGTGCGGGGTGGGGGGGGCTTCACAAGGTTCCTTTTAATTAACTGGGGTTAGAGTCCCACAACGTTTTAACTATAAAACGTCAGCTGTTAAAAAGGTGACGGCTTACCTTCTGTTCCCTTCTACAGCAAGTGAACAACTTCACGGTGGAGCTGCAGGCCAAGCCCGAGTACCACAAGTTCCTGATCGGGCGTGGTGGCGCCAACATCCGACGGGTGCGCGACCGCACGGCGCCCGCATCATCTTCCCCTCGCCCGACGAGCCCGAGCAGGAGCTCATCACCATCGTGGGCCGTGAGGAGGCCGTGCGGCTAGCCCAACGGGAGCTGGAGATACTGGTGAAGAACCTGGTACGAGCCAATCAGAATGCGGTTTACTGGGACATAAATAGAAAGAGGAGAAAATTGAGGCCGCAGTGTGGCCATGTGTGGGGAAAATTATAAATTCAGTGAAAATATTTTGGAAGAACAAGCTCTTTTGGGTGATTTCACAAACCACATTTAACTATATTATTCATCTTACTTTTAGTTCAGTTCAATTCAAGTGCATGACAAGTGATTTGCTGCATTGCCAAAGCATTCACAGTAATAACAAAACATTGGAAAAGCATACATTGTACGTATTTACAAGTTTAAAAGTTAAATGCATGTACATTGCTTCACTACACTTCTCTCTCTCTCTCTCTCTCTTTTTCTTACTCGTATACAAACAAACTCTCTCCCTCTCGCTCTCCCTCCATCAGGATGACGTGGTGGAGGATGGTATGGTGGTGGAGCCGCGGCACCATCGGCACTTCGTGTGTCGGCGGGGACAGGTGCTGCGGGAGCTGGCGGAGGAGTACGGGGGCGTGGCCATCAGCTTCCCCCGCACAGGCACGCACAGCGACCGCATCACGCTCAAGGGCGCCAAGGACTGCGTGGAGGCGGCCAAGAGACGCATCCAGGAGATCATCGAGGACTTGGTACGTCAACATAAGTGATGCTTGTCTTGGGCTGAAGAATCGGAACAGAGTTTAGTGTGTGTGTGTGTGTGTGTGTGTGTGTGTGTGTGTGTGTGTGTGTGTGTGTGTGTGTGTATGTGTGTGTCAGTGTCTAACTGACACACAAACATAAAGTAACACAGGATGTGTGTGTGTGGCCACTCAAGTGGAAACCTGGTTCACTAAAGGTCATGACCCATACTGACCTTTGACCCCTGTGTTTTCCAGGAGGCCCAGGTGACGGTGGAGGTGACCATCCCCCAGAGGCACCACCGGGCCGTCATGGGCCCTAAAGGCTGCCGCATCCAGCAGATCACCCGAGACCACGAGGTCCAGATCAAATTCCCTGAGAGAGAGGAGTCAACAGGTCAGACAACACCTGCTGTTTCTGGGTAGAAACCTGTGGGGGTAAATCTTCTGGGTGTTGGTTTCAGTTTTAACAATCTCCATAAATTACACCCATGATCAAGTTATTTAAAGCAGCACAGTTCCTAAATGTAGCTGACAGACTCTGTTGTGAATCATTTTTTAAGTGGTTCTTGTTCTTGCCATGTCCTAAGTAGTATAGTAGGTTTGTCACTGATTATTTTAATGCACCCTTTAGCCTGCTTTAACATGTTTTAAACATAATGTAAAACCTTTTTAAAACAAATAAAACCAAATGATGATACAAAACACTGCAATTACACTTTTAAAATATATAAATACATAAAAACTGAACGTTATTTTTTAATTTAATGTGGTTCCTGCAGATAGTTGCATATTAACAATAGGACATTCTTTAATTGAAATTTATTCATGTAGTATTTTGCTGCCCAGTAACAAAGAATTTAAAATTAAATTTTGCTGTTGCCATGGCGTCAGCAGGTCAGGAGCCACACCCACAGGAGAACGGTGATGCTAGCCCGGAGGCTGAGCTCGCCCCCCGCAAGTGTGACATCATCGCCATCTCGGGTCGAGAAAAGAAGTGTGAGCTGGCGCGGCAAGCCCTGCTGGTACCAATCACAATTACCCATGATTCACCTCTGCCCTCAAGCACTGGATCATCGCCGAGCCCACTCTGCTTTCACGCTTTAATATGTCATCATTTTTTTCCCTACTTCTCACCTCCTCACCTCTCCTCTCTGTCTCTTTCATTCTCATTCTCTCATTCTCTCTCACTCTCACTCTGTCTCTCTTTCTGTCTTCTTCCTCCCCACTGTTTTCTCTCTTTTTTTGTCATCCTCTCTCTTCCTCTTTTCTCTCTTTCTCTCTCTTCCTCTTTTCTCTTCCTTCATCTCTCTCTCTCTCCCTCCCTGTTTCTCTGCCTTCTTTTTCATTCTCCCCTCTTTCTCTTTCTCCCACCCTCTCTCTCTCTCTCTCTCTCTCTCTCTCTCTCTCTCTCTCTGTAGGCCCTGGTGCCTGTGACGATAGATGTAGAGGTGCCTTATGATCTCCATCGGTACATCATTGGCCAGAAGGGCAATGGGATCAGGAAGATGATGGAGGAGTACGAGGTACAGCAGAGACAGGGAGAAGTGGAGAGGGGGAGTGGGGAGGAGTGGACTGTTATCTTATCTTAGTACACTTACAATTCTACACTGTCATATCGGCTGCTGTACTGATAAGTGTCCTGCCTATCCAGCAAAATACTTACAATACTACTATTGCACTACAATGAGAAAATACTACAGACAGAAATATGTGGCAGACATATACGTGTGTTCATTAATGTTAACTGTTAATCTGTTGTTTTATTGTTTCTTCACCACTTTCTCTGTCTCTCTCCCTCTCTTTTCCTCTCCCTTTGATCTGTTTCTCTTTGATCTCTCTCTCTTTCTCTTTCCATCTCTATCCATCTCTCTCCATCTCTCTCTCTCTCTCTCTCTCTCTCTCTCTCTCTCTCAGGTGAACATTTCGGTGCCTCAGCCCGACCAGCAGTCCGACGTCATTAAGATCACGGGTCAGGTGACCAACGTGGAGCCAGCCAAGCTGGGTCTGTTGGAGCGGGTCAAAGAGCTGCAGGCGGAGCAGGAGGACCGGGTACAAAGCAGACCTGACCAATCACACCCAGCACATTACACCCACATGACTCCTATCAGACTCAACGCAACCAATCCACACCCATCAGCTTGGACCTAGTAGACTGGACCACATGGAAATATGGCACCAGTACACAAAATACCATAATGTTATATTAATACAATTAAAGCATTCGACATGGATGTTTGTCTGGGTTTAGAGATGTTGTGCACAAAGTCACAAAGTCGCAGTGTCTCGCAAAGAGCTCCGGTCTAGCTTTTTCATTTAACCCTAGGTTGTTAATTAAAATTAATGTTGTTTTTTTTATTATTTTTGTCCTGTTAATGGTGGGTGTTCATTATTGTAATATTTGTCGTCTTCTCTCCACAGGCGCTGAGGAGCTATAAAATCACACTCTCCGTTCCACCTAAATTTCATCCCAAGATCATCGGCCGCAAAGGAGCTGTCATCTCCCAAATCCGCAAAGACCATGACGTCAACGTGCAGTTCCCAGACAAGGGAGATGAACAGCAGGTTTGTGTGTGTGTGTGTGTGTGTGTGTGTGTGTGTGTGTGTGTGTGTGTGTGTGTGTGTGTGTGTGTGTGTGTGTGTTGTATGTGTGTTGTATGTGTGTGTGTGTGATTTGTTTTATTGATATATTTTTGGTGTAGGATTCTCGGCCTCACCTTGATCTATTCTCTGCCACTGTGGTTCTGACACTTGTCATGTCTCATCTCACATCCCATCCCTCTCTCAACCTCTCTCACTTTCATCATCATCTCTTCTCCTTTCTTTGTCCTTCTCTGTCTCTCTCCTCGTCTTTTTTATTATTTTTCCTTTTTTCCCTCTATCTCTCCCTCCTTATCTCTGTTTCTATTCATGTCTCTTTTTTCCTCATTCCTTCCTTTGCTTGTGTTTTTCATTCCTTTTTTTTCTTTCCCCTCTTACCTCTGCTATCTTTTCCGCCTACATCTCTCCAATCCTTATCAATGCTTTCTCTTTTCCCTCTGTTAACCGCTGTTGCCTTTCCATTTCCTCCATCTCTCCATTCCTATCACTCCTCTTCCCTACTTTCCCTCCGCCACTTCCATCCTCCCTTCTTGTCCTTTGCCTCCCCCTCGTCCTCATCGTCCTCCTCCTCCACTCTCTCCCTCCTCCTTCTCCTCCTCCTCCTCCTCCTCCTCCTCCCATCCTTCTCCCCCTCCCTCTCCCTCTCCCTCTCCCTCCTCCTCCCTCTCCCTCCTCCTCCTCCTCCACTCTCTCCCTCCTCCTCCTCCCATCCTTCTCCTCCCATCCTTCTCCTCCACCCTCTCCCCCTCCTCCCTCTCCCTCCTCCTCCTCCTCCCCTCCCAGGACCTGATAGTGATCTCTGGGTATGAGCGTAACGCTGAGGAGGCGCGTGTGGCCATAGAGCAGCTGGTGGCCGAGCTGGAGGAGATGGTGAGCAGCGACGTGACGCTGGACCACCGTGTGCACGCGCGCATCATCGGCGCCCGCGGCAAGGCCATCCGCAAGCTCATGGACGAGTTCAAGGTAGGCGTGAGAGGGTGTGCATATGTGTGTGTGTGTTTGCGTGCATTTGTGTGTGTGTGTGTGCACAGGTGTTGGCTCAATACAAAATACATCTTTAGCCTCTTTCAGGACACAGTACTACTTCAGGACAGGTCTTTGTATTAACCATTTTGTGTACATCGTGTAAATACAGTGTAGGCAAAAAAAATTGTCAACTGTGTGAAGTTAAAATAAAATTTGTGAATATTAAAAGAAAGAATTTGTACAACTATTTTAACTATAATAGATATGTGCTTGTGTATTGCTACATCTTCCAACAAGATAACAACCCCAAGCACATTGCAAATCAGGTAAAAGCAAATCCAAATCCTAAATGCAAATCCTTCTTAAGTTAACAATTTTTCATACAGTGTAGTCAAAATCATTTGTACAGTCAAGAAAGTTGATGAATAAATATGAATAAAGAGGTTTTTCTTTAAATGAAATGTACTGATCAATACAAAGAGCAACATACGTAAATGTAAATTGTCCAACAGACTTACTTACCCTGATTTGCTTGCTGGGGGGGTCTTCCTGTAGGTGGACATTCGGTTCCCTCAGCCCGGTTCTGATGACCCAGACCGAGTGACTGTGACTGGCTTGCCCGAGAACGTGGACAACGCCATCGACCATCTCCTTAACCTGGAGGAGGAATATGTGAGTTTGTGTGTGTGTGTGTGTGTGTGTGTGTGTGTGTGAGTGTGTGTGAGTGTGTGTGAGTGTGTGTGATTGTGTGTGTGTGTGTGTGTGTGTCGCTGCTGTGTAAAGCACTTCTTTAGTTGCCAGCTGGCCAGTAAGGGAGCGTTTTGACAGCTCTTTCACAGACACAGACAGCTACAGAAGTGCAGTGTTTTCTCTTTCAGGCTATGGCCACATTAGTTTGTGTTTATTCATGTCCAGTCACATCGTTTTTACTTCCATTTTTAAATGGCTCAGTCACTGGCTCTGTTTCTAATCGATCAAGGCTTTTGGAGCCCGAAAAACAACAAGCTAGTGTGGATGACCGACAGAGCCGTGACAAATTTTATTTAGAAATGGACAAATGTGGACTTTGCCTTTTGAATCTCTTGTTCTTCCACCCAACTCAATTTTGGCCACTTCACTCATTGTAACTCGGGTCTCCATCCCTCTCCTTCTCTCTCTCTCTCTCTCACACACATACTCAGATGCTGACTGTAACTGAATCAGAGACTATGGCTGCTTACATGAAGCCCCCATCTCGGTCAGCGGGTGGGGGGCTGGGGGGTGGAGATGATGATAGTAAGGGGGCTGCCAAAGGCTTTGTGGTTCGGGACGCACCCTGGAACGCACCAGGCAACAAGGTAAGACCACATAACCAACTATAGCAACTATAACAGTGGCTTGCTAGATCTGTTACTTAATTGTATTATATACAAGCCTATAGTACTTCTTGTTATGTTTATGTTATTATGTTTGCCATCATGTCTTGTTTATAAGATGTTTAATGTTCACTGTGGGCCTAGGGAGCATTGCAATTTCAAAGTCAGCTTTATTGTCAAAAACCATATGTACAGGTTGTACATATGGTTTTTGACAATAAAGCTGACTTTGACTCTGACTGTTCAAACATGACTTGAATTAAAAACATGGGACTGTACCTGTTCTATGTGTAGGTCTGTGGCGCATTACACCCGTTTTCACCTGTGGGCACACCTGTGTGTGTTTGGTCTCCGTAGGCCCCGGACATGAGCAGCGCTGAGGACTTCCCCACCTTCGGCAGCGGAGTGGCTCCCAAACAGACATCTGCCTGGGGACCCAAGAAGTTCTGAGTGGCAGAGCGCAGCGCAAGAGGGAGACGAACAGGGAGAGTGGAGAAGAAATGGACTCTCATTCCTCTACCGCCATTGTGCCCCCCCCCCCCCCCACACCCCCTTTCTTTTTTTTTAATCTCCTCCTCTTTACCATCCCCTTGACCACCGAGGACTTCCCTCATAACAGTGGCCTCAGTCCAGTCCATAAGCTCTCTCTCGTTCCTGTTCTTGCTCTTTATCTCTCTCTGTCTTTCTCTGTCTCTCTGTCTGTCTTGGGTCTTCACCACCTCTGCAGTTCGTCTTCTGCAGGCGATGCAGTCGCTTGTCAGGCAGTCTTGGGGGGGGGTTTCTAAAGCTGCTACCGCTGCACACAAACACACTGGACCATGAAAACCTCCCGCCATCATCCAGTCCGCCCTTCCTGTGGACTCTTTTACTCCCATCGTTGTCCTGAGAAATAGAAGCTGGGTGGCATCCAATCGCTATTCCTAAAGAAAAAAACAAAAAGTTCCAGAAAGGACGTGTGTATGGGGCAGGGGGTCTTTTTAAAAGCTGTTTTTATGAAAACAGAAATCCTCAGAGAGGGTGCTTGGTTTTTATTCCTTTTTATTTACAGAACAAAATAGAGAAAATGTATTGTGTGTTTGTTCGTTTTTGTTTTTTCGTTTTGGTTTGTTTTTTTTTTTTTTTAAACTACAAAACCTTTTCTGCAGCTTTCAGTCCGCAACTGAACATTTCAAGCACACTCCCAACAGTTTTTAGCCAGGGTCGATGACATGTTGGTGACATATTTTCCCCTTGATTTCTCAAGCCTGTAGAAGCATCCTTCTACTCCCACTGGACCTCAGCCTCTCCTGTAGCTTTCTCCGTCCTTTTGCACTGACATTTTTTTACAAGTTGGGGGAAAATAGATACTACAAAGTGCAGGCCCAAATCCTTGCAACTTTCGCAGGCTTGACAAGAAGGAATAGACCTTTTTATTTGTGGTTACTATTTGTTTGTCTGTTTGTTTTATCTCTTATTTATCTATTTATTTCTTGGCTCTTATTTAATATTTTTTACCACGTAAATGCTAGCTGGAATCTCAGCAGGGATTTCTATTCCATGTTTGAAAGTAAAGCTGTGATGATGTCTATAGAAAGCAGGGGCTTAAGATGGTGATTTAGAATGACCAGGTTGTTTATATTTTTGCTCTACCTTTCTTAACTTGAAGGAGTTGTCTCTGTGTCTGACTGTGTAATTTGATGGAGGTTTCTGTATGTGTGTGTCTGTGTGTGTCTGTGAGTGTGTGAGTTGGTGTCTGGGTGTGTATTGACTTAAGGGGATAGAAATAGGGTAAAGCTTGAATCTTTTTTTTTTCTTTTTCTCCATGTCAGTTTTCTCCTCAGTCTGTTACATCATCTTGTTTTTTTTATTACCATGCTTTTAATTGGCTACAGCTACATAAAGGAATCGTTCACCATCACATGTTATGCTAGACTGTGAATGGTCAAGTTGGATCGCAACCAGAACAGCACGCAGCCATGTTCGAGCACCACCCCCACAATCCAACCACACTCATCCAATGACTACTGGTGTGGTGTTACTGAGGTTGGAAAAGAAATATTGCTTTATTATCTTGTCGCAGCCAACAACACTGACCTGGAGGAGGGACATAATTTAATCTAAACTATAGTGTAACAGCACCTGAGTTATGTGAGTTTCTAGCAGTAGACCAGTTACTTCACATTTTAAATTACAAACACGTACACATACAAAAAAAAATCCCTGGGTCTTTACCCACTGACTACTTGGTGCCTGTTGTTTTCTTGGAAATAGGGTAAAGGTTGAAGGATGGATCTTTGTTTCTTTTTTTGTTGTTTAGAGAGTGAGATTCTCCAAACAAAAATGTCAGAATATGCAATGCAAGAAGGAGGGATTTCAGTCTTCTCTATGTATGAGGGGGTGTTTGTGTATGTATATGTTTGGTAAACTATACCGCTTTTTAGGGAGAAGAAAGTTCTCTGTTATTCTTTTGCACTAATTCTATGTGTTTTTATTTATTTTTTTCTGTTTTAGTACCTAGCCTCCTCCTCCTGGTGACTTTAAAAAACGTTCGTGTCCATTCCCATCCCCTTAACCTACCCCTTGTGCTCATGATCTTACCATGCTGGGCGGTATCCCATGTCAGTGGTTTAGTGACTAACCACTATTAACTCAGACTAAGTAGTAAACCTTCTAATAGACGTGTTATGGTTTAATTTTCCTGAACAGAACAAAGCTAAAAGGCTCTCCTTTTAGAAGGTTTACCACTTGCTCTAAATGAACTTACCCAGGTTAGCGACTAAACCCGCTTTCTACGACACTCCCCAGGTGTGTGTGTGTGTATGTGTAGTATAAATGTGAGAAGGGCAACAGAGGGTGGTGGTGGTGGTGGAGTAAAAAACTATTGATTTTAAACAGGTGAAGCAAACACTATTGGCCTTAAGAATTCATTGTTGTTATTTTTGGAGAAATAAATAAACAACAAAAAACAAGGTATGACTGAGTAAATATGCAACACTGCAATAACATGTCAGTGAATGGACTTTTTTTCCTACTCCAAATAAACCATTGAAAATGGATCTCCTGTGCTTGTCATTTGGGGTCCTTGGACTCATTAGCAGATGGAGCTGGAGGTAAAATACACACGCACGCACGCACGCACGCACGCACGCACGCACGCACGCACACACACACACACACACACGCACACACACGCACACACGCACACACGCACACACACACGCACGCACGCACGCACGCACGCACGCACACACACACACACACACACGCACACACACGCACACACACACGCACACACGCACACACGCACACACACACACACACACACACACACACACACACACACACACACACACACACACGCACACGCACACACACTTGAGTGCCTATTACAGTCCACCTTGGAGTGACCCTTGTTCTTTGACCACCAACATCAAACTTTCTTTCCCATACATACTTACATATAAGAAATACAAACAAGTTGGCAAGAGGTGTTTTACTTACCAGCAGACATAGATATGGAATGATTGTATACATTTGTTTAGTAGAAAATGTAATGTTGAGGCATTTCATATAATGTGCATACAGTCTCTTTATTTGGACTTTTTTGTGTTTTGATTTTTTTAACAAAATCAGGAAGATATGATTTGTAGTGTGTAACAGCCTGCACTGTACAACAAACAAACAAACAAACAAAAAAAACAGGAACAAACAAAACATTATAAACATGACCAAAGAATACAAATTAATTACTGAAAAAAGCAGCAACTGGGTCTAAACAAACCCTGTTTTTTCACATTATGATTTACATTGCAAGCAGAAGTCTGTCCTCACCATTGCAGTATGTAAAACTGACATGCCCTCATTATTAAGTGGATTGAAAACTCATTCAGATGAAAACGGTTACTTTGTGCTGGTTAAAAAATAGTCCTTCAAATTTAAAATTGGCAACACAAACAAAAGCTTCATTTGAGCTTGGGGGCACTGAAAACAGGATCTTTGCCACGCTTTGAAATACAATCAATTGACTTTTTCTTCCAAGAATGGTTGTGTAATTATTCATAAAAATGTATATTAGCTGTTTTTCAATGCAAAACGAAAAATAATTTATCAAAAAAACAAACAAAAAAAAAAACACTCACATTCATATAGGAGTGCTACATCCTTCAGGTGAAGGACTACATTTCCCAAGATCCTTTGCACAGAACCAGAGGCACACTGATGGCACTGTCTGACCTGCCGCAACCTTTATCCCTCTCAAACAGTGCTTGACATCCATGAGTCTTTGAGGAAGACTTGAAACAGCAGTATGATGTACAGAATTTTTGCGACGAGTGCAGTCAAGCTGGGTGAGATGAGAGCTGAAATTAAATCATTGCCAAAAAGCAACACTTTATAGTGTTTATTGGTAATTTAAATAGCAGTCTAATTCCTGTTCACTCTGAGGGCAGCAGAGCATTTAACAGTCTGAATATCTTACTGGTAACCTTTATCTGGTTATTTGTGGTGACCTTTCTCGAATAAGGAGGTGCTCTGTGCCAAGAATCTGCTCTAAGAGCATACTGGAGGCCTCATCAAGTTACACAATATAAATTTAGCTTGTTAAGGAACAGCAAGTGGGCTGCGTAGTAAAACTCGGTTGCCAAAGACAGGGTAAGAAGGATAAGATCACGTAGCAGGGAAGAGAGCATGGCAAATGAGATATTTGAGGGGAAGAGGGTCCTGACACTCAAAATGGCTGCCGTACGGGAGGACTGAGAAAGACACAAGCTTGCACATGGATGGCACTGAAACAAAGACAACAAACCAACCCAAAAAAACAAACAAACAAACAAACGAAAACGAAAGACAAGACTGTGGTGAGACAACGTGAGAAGAAGGAAACTGAACAGGGATGAGCAAGTGTGTTCAGCTGCTCAAATTCTGCTGCCAAGAGTATGTCTTAACGCCTGTAAACATGTTTTTATTTTTTTTTGTTTGTCCTCTTTTTCTACCCTTTCCATACTCTCCTCCTTCTCCTAAAACAGGCTGCTGAAGTTGTCCTCCTGATTTCAGTTTAATATTCAAGTCATTTTTTTTGTTGTTTTCAGTTTTTTTTTCTGTCTTTGTGTCTGTTTTTTGTCTATCATTTGTTGGCTAAATTGTTACTTGGTTGGTTTGTTGAATTAAGTCTAGTTTTTCTTCAAGTCGATTTTTTCCTCCCAATAAAGAGTTTTCGTTTTTACTTAAAAAAAAAAAAAAATCCAGGACTAGCCTGAGCTTAGGGGCTGAGTAAGGTCTGCAGGAATCCAGGCCAAAATCCAACATCGGGAAGGTGGGAGTGGAGGGGGAGGGGGGGGTTTGGGGGTCGATATCCCACTCTCTCCCAAACAGAAGAGGAGAGCAGGTTCTTCCAGCTTATATCCAAAACAGGGTCAAGAATAGGGGTTTGGAGGGAAGGAGAAGACTATATCCCAATATGACAACTGAGGGGGAAGGAATACATTAAAACCTGCGCAAAGCAGAGTGAAAGGTCTCAGTTACTAATGTTCTTGTTGTTGTTGTTGTTGTGAGCTCGTATTGTCTGTTTTGAAGTCACCCCCCTCCACAGTCTTCAACATAAAGTGCAGGCTGCATCTCTAAAACTGCTCCGCTCACCAGAGAGATCGAGAGAGCCGGGAGTCTGGAGTCTCGACCCAGGAGTGTGGCTGCTAAAAATAAGAGGGGTGGGGTAAGGGGGGTAGGACAGGTGGTGGCTTGCTTAGGTAGCTGGGCATGGGGTACGGAGGGAGGAGGGGGTTAAATTTGGTTGCGCAGGAATGGAGGCACAAGACTGGCACACCTCTGCCCCTCCATAGAACATCACACCATCCTCTCCTCTTCATCGGTTTTCTTCTTTATGACACCCCCCCCACCCATCCCCAGCGCCTACCCCCCACCCCTCCTTGAGGTGATTTCCCTCAGGTCCTCTTGTCTTACTCCACCCGTACGAGCAGACCGTAAAGCAGTGTGCCGCCGCGCTCCTTGGTGACCCACTCGATCTCGGTGTTGCTGAAGCGCGGGTCCAGGGGCTCGCTCAGGCCCAGCGTCTGGGGGCCCACCTTATAGGAGCCGGGCCGCACGCACACCTGCAGCGCCACCTGGGCCTGGTGACAGCGGTGGGATCGCGGGTCCCGGAATCTGACGGAAGAAGTGGCAGAGACAAAAAAAAAAAAGGCTGTGATCATAATTTCAATTTTAGCTTCACCTAGCGTTTTTTTTAAATAACATAGGAACAAGTGCAGAAAACTACCATTTGCTACAAACACTGTAATACTTGCAGGTCACTAAGTCAGGTCAATTTATTTATATAGCACATTTAAAAACAACAGAAGTTGACCCAAAGTGCTTTACAGGCAAAATGTAATAACATTTAGAAATAAGGCAAACATGGGTTACAGCATAAGAAAGGTAAAGAATATCATTAAAAAAAACAAATCTATGTTGTTTGTGTATGTATATTTGTAGCTGTACCCATCAAATAAATCATAAATAATACCACAGAAATACAGTATATATTGCACACTTGATTTATGACTATTTTTTAAGCTAGAACTGTATTACTCAGCCTTTCTAACTAACTATCATTAAGAAAATAGAATCATACTTATATAATGTAAGCACTGGAAAGACAGACAGAGACATTTGACCAGGAAGAAAAAGCAAAAAAAAAACAAACAAATAAATAAATAAAAGGACAACTGTCCAGGCACAGTAGCTTCTTCCCCCCCACACTTACTGCACTTTGGGGGCGAAGACCTCGAGGCCGGAGTAGCGCATGGTTGGCGAGAGCTGCACCCTCGGGACCTCCCTCTCGGGGGCGCTGTTCTCCTCCGGCTCGCCGTAGCCACTCTGGCTTTCCGTCTTCACAGGCGACACGGAGAAGATGGAGGACGACTCAGCTGTGGAAGGGTCAGATCAGACAGTCAGCCGAGATACACCCTTAGTGCTGGGCCAATACAAAAGCTTCTAATTTCAAGGAATTTTGGTTTAGTTTTTCTTGCTTTATTTACAGAGGCAGACATCACAGGTGCAGAGAGTAAAGGTTCTGCCACATAACTGTTCCAGCCAATTCACTGACCAAATGTTCAGCCATGTAGATGAGCCAATTAGTAAACTACTTGTGTTAACAGTATATGTAAGCAGAATACATGGCAGGACATTTTTTTTAAGCTGGGTTGTCCATTTATGCCTACTTATAAACTTCTGACTGCTCTTGAATGCCTTTGTATTCAGGTGTTGGCCTCAGGCTATCCCCTATGAATATAGCTGCAAGCAACCCTGTAGGGCATACAGTTGCTATGAGGAGCTGATGTTATTTTATCAGACATGGGTGTAGAAACAACCCCATATTCCTTAAATTATAAACAGGTTTTCAACGCAGGCTTTCACTGCTCCTAACCTTTATTAAATTACATTTTTCACCCTAATGTGTCAGTAAGCAGCCATAAAGAGCAGGACTGAGAGAAAGACCAATCAATGCAGAAGAGCAGATAACAAATGCACACATGGGAAACTGGGTGGGTCACCCGACAGGCTTAGAGATCAATGGATGGAAACACCTCACAACTGGACAGAGAGATGGATGTATTTCAAAGAAAGTGAATCCATGAATGCGTGGGGGGTGGAGTTTGTAGATGCAGGGATGGATGGATGGGACGAGGTAAATAAAGTAAGGGCTAATAAGTAGAATGGAATAGACTGCATGTATGGATTTCCAGTTTATGGATGGACTGATGCACAGGATGGTTAGTTGTAGAAAGCCTGGTGCTGAACTGGACAAAACAAAAGTTAAGTAAAAATGGAAAGATGAATGTCATTGATGTCAAGGAGGGGAGCCAAGAAACAGAGGTGAAAATATCAAACATCTCTTCTCTCTCTCAGACCTGGGAGGAGCTGGCTGAGGTCTAGTGTGCGTCGGAGGGCTCCTACACTGGTGCCGTGGTAGGCGATGTGCCATTTCTTAAAGGCGTTGGACACCTCACAGTGCGGCTTGATTCTGGACAAAGGACATGAGGACATCAAACCATGAAAACCTTGAAAAACATTTGAGAGACAATATATACACTCTACAATATGCTGATTATATGCTAGTCTATACAGTCTACAGTCCCTGACAAAAGTCTTGTCGCTTATCCATTTTGTAGGAACAAAAGCTTATAACCTGCTTGCAGCAGGATGGTGGCTCCATCGCATACTTCCATCTCTACATCAAAGTTCTTTGCTATTCCTGATGACTTCATCAATAAATTGTATGAAGCATTGTCGAACCACATGGATGCAGTCTTTCAAGCTCATGGAAGTCATACAAGATATTAAATATGAATCTCACAGCACCATTACTTGATTCACTGATGTTATGCAACATATTTTTGTATTTGAAGCAAATTATTTGTTCAATTTTCTGTAGGCGACAAAACTTTTGTCTTGCTAAAATCTTTTCTGTGTTCATTAAATGATCAATCTTTCTTCAGTGAAGCAAATTTTTTTTAGTATATTGAGCATAATTTGGGAGGGTTTTAGCTTCATATGAGACATTTCTACAACCAATGTATTAATTAAAAGTCAGGTTATAAGCTTTTGTTCCTACAAAATGGATAAGCGACACGACTTTTGTCAGGGACTGTATATGCTTTAATCTGGACAAGAGGAAATTAAACAATGAGCAGTACAGTCGCAGTCGAATACAGTCGTAATACACTGACGATAGACTGATGTATATAATGGACAACAAACTTGATCATTTATTTTGTCCATTATATACAAGAAGGCCAGTATTTCTAATCTCATTTTAGAGGAAGAGTTAGAGCTGAGACATTTAAGGTAAAACATTTTCTGGTGAGCGGTAACAGACCGTAGAGCGAAGCGGCACCAGCCGAAGGGTAGGGCGTAGTCCCGCGGGGGCTCCCCGCGTTTGTAGTACGCCTCGTCGCCACGGAGCTTGTGGCAGGACTCACAGTAACACAGGTTATACTTGGCATCTTCGTTAAAGTAGCCATCTTTGGGAAGGGGGGAAGACAACAGCACAAATGAAAAACAGAACTCAAGATATTGTTCAGAGGAAAAGAAAGAGGTAAAGTAAGCTGCAGGTGCATGAAACCAATTGTTTGAAAAATGTTTTTTCCCACATAGATCTTCAGAGAGTCCAGCTAGCAATCCGTAATACTAGCTGTATATTAGGTTAACATACAAGATATTCATATCTTTGTTACTTATGTCTACAGAATCGGTCAGGTCCTGCAGACTTAAGAAAGTAGCTTTTAGGTCATCACAGCAGAAAGAGAGAGAGACAAAGGTAGGACGAGAGAAGGAGGCAGAGCAGAAGAAAGAAGAGTGCGCACTGTCCTCACCAGGCAGGGTGAGCAGGTCTTTGAAGCGGGAGCAGAGGGCCTGGTATTCACACGTCTTGTTGGGGTTCACCTCTGGAGGGGGCGTCCAGCACACACTCTCTTTGATCCCTGCCAGATGGGGGGAGATGTCAACATGTCAACCAAGATGTCTGAGAGGTTGTGCAAGTGCTCATCCAAGTTACAACACCTGGCAGACTCTGACCAACACAGTCTTTGTGATGCATGTGTCTGTCGACACACACACACAAACACACACACACACACACACACACACACACACACACACAGACACAGACAAGCACACACAGACAAGCACACACAGACAAGCACACACAGACACGCACACACAGACACGCACACACAGACACGCACACACAGACACGCACACAGAGACACGCACACAGAGACACACACACACGCGCACACACACGCACAGCATTCAGCTGGTGCATGATCAAAGGTGAGGCTGAGACAGAGGAGGGTAAAAAAGGGTGCACTGTGCCTTGTAAATCCACACATCTTTCAGTCACTGTGAATCTCAGGCCAGTTTGGATGGACTATCTACAAATCTATTTTAAACATTTACATGAAATCAAATAAGAGGTCAAATCATTTACATAGAAACCTAAAAATATAGGTTTAGAGCCTTGACGGTCTGACGTGGCAAAAAAGTAAGAGAATGTGAATAACAAAATCAGAAACACTCTGGAAAATTATTGTGGATTAAAGAAAGCCATATCATACAGCAAAAATATTCCATCATTTGTGTGGAAATATAACACTATAACTAGAAGAATAGCAACCATAACAAATATGAGCTAAACAGCCAAAAGTTCTCTCACCATCAACCATGTCTGCCTTCTCCATGTCTCCCTGGCAACGCGTCTCCCCGCTTTCCGCTCCCACCTCAGGCACGTTGTTCGTCACTATGGTTACCTGCCATGACAGCCAGAGCATAGAGGCGTGTCACTCTGTGGTCTATCTCCGTGGCAGACTTAAAAAAACGAGTGCCAGCGCGGTCACGGTGCCAAGCGAAACAGGCGCCGTCAAATGAGCTTAGCTCCACTAAACCCAGGTCAGACTTGGATATTTCAGGCAAAAGGGGGTTACAAAAGCCATGCGATTAATAGCTTGATACATTGTAGCAAAGGGCCTGTTCAAAGCAGGGGCCTGCTAAGGCTGCGTGCTAAATAGTTTAACAGCTAATCTGCTGCTTAGCGTAACTGGGCCCGAGGGAGCTAGCAGGCAAAGGCTATTTGTCTTTGCTGTGACATTGTAATTCGGCACAAGTGCAAAGGTTCTAGGAAATTTATCCAAAACAGGTTTTCAGTGTCTACACCAAACACACACAGAAATACTGTACATCTGTTATCAAGTTATCATACAGAGAGGCTTGTCATTCTTATCATAAAATCATGAAAGATGGAAACTTGCTGAAGCCATGTTGCCACTGAGGCGTTTGATGCGTATTGTTCAACAAAATCTCTATTTTGATGCATTTAAAAACCTTAGATACACTATATACAAATACAGTATATATAAATCAACTGATTATAATTAGAACAACTGGAGGAGTTGATTAGCACTTGAAGTAAACACACAGGTAAAACCATGTGATTTGGAATATGTGCTATTGGACTGTAGCTTTTGAATTCAGGTTTATGATAATAAATAAATAACAATAAATAAATAATTCTATTAAACAAGACAACATCATCCAAGTAAATGCAGTGTGCGGTTGTTCTGACCTGCTCGCACTGTCCGTAGAGGTCGATAAGGGGGTAGCAGGGGCTAGGGATGTCCTGGGCGGCCACCCCCTGGTCCATGCCGTTGACGTAGAGGTGCAGACAGCTGTTAGCGTCCACCAGTAGCCCCAGCACAGTCCCCTCAGGGCACGTGTCCAGATTGGGCCCATAGTTCTCACAGATCTGAGCAGAGGAAGAGGAAGAGGGGAGGGGGAACAGAAGGAAAAAAAAAGGAGTGAAGAAAGAGAGAGGGAAGTGGCAGGAAAAGAAAAAGTGAAGGGAGAAGGAGATTGTGAGAATGTGGTGGTTAGTGAAGAACAGAGGGGCAAAATGTCAGTCAACAGATCAAGAACGTGCGTGCGTGCGTGTGTGTGTGTGTGTGTGTGTGTGTGTATTAATGCTAATCAGGCCCATCTGCCTGTTTGCTAATGTGCCACTATGTGTGCCCATGCATATCGATGTTTCTGTAAAGAATTGTGGATGTTTTGTAAACAAATGTGTGTTGTCTGTGTGTTTGCGAGTGTGTGTGTGCACGTGCGTGTTTGTGGGTGTGTATTACCTTGAGCGAGTTGTGGAAGACAGAGTCTCTCTGCAGGAGCCAGACGGAGCGCTTCAGGCAGCAGGCTGTGGAGGGGAAGTTGAGGCGGTCGGGAGAGTGGCCAATCACGCCCAGCGACAGAGACGACGTCCACGATGGATTCAGACGGTCAATCTGGAACTGGGGATACACAGAGACACTTGTTACAGTCAGGAAAAGGACACAAAGACACTCACACCGCACACACACACACACACACACACACACAGCACACACAGCACACACAGGCACACACAGGCACACACACAGAATCCCATACACACTATGCATACCCAACATGCAGATGTATATTCAGTATTACATTTACCTTACTTGGACACAATTATAATCAATCACTAGAGGTGTCAATCTCAGCTTTATAAAGTAAAAAAAAACCCTGTGATGCATTCCTTCTACCTGTGCACTTAACACAGATGACTGCACTAATGAGCTGATCCACCTCTCAACTGGATAAAACAGGGTGACGGGGTTTATTACAGTACGACAAAAATCTCTCTACCTCTCTCTCTTACACACATTCACAGACAAGCACTTGTACACACACCTTAAAGAGACGCACACAAATCCATAAACACTGTACATACACAATATGAAGATGTACATAATGTGTGATGTGACATGGTTGAAATTGTGTCCCTAAGAGGTATACATTAGTTTAGTATATATATTTTTAAATCTACATGTCCATTATATACACATAGACAAGCTCACACCTGGAAGAGTTGTTGCCGTGGTAAAGGCTGTGCTGTAACCAGGAGGCCCTGATTGTAACTGGACACACGGGCGGCCGTCAGGTTCTGACTGGACAGCTGGATGTTCTTGCCGTGATTCTCCAGGAAGGCCATGACCGTCGGCACCTGAGCTGGCTCAGCCTCACACTGCACACACACACAGAGAGACCGCACAGTCACACATCACATGGAGGGCACACAGCAGACGTGGCACAGACAACCAGATTGCTAGTCCTACCTACACTCTTAGGGATATTGTACCACACAGACCACACAGTCACACATCACATGGAGGGCACACAGCATGGCGTGGCATAGACAACCAGATTGCTAGTCCTACACTCTTAGGGATATTGTACCACACAGACCACACAGTCACACATCACATGGAGGGCAGTGGGCAGACATCACACAGTAGCATATGCCATGTTCAAAATGTTCACTGGTCCACTATATAGTGCACTCTATAGGCTGCCAGTTAAATTGGGACTGGCCCATTAAAAACCTGGACATCTCGTCATCTCAGTATAAATAGCTGGAGTGCTACTCCTACAGTTTAATCAATCAATCATTACTCTTGAGTTCATCGTGATGCTGGAAACTGGAACCAATGTCCCACATGTATCCTTTCTGACCGTACATTTTATTATTTTTCGTTTGCTGTTCTTTTATTATGATCTGCTGTGCTTTTTTAATGACTGTCATATTTGTTTCTCTCTGTCAGCCTATTTCAGTGGAGGTTTTTTTTTAACGCTGACTGTGTTTTTATTTCGATGTTGGTACCTTTCTCAGTGTCAATTTTCTGTTTTGGTAAGCAAGGTGAAATGTTTGGTGGGAGGGCAACAAAAACCGGGACCTGCACTTGCTTGTTGGTTGTTAACATATCCCTGAATGAGGAAGCAAAATAGAAACTGCCAAAGAAGCGTGCATGTCAATGGGCTTTTTCAATGGGCTTTCCCCCTCACTTCAACCCCCCCCCCCTCCCTGGTCTAGTCAAAATTAACCCCCCTAATAATTTTCTCACATGTCACTGCCTGGATTTGAACTCCCCTAACAAAGACCTTTTTTTACTCTCTGAAACCAGATTTTACATCTCTGGACAAGGTTAACCTTGTTAACTGGAGAACACCACTAGCAGGATTCACAGGTGCATCAAAGAAAGCCTTTCCTCAAGTTCCCACAGTAGTTGCTGGCCTACATTAAAGCACTATTTTCCATCTTGTCAAGAACCACGTGCTGCAGTGGCAGGTACTTTTAAAGGGCCAAAGTGAAGGGGATTTCAAGCTCACAGTATCCTAAAGGAAAATCTCTTCTTCACTGCCCTTATATTTCTGCTTCACCTTCACTGTCTGCACTCATTTTCTCTCTCATCTCTCACCTCCTCTGCCTCCTGCTTCTATCTCTTTCTCCCCTCTCTCTTCCCCCATAACTATTCCTTCGTTCTGGTGAGGCAGCTACAGAGAGCAGGATCCAAGTCAGGTGACGTGGCTTTCATTTTCCCGGTAACCCCAGACGCTCTTGCTGTCATCTATCTCTCTTACACTCCTCATCCCCCTCTCCCTCCCTTCCTCCTGGGTGCCATCATCATCATCATCATCTCCTGCCCAGTCCTCTCTTTCTCTCTAATGTACTGTGCAAATCTCCTTAACAGACACTGGGAAAGACGGGAGAACCCGTATCTCTCCTTCCTCCCCATCTCCATCTCCCTCCCTCCATCTCTCACTTTTTTCTCCCGGTCTCCCCTTCTCTCACTCTCTCTTCCTCTCTCACACACACACGCTTTCTCTCCCTGTACCTCCATCTCTCTCTTTCTCTCCCATCTATTCTCTCAATGTCTCTCTCTCGCTCTTTCTCTCTATCTCTCTCTCTCTCTCCCTGTACCTCCATCTCTCTCTTTCTCTCCCATCTATTCTCTCAATGTCTCTCTCTCGCTCTCTTTCTCTCTCTCTATCTCTCTATCTCTCTCTCTCTCCTCATTCTGTCATGTCTGTTCCTCCTTACCGGTGTGCTATCGTCCTCTCCCTCGCTGCAGCTGTCGGAGGAGAGCGAGGGGGCCTTGACGCTCTCCGTGTCCTCCGAGGCCGACGAGCTCACCACCGAGATGGCCGTCACCTTGCCATACAGGTCTAGCACCGCATACACATTCTGCAGGACAGAGACAAGCAGTGGGAATGAGTGAGGGTGTCGGACACTCGTCTGTGTGTGTGTGTGTGTGTGTGTGTGAGAGAGAGAGAGAGAGAGAGAGAGAGAGAGAGAGAGAGAGAGAGAGAGAGAGCGCATGTGAGTGAGTGAGATAGAAACAGCATGTGAAAGAGTACATGTGTCAGAAGGGGAGGTTACTATATGTAAAAACAGTTGCATGAATGAGAGTGCATGAGCTGTGCATGTGATGGGGCAGGGGGGGAGATAAATTGCATATGGCAGGTACATGTGCGTGGGGATGTAAAATCAGCTTCATGCAGACGCTGTATGTATGTATGTGTGTGCGCGCGCATGTGTGTTTGCATGTGTGTGTGTGTGTGTGTGTGTGTGTGTTTTACCTTTGCTACAGCCGTGGCAGCTGGCCCCATATCCTCCCCATCAATGAAGATGTGCATGGTGTCGTCACTACACCTCTTCACTCCAACACGGTTCCCCACCTGAAACACACGAACATGCATGCACACGCGCACACGCACACACATGCACACAAAGAGCGGATGAAAAATGAAGTGAGTGGGCTGATGCAGCTGCTCCCGTAACAACCTCTCCCCACCTCATTCCTCTATTCCCAACTTTCATTTTCTCTTCACTTCCCTACCATCTCTCTATCTTTCTGCCTTTCTCTCCTTTCCCCCCTCTTTCCATCATCTGGTAGAATTGGCCTACAGTGTCATTCTCATTATCTCTCATATGTGTAACCTTATGTAGATATTTGATTTTCACTCTCTTCTTTCAAACCCCATTTTCTTACACTGCATGACTCAACCTCTTTCAATCATCTGTATAGTGCATTTTTTCTGCCTAACTTTCGTAGGCAAGACGACCTTCAGATTCACACAAATTACCTTGCCTGCTTCCATCTTGCAATACTAGGAGCTGAGGGGAATTCCTCTGCCATCTTTTATGCCACCTGACTCCGCTTTCGTCATTTATTTTTCCTGTCTCTGTCTCTCTGTCTGTCTCTCTCTCTCGGGACAACACTTTGGCAGGTGCACATTCTGCCTCACTCCTCCTTTCATCTCAGCTGACCCTCCTGTCTTCCCACATCTTCCTCCTCCTCCTCGTCCTCCTCCATCTCCTCCTCCGCCTCCCCCCCTTCAGCCCCTTTCTTCTCCTCAGCCTGAGCTGTTTGAGCATGCAGCCCAAGTTCAGACACTGCAGTGGATCACTGAGTGCTTGGCCTCACCCTCCCTCGCAAATAGTCTCTTTTTTTTCTCTTTTCAATCCCCCATCCCACCCCTTCCCCAAAATATTCAAATTCCTTTCCTCTTGCTCTTTCTATTTCTCCCTCTCTACCACTCAGTTTATTTGCCCCCTCCCCTCTCTCCATATCCTTCTCCCTGATTTTTGGGTTCCTCTTCTCTCCCGTCTCCCCGTTTCTCTCTTTTCAGCCCAGACTCCTACTGTGGGCTAATCAAATAGGCTGCTGTAGCCCAGCCAGCAGGACACAGCTTTGCACTCTCCCTCTCTCTTCTTTACTTTTCTCTGTATCCGTCTGTTTCTCTGTCTCTTTCTCTCGCTCTTCCCCACACTCCCCCTTACCCCCACACAAAGGCTGTGTCGAAACTATTCACTCCTATCGCCATAATAGTGCAAAATACAGAGTGTGAGTTATTCTGCTCTCTACATAGTACACTATACAGTGAACGACTAAAGATTTTGGATTTGGTCAAAGCCTTTTCTTCCCTATTCATTCCCCCCTCCACTATAAAGATCTGCCACACTACCACTGCGGCAGATCCCCAGACCTTCTGTCTTCCGCTCCCATCTCCCTCCATCCCTGCGTCCTTCCTCTCCCTCCTCCGTTTCCTGTCTCCCTGCATCCCTTTTTCACAGTTATGGTCCAGTGAACAGTGAACAGCAGTAGTTTGTCTGCTGCACAGCATCTACTGCCCTCCTCCCTCCCTCCCTCCTTTATCTCCACCCCTTCATCTATGTCTGACTAGCCTCCCCCCTTTCCATCCTTCCCACTCTTTCTCTCTCTCGTCTGTCTCTACCCTCCCTCTGCTCCTCTCTCTCCTCCTCCCTCTCCTCCTCTCTCTCTTCCTTCCTCTCCTCCTCTCTCTCTTCCTCCCTCTCCTCCTCTCTCTCTTCCTTCCTCTCCTCCTCTCTCTCTTCCTCCCTGGCGAGTGAGTGAGTGAGCTGCCGTAGTTGCACTGCTGTTGCACACCACTTTTCAAATGCGTTCCCCTCTCCCCTTTCTGCCTAGCTTTTCCCACTCTTTTCTATAAACCTTATCCATCTATTCTCACTGGTCTCCCTCTCCCAGTAAACCCTCTCTTGCTCTCTTTTGCTCTCAATCTTTCTCCCACTTCAACCTCCTTGTCCATCCCAAACCTGTATTTTTCTCCTTCATTAATTCTTTCATGTGCTGTTCATCCTCCTCCCAAATTTCTTTTGTACCCTTTTCATCCTTCTCTCTCTCCTTCTCCTCTTTCACTCACCATAAGCTGGTACAGCGAGCAGCTGTAGTTTTCTGCCCATCCCCAACCATATTTGTCTCTCCACTACTCTATAAATGTGTCTCTTTCTTTTGACTTTCCTATCCTTCTCTTCCTCCTCAAACTCTGTCCATCCTGTAAGTTCCTCTCACCTTCATTCCTTCCTGTAATGTCCATCTAAACATGTTCATGTTTCTGTTTATCATTTCCATCTTACCCCCATCCCTATTCATTTCTCACCCATTCTGTCTTTTTCTACCTTTCCCCCCTCCTCAACCTCTCTGTTCATCCTCATTCCACATTCCTTCTTTCTTTTCTTTTTTTAAACATTTCCATCCTTCATTCCCTCCACCATCCCCTCTTACCGTAAGCCGGTCGAGCGAGCACCCGTAGTTCTGCCGCTGCAGCACCCCGTTGCGCCGCACCTCCGAGCCGGCCAGCAGCCAGGTCACCTTGGAGCGGAGCTGCGTGAGCGAGGGCGACAGGTCGCTCAGGGGGCACGAAGGCAGCTCGGCCGGCTGCAGGGTCGTCAGGCCGATGTGCAGCGAGCCCGCCCACTGCTCCGCCACCTCATTTATCTTCACCTGCCGTGGAGATAGGAAGAGGGAGGAGAGAGAGGGGGGTTGATGTATGTCACACAAAGGAGGAAGGGGTATCGCACTTTACTCGGATGGTCCTGTAGGTGGTCGTACAGTTTTGTCTATGGGTGCTGGTTCATAAAAACCCTTTTGCACACCTGTGTAATTTTGACAGGTGCGTAGGATAACATCCCAGTAGAGCTTTCAATTTGTAAAAAAAGAACATCCCTCACACTATCTTATCCACCAGCAAACTTTAATAGGCTACAACGTTTCGGTCGTCAGACCTTCTTCAGGTAAGGTTCCTATGGGTGTCTATGGGTGTTGGGAATATTCATAAACCATCTGTTGGAACTCTTCTGTTGTTCTCTAGTCTTGTTAAGGTTTGATTAAGGTGATAAGTCAGTAAACAATAACAAAATAAAACTGAATTTTAAGAAATTGCAAGTAATGCCTCTGTGGGTGGACTATCCAAATAAAGTCTCTCACCTCTTATGACCTTCAACACTTCATACGATTCCCAACAAAATTCTGACATTCTACTCTTTTTGTCAGGGTGGCGTAGAACATTGCAGACAAAAATAACTAAATAAATCGCAGGTCGTTATGGATGGCACATTGTGACACTCGCGTTCAATGTTGTGCCCCACCTTTCGAAATCAGATGCGATGCTGGAAATGTGTCAGTCTTGACAAATTTGGTGTAATGTGACACAGCTGTTAGGCATTCTTAAACTTGCTGAACTACTTAGCATGCTCCTCTCTACACGTTTATCTGATTAATGTGTGTGGATAAGCATCGGAGGAAGGTAAATTTGACCCTTATGTCACAGATTCTAACCACATCCAAAAAAAAAAAATCGGACATCTTGTCCTATGTCATCATGAAATCACCGACAACAATGGAAGGCTTCTCCTCCATGTGGCCATAATACTTTTTTACTCCAAAAATGTAATGTCTATAGTCTATTAGGTGTCTTTGAGTGTCAACAAAAGCACAATATAAATGCTGTTTTATTTATATTATTATTATTATTAGTAGTAGTAGTAACCACACATGTGAAGAGCAGGCCTATAAAGTGCCGCTAGTTCACATACACATTCAAGTATCAGCCTTCACCCCACTGCCACGCCTACTCACCTCAAACAGCTCGTCAGTCTTCAGTTCCTTTGCACTAAAGACGACACCGTGTGCGTAGCTGCCCACCCGCAGAGCCTGGCACCCATCTCCCAGGAGCACCATGTTCTTGCCGTGTTTGCTGTGCAACCGATGGGCCACCCCTGCCACTGACACAAGACTCAGTAAGCCCTCGGCTCAACAAATTCAAAAACAATCACTCAATCAGTCAATCAATCACTCACTGACATAAGACTCAGTAAGCCTTTGACTCAACAAATGAACCAATCACTCAATCAATCAAACAATCACTGACAATAAGCTCAGTTAATCCTCATCCTCAACCAAACAGACTCAACTCCACATACGATAGTTACTCTGGAGCTAAAAGTGCAATGTAGTGTTAATCCCTGCACTTCCAACCCCTATTTGAGGTTGGTGCAGTATCAGAACAAAAGTGTATAGCCATAACAAATGTATTTAATCAGAAAAATACAATACACACCAGAGAGCTCCCATTTAAAGTTTACTGAGTGACGTTGAAATGTCAGTTAATAACTTGTACGTGCTCTTTGGTGTACCAATACTGTCTGACTTTTTCTTTGGAGCAGAGTACCCTGTAAAAAAGGATGCTCTCTGGATGAGGAAACTGCCCCAGTTATGTATTAGTTTAATGTGCGCACCATTGATAAATGATCTCGTAAATTCTCTCGTAGGGAATTGTCTCAGGTAAAACGAGAACACTACTCCAGGTTGTGTCTAAATATAATATAATCATCAACTAGTAGTTTTGTAAAATTATGCGAAACCCACAGAAATAAAAGTAGAACACTCATACAGGCAGGCAGAAATACACACACTCACACAGACACACACACTCACACTCTCACACAGACCTATACACACACACAAATAGCAAGTACCTGGAGAGTGGATAGGGAAGCTCTTCTCCGTAATGTTGCTGGTACACAGGCTGTTGTCCAGCGGCCCTGATGAGCTGGTTATGGACACCTGCACGCACTGACCATAGAGATCAACTACAGCAAACACTTCTGCAAGAAAAGAGTGAGAGAAATAGGGAAAGAGAGGGAGGAAGGGGGTAGGGAGAGAGGGAGAGAGAGAGGGGCAGTGGTTAATGTCATTTTATTAAAGCATACCTTTTTTCTAATGCATACATTTATAACACATCACATTAAAAGGGCACAAAAATACACAAGTTGAGACAAGCTGAGACAACCCTCCCCCCTCCTTCAAACAGTATAAAAAACAGGGACAAGCATATTTGATTGTACCTACCATCATCCTCTAAAACACCACTACAGAATCAATCATCCTACTCTCAAAATTCTGCTCTAATGAATCCTTTATGAATCCTTTTTATGAAAACTTTAACATCTTCTTCCTCCTCTGAAAAGACTGTTGTATACTGAAGGAGAAACGATGGTCCATCCTACAACGCTGCACTGACTGGGTCTCCAAAGCCTCCAAGCAGACATCAGACAGTGCCTCCTCGGACCCCTCCTGCACCTCTTCCAAAACCTCATTCTTCAGAAGCCTCGAGACCAATTCACTGTCTTAGCCTGCGAGAACACTGGTGCTGCCCACCCATGCCCATCAGGTATTACAGAGCAGTGACCTCGGCCCCTTTCAAGCAGCTCCCAATTGCTTCCTGATGACTAGACATCAAAAGGCTCTCTCTTCTGGCTGTGAAATGGGCCTCTACACTTTATAACACCATTTTCCAAGCTGGTGATGGGCAACTTGGATTCAGAAGGTTACAGTCCAGGACCAAATATTTGTTCGAGCCATTCACTGCTCAGCAAGGTAGAAAAGTTGATTATCATTTTAACATCACCTGTATTAAGTGCACAGGTAAAAACAAATGGCTTGGAATATGGGGTACTAGACTGTAGCTGGTTGTTCATTACAGATCAAAGCTTGCATGGAAGCATAAAACAGTCAGTTAACCTGTTTAGGTTCAGCTCCGTCGGGCATTGCAAAAACAATAGCTGATTACACCTCAAAGGTGTTGCACCTCAAGGGAGACAAGAAGCAACAGCTGGCACACCAAGTCTCTCCTGCACTGGCTGCATTCTCTGACTCAGCAGCAGCAGCAGCCTAAAGGCATTTAGGCGACAGTCACATCCACCAGTACATGACCCTTCTCCACACACCGGGTAAAAATAACACAGACCCAGGGCTCCAGTGCTCTTGGCCCAGGAAAAATGTTCACAAGTTTGCCTTGCAAATCCTTGACCAAATCATCTGGCGGCTCCAGTTCACTGAGCTACTGCCAAAGCATGCATGTAGCCAGGTTATTTATAACCAGATGCCTAGCCCGGTTGGATAGCTCGGGGAATAGACGGTTCCACGAAGCAGTTGCAATTTGGCAAACATTTTTTGCCAGCACACCCTCAGTAGGTCCTATCTGCCCAGATACACATCCAGGACTTCAGCTCAGAACCTTCAGTACACCACTGAAAACTCCCAAGAAGCAAAGGCATCTCTAACCCTGACCGATGCTGTCCAATAATACAAGTCTCACTCTCTGCCTCTTTCAGCTGAATTGATGATGGCCCTTTATACACAAATAAAGACTTGAAAAGCATCATCATTAAAACATCTTCCTGAGAGAGCAAGAGAGGAAAGCTGGCAGACAGAGAGACCAACAGTCTCCTGATCTGACCTCTGCAGATGTCTGCCCAGCACAAACAATACTATGCCACAAGTATAAATAAGACATTTCAAACTGAGCATCTAAGCTTGTGCCTGTGCATACATTTGCATCTTTAGATCTCTGAGTGCAAGCAACCTCTGCACTCAAAGATATCTTCATTGCTCACACAGTGTTCAGTCAAGGGGCATAAAAAGAGGGGTGTGTAATTAGCATTATTTCTCTCAGGAGTTGGGTGAAGGCTTTTGCATCTCCCTCTATCTGTCTAGCTCTTTTCCTCTCAGACCATCTCTGCCTCCCTCCATTTCCTTATTTACATTCTTGTGTCCCCTTACATGTTTCTCTCACAAAGTTTGTCATCTTTCTGCTTCATATCTCTCTATGACTCTGTTTCTCTTTCTCTCAGACCATCTCTCCTTCCCTTGCTGCTTTTCTCCCCCTCTCATGGCTCTCTACCTGAGGGCAGGTCAGTGCAGACCCATGTAAGCTTCTCTCTGGTCCATGTTTGTGTGTGATTCCTTGCATATGTTTGTCTCACACAATTCTCCCTCCATCCCTCTCTCTGTCTCTTTCCCCATTACCTCGCTGCCTTTTTTCATTGTAGTTCATTACTTGAAGACAGCCCAGCGCTAGACCATGGGCACAGAGGCCTACCTGAGGGCAGCCCGGTGCAGGCCACTCCCTGGTCGAGGCCGTTGATGTAGTAGTGCAGGTCGCCCGTGGCCGAGCGCATCATGCCGATGCGAGAGCCCGTGGTCAGCGAGTCCAGGTCGCAGCCATAGTTGTTGCGCATGGTGTTGCCATCCTGCATGATGGCTGTGCCACTGAGGGAGGGACAAAATGGATGATGTGACCAAAAAAGAAAAAACATTGGAACAAAAAAAGGAGAACAAAAGAATAAGAGTTTCAAGGTTGAAGGACGCAAAGGAGAGGAAGTAGAGATAAGAGGATTAGGTGAGGGGAGGAGAAAAGAGGGGCATCAGAAGAAAAGGAAAAAGGGAAAATGGCCAGGGACATCTACATACAGACAAGCGCAAGTGCCAAAAATAGACACAAAATATAGCACACGCGCACATACACACAGACAAGCGAGAACACACACACACACACAGACAAAGACACACACACACAACCTAGCACACAAACACTCTCATAAAGACAAGTGACACAGTCCCACACACACACACACACACACACACACACACACAGCTGGGCATACCTGAGCATCCACGTGTCGTAGTCTATATCGGTCATGGTGTTGGGAAACTCCAGCTCCTCAGGTCTGATTGCAGTGACTCCTGCACACAAACACACAGACACGTGTGACACAGCCAGATAGGAACACAGTGACACACAGCTGGGTTATAGGTTAATAACACACACACACACCCTCCCGCTCCCCTCACCTGCTTCGATTGAGCCCGACCAGCGGTCCACCATCTTCTGAATCACAATCTCAAAGAGCTCTCCGTCTCGAAGGCACCTGAGGAAAAAAAAGTCATACATATTCACCAATGCTTTGCATTGTAATGCTAAACTCAGATAATTTGTAATGCTCTGTAACAGTTAAAAGTTGTTTACAAAAAAACACAGCAATATATAGAGCAGTCATCATTAGCATGCAGCCATTACTAGTGATCCTGCTTAATGCACAAGATTACATTTACATTACATTACATTGCATTTGGCAGACGCTTTTATCCAAAGCGACTTACAACAAGGAGGACATAAGCAGTAGAGGAGGACACAGAGTAGAGACACAACAGACATATGTACTTCTGAATAGGGATAGAGAGAGAGAGAGAGTTTAGATTAGTGTTTGTTAGTTACATTAGTTTTGTTAGGAAGGGAAGCAATCTCGGAAGAGAAGGGTTTTTACAAGCTTTTTAAAGATAGGGAGGGATGTTGCTGTTCTTGTCGCAACTGGTAGGTCATTCCACCATTTGGGGACAACCACGGAGAAGAGTTTAGAGTGACCTCTCTTTGTGAGAAGCGAGGGTACCGATAGACGATTCGTGTGAGCGGAGCGCAGCGCCCTGGACGGGACGTGAGCCTGTAATAAGACATTGAGGTAGGCGGGGGCGGAACCTGAAATTACTTTGTAGGCTAGTGTCAAAGCCTTGTGTTTAATTCTGGCAGCTACTGGCAGCCAGTGAAGATCTCTGAAGAGTGGGGTAACATGTGTCCTTTTGGGTTGGTTGAAGACCAGTCACGCTGCCGCGTTCTGGACCATTTGCAATGGTTTGATCGCACAGGCAGGCAGACCGACTAGGAGAGAGTTACAGTAATCGAGCCGCGAGGTGATTGACGCCTGTATTAGCAATTGAGCAGCATATTGGGTCAGGTATGGTCTGATTTTTCTAATATTGTATAATGCATAGCGACATGATCTCGCTACGGAAGAAATGTGATAAACAACAAGATAAAGCCAAATCCACATATGCCATCTAACTATTTCACCAAATGATGTCTAAGTACAGTAAAGAACACAAGTAACAATTAGAGGTTGAACGATGTGGGTTTTTTCATGCTGATGCTGATGGCGATGTTCTACACGTCAGGGTCACCCGATGGTCCATGTCTGCTGCCTTTTTTTGGCAGATAATTGAATGTTTATATATTAGTATAATAACAAAACACCCTGGACATATTGTTTTTGGTTGTGTCTAGACCCAGGTTAGAAATCTATCCACCCACTACCCTACATGCCTCACTGTCTACCTCACAGTCAGTGCCCCCGTGCCCACCTATTGGAGATGACAATGGCATCGTTGAACTCGCTGCGGCAGTTCTGTCGCAGGGCCGTGCGCCCGCCGTTAGTGATGACGGCGTTGGTGCCGTGCAGCTGGTGGAAGCGCAGGTCGTTGGTGGCATTGCCCCCGCCCACCGAGCAAGGGCTGCCTGGCGACATGGCCGTGGGGCCCTCCGAGCTGTCGTCTGGCAGAGGTGGGAGGTCAGCTGGAAAGGGATGAGAGAGAGACAGAGAACGAGAGAGAGAGGGAGAGAGAGAGAGAGAGAGAGAGAGAGAGAGAGACAGAGAGAGAGAGAGAGAGAGAGAGGGAGAGAGAGACAAAGAGAGAGAGAAGTAGATAAAGACAGAGGGCCAGACAGAGCAGAATGAGAGGGAGGGAAGAAGGGGAGATAGACAGAGCAGTAAAGAAAGACGTAGAGAGACAGAGTGGAAAGAGAAAGGGGAGAGAGAGAGAGAGAGAGAGAGAGAGAGAGACAGCAGACAGAGCAAGAAGGATAGGGAAGAGGCAGAGAGAGAGAGGGGGACAAGAAGACAGAGAGAAAGAATGACAAGGGAATGGAGACAGAGAAAACACAGATTAAATGACAAGATAAAAACAGGAAGAGATAGCAAAATACAGATTTGAGAACAAATTAACATGAAAGGACAGTCGAGACCAAAGTATGAATGAAATGCAAATCTCCAGTCTGCTGCCTTATGTAACATTACATGCAGAATTCTACGCACATACACACACTGAAGATGGCATCCTCCTTTGCCATCTGCACCCACTCTCTCCCTCTCTCCCTCCACCTCCCCTGACTTTCTATACCTCCTATGCTTTCTCTCTCCTGTCCTACACACAGCTATCAGACAAACACATAGTAGGACAGAGGGGGTCTGCACACTGTTTTAGCCCCACACAGTCTATTTTATTGAACTTAAAGTCAGAACGCCCTATGCGATCAAAACATTGCCTGTGAATAAAATAAGACTTTGTGAAGCTAAAACTGTGTACAGACCCCCTCCGTCCTACTGTTTTTCTCTCTCCTACCATCTTTCTTTTTGCTTCCGTCTTTCTCGCTCTCTTACACATGTGGCTATCTGCACTCCCTGTCTATTTCCTTATCTATGATTCTCACTCTAACCCTCTCCTTTTTCATTTCTCTCACTTCCACAACCTTTCGCTTTCTCTTCTTTTCCCAAGTCTTTCGCTCTCTCCCTTACCCATGTCGTCCATGATGGTGGCCTGAGCTGCTTGTCCGTAGAGGTCGACCACAGCGTAGACGCAGGGCGGCACATTCCAGGCGGCGGGGCCCTGAGCCACCCCGTTCACGAAGAAGTGCAGACTCCCGTCCTCCTTACGCACCACGCCCACAGTGTCGCCCGCCTTGGGGGGGGAGGGGAGGAGAGGGGTGGAGGAGAAAGTAATGGGAAAAGGGATCAATGAAGAGGAAAAAGGGATGAAAGGACAGTAGATGAAAGACAGGAAAATAGAAGCAAATGACATGCAGAGAAAAGACAAGAGATAGACAGAAAGACCAATAGCACAAAATGCAAATGGCAAGAGAACAAAGATTGATAAAGATGACAAAGGGATGAATGGATAGCAGAAGGAAGACAGATATAGGTAGAGTGACACAGGAAAAGGATGAGATAAAAAAAAGTCAAAAGCTTAAGGAGGGAGGTACAGAGAAACAGATCAAAACTATCAAACGAGAATCCATCACTCACTTTGAGCCGGTCCAGGTTGTGTCCGTATTCGTCCAGGATGGTGGTGCCGTTGTGCATCACCCCATTCCCCGTCATCATCCACGTCCCTGCGGAGACAGGAAAAGAAGGCCCATTAGGAGACTGACGGAAGGAAAGCCTACAGACTAGCCCTTTAACGTCAGTGCAGAGGGTTGCACAGCTCATGAGTCAGAAGGCACTGGTCTAAGAAAGCTGACATCATCACTCCTTTGGGTATCAAATAGCTATATACAGTGCCTGACAAAAGTCTTGTCGCTTATCCATTTTGTAGAAACAAAAGCTTATAACCTTACTTTTAATTAATCCATTGGTTTTAGAAATGTCTCATATGAAAGCTAAAACCCTCCTAAATTATGTTAATATACTAAAAATGAATTTGCTTTACTGAAGAAAGATTGATAATTTAATGAACACAGAAAGGTCAGATTTTGGCAAGACAAAAGTTTTGTCGCCTACAGAAAATTGAACAAATAATTTACTTCAAATACAAAAATATGTTGCATAACATCAGTGAATCAAGTAATGGTGCTGTGAGATTCATATTTAATATCTTGTATGACTTCCATGAGCTTGTAGGACTGCATCCATGCGGTTCAACAATGATTCATACAATTTATTGATGAAGTCATCAGGAATAGCAAAGAAAGCAGTCTTACATGCCTCCCAGAGTCAATAAAGATTCTTTCGTTTAGCCTTCCATGCTTTGTCTTTCATTCTACCCCAGACATGCTCAATGATGTTCATGTCTGGTGACTGGGCTGACCAGTCCTGGAGCACCTTGATCTTCTTCGCCTTGAGGAACTTTGATGTAGAGATGGAAGTATGCGATGGAGCACCATCCTGCTGCAAAATTTGTGGTTGGGAATGTAAGAGGATGCTAAAACTTCTCGATATTTTAGGCTATTGATATTGCCTTCCACCCTGCAAGTGTCTTCCACCCCCATACTGAATGTAACCCCAGACCATGATTTTTCCGCCACCAAACCGCCACTGTTTTCTGTGTGAATCTTGGATCCATGCGGGCTCCAGTCGGTCTCCTGCAATATTTGCGATGGCTGTGATGTAATTCAACCGAAGATTTATCTGAGAAATCTTCTGCCACTTTTCCAGCGTCCATTCTTTTAGCAGGCTGTGGGCCTTGCCAAATGTTTTTTAATTGCCTTTTGTTTAGTTCTGGTTTCTGTGTACTGATTCATGGAGGACATTCCGAGACAGACTGTTCTGGTTGACACAGGGATTTGAGGTGACCAGGCCTGGTGGAGCTCTGCTGCAGTGGAAAAGGGGCTGGCCTTGGAACAAACGGTCCTTCCGAGCAGTTGTCTAGCGGGGTCTGCCGGACCTGGGCTTGTCAAAAACATCTCCAGTCTATTCAGATGTTTTTTTTATTCTTTGTACTTGACGCTGAGACACATAGAAGGTGTCAGACACCTCAGCAGTGGATCTGGTCTTCTGGTTCTCTTGATAATTAATGCTTTGATCTCAGGGTGCATCTTAGGCATGTTGTCAGAGGGCAAGTTGGAGTTGATGTGAAGGTCTGGTATGATGGGGTTCTTTTTATACACATCCACTAATTGATTGATCTATAACTGATCACAGGTGAGGCTGTAATCTAGGATTGGGTGCATCATATGACAAGGCGACAAGACTTTTGTCTTGCCAAAATCTGACCTTTCTGTGTTCATTAAATTATCAATCTTTCTTCAGTAAAGCAAATTTTTTTCAGTATATCAACATAATTCAGGAGGGTTTTAGCTTTCATATGAGACATTTCTAAAACCAATGGATTAATTAAAAGTAAGGTTATAAGCTTTTGTTTCTACAAAATGGATAAGCGACAAGACTTTTGTCAGGCACTGTACAGAGCTGATGAAATGATGCCTACAGGATGGCGTTTTTTCCAGATATTATCATTATTAACAGCATAACACCAGTTTAGGCCTGGCAAAAAGGCACAAGTTATACTTGGTATGTCTGTGTTTCAGGGGAAGATATACCTGACCTCTGTTTGTGTGTGTGCATGTGTATTAGAAGTAGGCTGTGGTTTTACCTGAGGCTGTGGTTTTACCTGAGCGCAGGTTGGTCATAGTGGACGGCAGCTGCAGGTAGGCGGGGTTGTGCGTGGTCACGCCGATCTCTATGGAACCGGCCCACTTGTCCACCATCTTGTCGATGCGCACCTGGAACACCTCGTTGGAGCGCAGCGGGCGGCTGCTCAAGACCACCCCGTGGTTGAAGTCGTCCGTCGCACTGCCCAACGAAAAGGCACATTAAAGACAATACAGACAAGCAGCTTTGTTGCAACTGAAGCAGATGCAGAGAAAAGGTTGTACAGTACACATCCTTCCACCAAACAATAGCAGTCCCATGCTTCTTTGTAGCTATTAAGAGGAACTGTTGGATTTACTGTGGAATTGGTGCACATCAGTTATTACACTTTACTAAATATATAATATATATTACACAGCCCAACCTGTTATCGGTGGCCAACTTCTTGTGTTCTATGATACATCATTAATATCTACCTTTTGGTCTGTTTGATTAATACTGGTTTCACCATGTAATGAGTAATGAATGGTGTTTAATATCCTGAGTAAGATAACCTGGAGCTACATAATACAGCATATAAAATATGCTTGAGGTTTTCTCATTAAAGCCCACAAATAATTCTAGCCAATGTCTTGTCAAAAAAAAAAAAATGGCTGTTTGCGAGGACATGAAAAGAAAAGATATTTTGAAAGTATAAGTCCTTGGTCTTTAAAGTGTGGGGCAGGCCCCGCTAGTAAAAAATACCGTCATGACAAGTGAGATTTAGGGTACAGAAATTATGTTTTAATATCATTATTATTTTGCTAGGAAAGTCTAGGTTTTGAAATGGTTTGAAAACCACTGGTACAGAAAACAAGTGACTCACTGCGGGCGCAGTGCTGTCCTCCCGTCACTGATAATGGCAGCCTTCTGCCCGCAGTTGGGGTGGAAAAGCAGACGGTCCTGCACGTCAGGGTCAGGGGTCAGCGAGAGTGTGGGGCGTGGTCGCCCAACATCAGGAGAGAGCGCCCTCATGATGGCATTGTTTCGCCGGAGGCGGTCACTGTGGTTGTGGTTGTGCACTATGGTTACCTTCACAGCCATACCGTACAGGTCAACAACCCCGTAAACAACACCTGGAGTCTGAGCCGCAGCTACTCCTGTTAGCAAATGAACAAGTAAACAAAAACCAGTCACTCCTGTAAACAAACATACAAATAAACAAAACCAAGCAGTCAAACAGTAAGCGCAAATAGGTAGGACTTTTTTTTATCCGGACTGTTATGAGAGGAAGAAATTTAAGTTGGTAACAGGATGGCCGTTCAAGGAAACAACTGGTGAATTGTTAAAGAAAGAATGATGACCAGCACTAAGCTAATAAAACACAAGGAATCTCATGACACCAGCCTGAGTCATTTTGCAATTTATCATGACTGTTACCTAGAAACAACACAAATCCCTGGAAAAACACAACCCCTTTTTATTTATTTTACAGTGCTGGCTTTGAAGCACTGAGATATGGGAATACGAATCAGACATAAGTTGGAGATCTTGCAGTCCTGACCTTGGTCGATGCCATTGATATAGAAGTGCAGCGCCCCACTGGCTTTCCTCATAAGACCAATGTGATCTCCCTCCTTATAGACAGATTCAGATAAAGAGAGAGAGCGAGAGAGGGGGAGGGAGAGAGAGACAGAGAGAGAGAGAGAGAGAGAGAAAGAGAGAGAGAGAGAGAGAAAGAGAGAGAGAGCGAGAGGGAGAGAGAGAGGGAGAGAGAGAAAGGGTGGGATAACAGTTATACGTGTAGTTATTCTGTAGGACTGGTCACATGCAAGCAAGTGCCCACACACAAAAACACACACACACACGCACACCACACACACTTACTTGTAGTTCATCCAAGCTGAATTCACAATACTCTCGTCTAGTGCCTTTGCCATTGGTCAGAATTCCACAGCCACTCATCATTATCGTTCCTGCAGACACAAGCGTGCGACGGCCCGTTAGATAACAAAAGGCACTTTCACAATTCGCCCGAGGACCACATTTAGACTTCACCAATGGTCACAGGGGTGCTGGAACCAGAGAGAAAACTCAAGAGTGCAGATACTGCCATCATACAATGGTAACAAAAGCAAAAAATAAATTACAGATTTGCCCCATGGCTTGAAACCGTTTGAAAAATTGATGAGTTCCTTCTTGGCTCCAACTACACCCCCTACAGCATGTTTCCTAAAAGATCTGCTCCATAGTTTACGCGTAATTATGCTAACCGACAACAGACAGATAAACAAAAAGACAGAGGAGAGGATTAATCCAAACTAAGAACATCACCTCTTTGGCAGAGGATACAGGCTCAGGAAGTAAAGGAGTTGATCAACAATCAAAGGGTTTCTGGTTCTAGTGTTCTTGACTAAGACACTGAAAACCATACTGATTCTAATGTGCTAGTTGGTGTCTTGCATAGCAGCCTTTTGCCATAACTGTATGTGAATAGGTAAATGTGAGGCACAAAATTGTAAAGAGCATGAGAAAGAGCCATAAAAACACCATCCATTTACAATATCTGGACTCCCTACCTGAACGTAGGTTGGTCATCGTTGCTGGGTAGTCCAGGTTGTTTGGATTGTGCGTCGTCACACCAATCTCAATCGACCCCGACCACTTATCAACCAGTTTATCAATGCGGATCTGGACAACAACAAAAAAAAAGTGTTAGTGTTAAACGAAAACACTGCTCTATGAGCTGCGGTTTTAAAGTGTCAGCGTCTTTGTGACGACTTAAAATGGGGAAGTGCACTTCATCAACTTGCTTTCCCTGCAGGGAGACTAAAATAGATCCAGTTCAAGGTTGCCTCAGGCCACTGGAAGAAAACACTTGCACCAATTTAGCACTCAATACAGAAAACAAAGACCTGGTCGCTCATCTACAAAGTCTAGCGAAGAATTCAAAATTAAATGTAGCTTATGCTCACAGTGTTGTAAAGTTTCCAACACATAGAAAAACACACAGATGTCTGACAGACAGACACACACACACTTAATTTATTCCAAAGGAAATTAACAAAACCTTGTGAGATTGAGAGCATGTGCATCAGGACTGCTACACTCATCTCTCACTTTCCCTTCACCTCACCTCTACTACACTCATTTTAATATGCTAATAGACTTAAGCAAGCTGCTCTTATACTCATACACACCGAGTCACAAAAGGGCTAAAACATTAAACAAATCAGCAAAAATAAATAAATAAATAAAATCGACAAATAAGCATGTCGAACATAATTAAAAACATGACAAGAAGTCAACCATCTCGGTTGGCAGTTCAATAGTATTTTAATAATAAAAGCACATTTTTTAACAATGTGACAAACTTCATTTAGTGAACTTTCCATTTAACCATCTAATGTCTGCTGTCAGGTCTTTTCTCTCATTGCATTTTGCACTTTAACACTGTCAGGAGACGAGGTCAACGGTATCGAACTTTATACTTTACACGTCTGGCTGACACACACATGACCTTTTCCCATTTCTGACTAGTCTGCCAGTGTGCCCTGGAATGACCCTGCTGCCCATAGCCTCCGTGTGGAAAGCACTTACAAAAGGAATGGACAAATATGTGATCCCCTGCAGTTTTGTACGCCTAAGCCAGACACAATTCCTACAGCACAGAGACCACTCCTTAAAAAAAAAACATTTTGAGGGCCTACATAACTAATAATGTCAGTAGTGGCGCTGTATAGCCTCAATTGTCGCACCAAATGACAGAACCATTTGCAATGTTCGAAAACCAGACATCGCCATGGAACACACATTTTCTTGTTCAACTCGTGGTTGATACATCGCAGTTGGACCATGAATGTGGAAGATGTGTGAGACGGTTTTCAGTGCCTATGAGGCCCCTTTCTTGTCAAATAACAGTGAAATTATAACGGCTCAAGGATTTTGTGTGTATACCACAGGCTGAGCTCAAAAGGTAAGTAAGTCCACCAGCAATAAGAGGGTTGCTGGTTTGATTCAAACCGTTTCTGACTAGGTCAGAGTGTCCTTGAGCAAGACACTGAACCCCATGCTGCTTCCAATGTGCTGGCTGGCACCTTGCATGGCAGCCTTCTGCCTTTAATGTGTGAGTGTGTGTGTGTGTGTGTGTGTGCGAGTGAGTGTGTGTGCGAGTGAGTGTGTGAGTGTGAGTGTGTGTGTGAGTGTGTGTGTGAGTGTGTGAGTGTGTGAGTGTGTAAGTGTGTGAGTGTGTGTGTGTGAGTGTGTGAGTGTGTGTGAGTGAGTGTGTGTGTGTGAGTGTGCGTGAGTGAGTGTGAGTGTGAGTGTGTGAGTGTGTGTGTGTATTCATATTTATTGTGTGCTTGGAGTATTCGGCTAGCTGTGAGAAAGTGCTCTATATAAGCAGTGCATTTACCATTTAAAACAATTGTATGTGATGCCCCTGTTATTAAAGCAACACTAAAGCACTTTTCATCTTCAGTCTGCCTACGGGTTGGAAGTGGAACTCTTTCTTATGTCTCATTCCGACTGCAGATCGGAGCGACCCGCTTCTGCAAACGTGCATAGTGCGGTTGTAGCCAATGGAGGGACGCAAAGCGAACTCAGAAGTGCAGTTCACCCTGTTAAGAGTTGATGAATCACTGAAAAGATTTTGGAAACATTATTTTAAGGTTAAAAAAACTACTTTAGTGTTGCTTTAATACTTAGGGGACTGTAAAACCAGACAGCAGCCAAACACCAGAAACGAGCCATATTTAAAATGCACCACAGCAGCGGATCTGTTTGCATTCTTTTGGCACTCTCTCTCTCGCCGTCTGTGTCTGTTTCTCCTTCCTTCCCTCTCTTTCTCTCTCTCTCTCATCTGCCTGTGAGTTGCCTTGTCAGTTTCACTAATCCTCTCAGTCTCTGATCCTTCTCAGATCTCACTTTTTCTCTTTCTCTCTCTGACAGATCACTGTCTTGCTTTCACACAACTTATCACACCCTTATCCCACACTCAGGCACACATAATGGCTTATTTAAATCACATCACATCACATCACATCACATGTGTTTCTCTGGTGTGGTGGAAAAACGGTTTTGTCCCTGTGGCTAAAACTGCAGGTGACTACACTAAGGTTTACAACAGAATATTTTCAGTCATGTGTCGTTTCATGTGGAGTGTCTCATAAAGTACAGTAAACCTTGTGTTGGTATGTCATTGCGCCCCTCACCTCAAACATTTCGTTGTGTCGCAGCGGGCGGTTGGTCATGACCACGCCGTTGTTAAACTCGTCCAGCGGGCGCCGCCGCTCAGCCGTTTTGTTGTTGTTGCTCAGCTTGATCAGTGTGCCGCACTTCTCGTGGAAGAGCAGAGCATCGTTGGTCGTCATGGAAACCGAACCCATCCCAGTTGCACCACCTCCACCGCTGCCGCCGCCACCACCACCACCACCTCCTCCGCCTCCTCCTCCACCACCACTACCAGCAGGGCTGTGGCCTGTTCCCTCGCCATTGGGTGTCGTTCCGCCACCACCACCCCCACCACTGCTGCTGTTGTCGCCTCCAGTCGACCCCGAGCCGGAGCCGCTGCCCCCACCAGTCCTGGACGTGTCCATGCCCCCCCTGGAAGAGTCCGTATCTCCACCTCCGGAGCCTAGGTGTCCTCCGCCCTCATCCTCGGAGCGGTACAGCGAGACGATGGCGTTGTTGAAAACGTCAAACAACTGGTGCTCTGTCAGCACTGAGAGGGGGGCGGAGAGAGGGGATAGGAGATGGGAGGGGCGCAAAGGTGTGTATACGAACGGCAAAAACAGACGGATAGAAAGAGAGAGAGAAAGAACTCAGGTTACAAAAATGTGACAGTCAGTATATTAAAAAAGGCAGCGTGCAAGGTCAGATGGCAAGAGCAGATGGACAGAGGAAAAATTGCATTACAGACAAAAGCGTGTTTAAATATTAGATAACAGCGGTGAAAAGGAGAGAAGGGAGAAGAGAGAGAGAGAAAGAGAGATAGAGAGAGAGAGTGGCCATGTCAGATTACCTTGCTCTTGCCAAAACATATGAGCCACGTGCTTTCAAACAAACACACACCAAAGACTCACAGCAGCACACTTACCCGTCTCTGTTTCTAGGTTGTGAGGGAATTTGTCGGGACGGCTGTGACGTCTTGAGAGCTCAGGCACTGAAGAAGCAATAACAGAACAAAAAATTAACAAACTGACTACCGGTATTTAGAAAAGGGAAAATTTGTGATAACAGTAGCATTATGCATTACAGAGGGGTCAATCCTGGCTTCACAGAGTAAAAACCTTGCCACACATTTGATCCAATAAACTTCAGCACCAGCTGATTGTAATGAGCACACAAATGATTAGGCAGGTAGATTGGCTAATTAGTGAAATCACCTGGGTTAAGCCTACAGGCAAAAGAAGAGTGTTTACTTTCTAAAGCTGGAATTGACACCTCTAAAAGCAGAATGACTACATTTTAATGGATTTTTATAATCACTGACAATAAGTATATTAACCTCTACTATGTGTTGTGAATATCATTATACAATTCTTTCCTAAATACTCTACTATAAAATGTGCATTTTAGCAACACAACTGATAAAGTCCACTGGGCCGTTACCTTCCTCTGCAGCTCCGTTTAAAGCAGCAGCTCCTGCCGCTAAAGCGTTCGAAATCGCCGCATTGTCGTGGTTACGGTTCGCTGAAGCCGCACGACCCCTTGCGATGACCCCCTCAGCCGGCTCCTCCTCTTCCTCCTCTTCTTCCTCGTCCTCGTCTTCCTCGTCCTCCTCCGCACACACCCCTTCCTCGCTCTCGCCCCTGCCCTCGTCCTCCCCCTCGCTGTCGGGTGGGGGCTCGCAGCTGACCACAGTCACTTGGGTGCACTTTCCGTACAGGTCGACCACCGCCCAGAGCCGTGGCGGGAGGCCCGAGGCGGCCGGGCCGCAGTCCTGTCCGTTGACCCACAGGTGGAGCTGCCCGCGGCTGTCCCTCTGGATGCCCACGCGGTCGCCCTCGGCCAGCTGGTCCAGGTCACGCCCGTACTCTTCAAGCACCGAGCGCCCGTCCTTGAGCACCGAACAGCCCGACACGATCCACGAGCCGCCCTTGAGTCCCGTGGCACTGCTGGGGAAGTCTAGTGCCGCCGGGTCCAAGGCCGTCACGCCGATCTCAATGGAGCCGCTCCACGAATTCACCTGGGCAGATCGAGGACAAAGAGAGGACAAGTTTGTTTAACTGTGGCTTGTACTAATCATCACAGACGGTCTTCCTTAAGACCTTGCCATGAACACTCAGCAGAGCACTTAGTAGCATTGATGGATCAAACCTTGGGTAGGCATAGTAAGAGAGAGCTTAGGCATCATGTTTGTTTAAAAGGTGTTATATCTAAGAAATGTATGGCAAGTGATCATCATCAGTACCAGTTTTGGCCACGAGCCTACATACAACACCTTTATTTATTGGCTAGACTCCACATTGCAAACTTTCTTCCTCAAGACCTTGAAGTAAATACCCAGTGTAGTAGTTTGTTACGAATAAAAACTTTGGGTAAAAATAGCACGAAAGAGCACATGGGTAGCTGTGGATGGGGCCATGCCCACCTACCTGTCAATCAGACCCTTCCAATCAGAAGGCTCCCTTTGTTTAATTGACTGTTTTTCTAACCTATGTGTTTTGGGCTAGGCCCAACTGATTATTTATGGGACCACCCATTTTTAGATTTCTGGCTGGCATGGGAGATCTACCAAGGTTGGCTTCTACAATAACTCTGTACTGTGAGCAGAGAAGGTAAGAGGTTCAATGTTCAAAATAGGAAGTACATTTAGGTGGTGCAGAGGGTGGAGGAAAATCCATGATGCTAAATAAGACCAATAACTCTAATACGCCTCATCTTGCAAAGGAATTGGGTTGTCACATAATATTCTCAGTCATCTTAAAAAAGAAAGAAAAATGGTCAATGTGTGTCCCCAACTAGATACAGGCTGCTTACAAATGTCAGGGAAATGTTTCTGTCAGCAAGTGAGTCGATAACAATTGTCAAATCATTCACAAGCAGTTACTGTGCCATGAATAAGTAGCTAAAATTTTTCATTCCTTATGTCAGCTGAACTGAAGTGGCCAAACAATATCTCGCCTCTGTTCTCAGCTATGTGCTTGCAGCTCATCCATCCATCCTTCTTTGCCTGGTTTAACAAGTAAGTCTGATGAGAACACAGACCAGCAAATTCCACAACAGTGTCTCATCACTAAGCATTAGATTATGTTTAGCTGACACTCTTTTTCAGAGTGGCTTACAAAGAATTAAACACAGTGACAGTGCTCTTGGAGCAATGTGGGCTAAATGCCTTGCTTAAGGACATCTCAGCCCTGAATGAGGGTGCAGAACAGCCTAGTGTTGTTTATTCACTCCCCCTACCCATGTCTCCTACTGGTAAAAAAAAATTAACCTGTGACCTCTCCATCCAACTCCAGACAAACTTCTTACCCATTACACAAGAGCTGAGGAGGGGTGCCTGAGCTGAATGCGTTCAGCTTACTTACTACTGATCTATGAACAGCTCTTTACCCATTTGCCCCTTTAGGTAACAGGCTAATTCCAGGTGATGCTGTACCTTCCACAGCAAAAACCACTACCGGGCCTGCTTGCTGTAACAAAGAGGCAGATCAGATTTCAAACACCGATCTTTATCGCTCGCCACTCTGTTCTTAAGAGCTCTCTTATTTCTACCACCTCCATTCCTACTGCTCCTCCTCCGGTGTGCGCACTGGGCACAGATTTTCCTGCGCCGTGGTGCTATGTAAGGCAGTATTACACCAGCAGGACAGATCTAGGTTAGGGAGCTGAGAAGCAATGCAATGTGTAGCTCACTCCAGTGATGGTGAAGAGAGATTGCCCCCTATTCCCTTCTCTTTTTTGAAGCCCTTATCCGTCAATCCATCTCTCTCTCTTTTTTTTGCCTCGTCTACTCATGTAACCATGGTCTGACCAGTGATCTAAGGTTGCCTTCTGGCACATCATCCTCCACTATCTAGGAAAATGGCCTGGGAAACAATATAGTCTTCTAAGACAAGCTGTGGGCCTATTGGTCTACAGAAAATAGCTATAAAATACATTAAACTGTTTTATGTTCACTCCTTTTTAAGCGTCTATTAAAAAAATGTAAAAGATATTACTAGTAAAACTACTTTAACCTAACTTCACTGCAAGAGTAGAAAATTAACCTAGGTTATTTTTATGGCAAAACATAACGTTTTTTACGCATTCAATTCACACACACTATTGGATTTGTTTTCCCATTTACATGCCAAAAGCAGGACGACACTTGGTTGGGCAGCATTGACTTGGCATAAGGATCTGTCTTGCAAAAGTTATTCTCGCGCGTCACAGGATCTTTATTCAGTCGCTGGATATGCTTAGTAATTGCTTGTGGAATGATGCGACGGTCACCTTTATATTAATTGTACCCATTTTCGTTTTTTTTCTTTTAGGTATTTATTTCTTTTGATCCGTCGCATACCGTGTGTTGTAAGATCTGAGGACAGCAGCCAGTCCAAATAAAGACACCCCAAGATACAGTAAAAAAAAAGAGCGATGGCTGAATTCGCAGCTAGCCATCACACGAGAGCCGTTGGAAAAAACAGCGCTCGTGGGAGCGGTGGCATCAGTGACATTGAGTACAGAGACGACAGGCTAATCTATTGGTGTCATGCTATCGACAAAAAACTATCAACAGATAACAGGCTATGTAGCGTTAAAACAAAAAATATCTGCATGCAATATGCACTACAGGGTCACAAAATGCAATGACATTATTTAAAGGACAAGGATCGCATGCCCGGTTGACTGTAACATCGTGCTAACACAGCTGACAAATAATGACATAAACGTTTGTCTAATATTAAGCACGACCCTGTCTTTATGGGGTATAGGTGATGATACAACTTGGAACAGAAAGAGACAAGGTAAGCCAACCAACCGAGCACAAGGTCATTCATAGAAAGAACCCTTAAAACAAAGATTAGTCTATTTCCGACTAATTAAATGATGGAAACAAAATGCAAACCGTCGCTAAAACCAGTGTCCTACTAAGAAAACCTATTTGATGAAAGTTAGACAGTGTGGCGTTATAGGGAGCTAAGTATGAAGACGTGCAAAGACAATATACCTTAGGGTTAACCGCATATCGCTAGCTCGCATGATTAGATTGTTTACGTCCGTATAGGCTGGCACAAATTGGGCGCACTACCTGCCTTTGGGATTTAGGTTAGAATGATAACAAATCGACATACTTACTATGGATACATGTAAGGAGGTCCCAGATCCACAAATTCAACCGTGACGTTTGGCATCTTATGCATTTGACGTATATGGTCAGATCTGGCTAACTACAGGTTAATGTTAACCCTCGTTACTCCAAACATTAGCTACACACTGAAGACTTCAGCAAACACTCTAGGTTACCCCAAATAAGTCAACGCCTATGTAATTAAGTTATTTTAACATAAAATTGAAACCCTGACCATTTGGCTTATAAATGACAAGTATCCATTTAGTCTTGCACAAGCTAAGTTCGGGGGGACCTCAGCCAATCTTCCCGTGGTAGTTTGACAGCAATAACAAGTTAGCTGATCATATAAGTTACGTGAGATCACACTGGTGAGTCGTAGCTTAAATAGTTTACATATACTTGATGTGCAGCTCACATTTATATGAAGCGTTATCGCAAATAACTTAATTAGCACAGCCTCACAGGAGTTATGGCTAACTGGTAGGCTAGCATCTACTCAATTGACACTGTCTTGATCACTAGCGAGCGAGCTGTCTACGGAGCCTAATGTTTACAGGGAGGCGCTCTTTGAGAAATCTGTTAACGTTGCCTGGCCGGCTAGCTGGCTACCCAACTAGCAGCGAATGCAATCACTTGACTTTATTTTCAAACAGCAACTCTGTCAAGGAAAAAAATGCCAGTAAGTAAGCTAGGCAATAGTGCTTGTCAGGGACTGTCAGGCTCAACACGCCCATGCAATATGATCGCCACTGCAGACACACGGACCCGGGTTCCACTCCACTCCCAAACGCATTCCCACCTCACACTTCCATCACTAGTCACATATTTGTTTACCTTCTTGTCGATTCTAACAGTAAAGACATCGCGATCCCTAAGTGGCTCCCGACTCAAGACCAAACCATGGTTGAATTCCTGAATTGGTTGATTACGCTGGGCTGTTCGGTTCGAATTCGACAGGCCGATCAGCTTTCCGCTGCGCGGATGCAGCTCAGCCGCCATCTTCGCTGGGCGGCACGGTTCGCGACACTATTTTTTGCGACAATGCAATACCGCTGTTGGTTGCTTACTATGGTTGCTTTTCTGTAGAAATTCGCGGGCAGTGCTAAAGTGCTAATCAGATACCTTTTACGGCAGAAGGCAACCACGTCTAATTTACGGCAGTGTGGCAAATTGAGGGAGAATGCAAACTAATTTTCAGCAGGCTGGCTGTGGCACAACACAACATAGTATATTATCCGCAAAGCATACGGCCCCTGCCTCTGCGACGTAGAGTGCGATTATTCCCTGCGGTAAATGGACTAATCCATATGTTCACCACACCAGGCGGTCTATTTCAATATGGTGACTCAGCACATTTACTTAGAGTACTGGGTATCTGAAGCCAAAGCTGGACAAATGTTTTCTTACTATCTGAATTAAGGGCAGCGTAGAAGATGTTAGACGTAGTCTTTTGGAGTAGAATAAAATAAGGCGAAAATATTGGGAAGTGTTACCGTAAAAATGACCTATAAATTAATACAAGGTAATTGGAAACATTGCAATTCTGTGCCTGGCTAGCTTTTTATCTACAGCTAAAAGAGCCGCTATCTGCACCTGGGTGTTTATTTTTCCCTCTTTTTTCAATCCACCAGAGGGCGACGTATTGACGAATCATGTATTTTTGGCCTGGTGCAGTCTGTTACCTACCAACTCACTCTTTAGCTCAAAGTTTCACTTACCTAATAGAAAATAGGTAAACAATAGTTTATTGTAAATGACTGTTATCCACACATTTTGAAGTTGGTCAACTCATCCTTCTGTAGGTATAGAGACCTTTCATCTAGCTCAGGCTGATAAGGTTGTCTGGACTGTTGACGTCCAATTCTTCCAAAGGGTTTTAAAACATATTATTAACCTTTTAATGTTATCATGTACCATAGAACCATCTGATACTTTGTCTAAATTTGCATGCTCCAGCTTATGTGACAGAGTTTATATGTGTTTTATAAAACATTGCATCTTAGTCAGGAAGGGCACAAAATGCACTATCCCTGATGGTACAATACTGAATATCCAGCAGTGTCCTCATAGGGTGACAGTCAGCATTTGGCTAAGTTTTACTCATAGTAGTTTACCTTCATATCACTTCCTGAAAATATTTAGACTATTCCCCTGCAGGCAGATAGCCTGGTAAACCAGCCCCTCGTACTTTATTTAATAAAGTGAGGTGTGAGGGGTTGGTTTACCAGGCTAGCAGGTAGATACAATAGCAGAATTAACTGATGAGTTGCAGTATGCTTCTGTAATGAAATAATTCAACATGAGAACATATAGATATATCATTCTGTTCTGTAAAGAGGCAAAAACATAAATAGTAGAAGAAAATATTTAGATATATTTTTTTAAAAACATGATCATCTGCATTTAAACAGGACAGCTATGAGAAGACACAGATGCATCCTTGAACAACGCCTGGTCCAAATCTATTTTTTGTCCTTGGACAAAAATTGTCTGTAAACAGCCCTCCATGTATTCAGAGCCACTGTATTCAGCATTGCCTCCTAAAAAACAAGGTCAGTATTATTAAATTCCGGTATCCATAATTAATCTGTCAATGAACACATTGATTTAAAGTTTAACACCCAAATAAATTATCATCTTGTGATATTGACCCACATAGCTGCCAACTCACATTTTTCCTAGTTTCTCCCCGTATTTAAGACCCACCTTCAATCCCATTACTGTTTTGTAATCACCCTGTAATTTACAAGGTCACTTCAAATTTCTTTTTAATAATGCAGTTACTATGTTTGACCGCTGTGGCTGAAATCGTCCGGATTTTGCTACTTAAATTTTGACAAGTATGTTGATCCATGATGAGAGCATAAGTAGTTGATACTGAAAGAGTTAACTTACCTAGTAGTCCACCAAAGGCAAGAAGCATTCCCTCTTTCCACTGTGCCACAATACCATCAACGGGAACCATCATTTGCTGATTACTTGATTCAAAGGTAATAGAGTGTTTTTTAATGGTCAGCTCAAAGCTATTGAAGTCCTTAGCAAAGAGATCGTGTGTGGCAACGCCCCCTACATTTACTTTAAAAAACATCCTCTGAAATAAGACAAACATGTATAAAATTAGGAAACACACCACATGTGCACAGACAGAGGGGGGTGGGGGGGATGCACACAGATAATGATTCAAGGAATACTTTTTGCTTTAGTCATACATTCTATCGCAGTAGGGTCTGACACCCTGTCTGAAACCTTTTATGTGATGTGCATTACTGACACTAGACATAAATGTAAAATCATATCATGGGACATTAAATGTGTTCATTATTAAAGAAGAGATTAGCACATTGAGAAAATGTATGTAACTTTCTGCATTCATACACACATTGCCAAATAGCATGTGTATGCATATAATTTGGTAAATGACTCTATGAAACATCAAGATTGTATCACATTTCATTAAATGCATTATTTCCTAGTTGATGAGTACTATTACCATTTACCAATAATAAAAAATACAGGCCTTTAGATACAACGGCAATGCAACAATGCGGACCTTAGTTCCCGACATGCTCTAGAAAACATGTGATCTTTGTTTGAGTGCAGCCGGGATTTCTAGTTAGCCTAAGTGCAGGGTTATTGCAACACATTTAAAATGCTTTGAATGAATAAATTGAAAGATATACTATCAGAGTAGACCTAAGAAAAAGAAGCAACAAAACAAATAAAAATTAACTCTGGCACCTTAATACATATTAGAAGCTAAAGAAGTTTTTACTATCAAAGTTTCTATTAATGTATCCACTCTCAGCCTACTATTGGCTTTCAGTAGGGGAACAAGAATCATATTACTCACTTTAACAAGGTTAGTTAATTCACAAGGTGTCATCGAACTGAAATTGCAGCCTTTCAGGTTGTTGACCAGGGCTCAGTTAATCATGTAGGATGCCTTTGGATATTGCTACCTCTCTTTTGATAAACAACATTTCTCACCTATACATTTACAACTAAACGCCACCATCCAAAAAGTATTAAATAAGTAAAACTAAGCAACCAATTTGTGTCATATGTAGGAAATACCTCAGCCATGGCATCTTCACCCACACTTATGATTCGTGAGGGGGACTGATGTGACCACATAGAAAGTATAGTGCCATTCCATTTGTTTGAAGACGAATGGACAGTTATGACAATTCCCCTTTCTGGATCAAAACCAGGAAGCACTGTGAAAGAGCAGTTTCCAGTTTGGGAGATGGTTTTTAGCAATCTGTAACTCTACATGTAACTGTTGATGCTTTAAATATTACTAAAATAAGAGCTGTTCCCAAAGGTATATATTTTAATCTATTTTTTGCATTATAACTGCCTTATAATAATTGTGTACTCATCATCTTTCCACATGCCTAATGAACTGGACCTCACCGGAGGTGTTGAAGATGGCGAATCCAGTGCCGGGGAAGAAGCTTCCTGGTTTGATGTCGGGAAAGCAGGGCATGGCCGTCTTCCCTGGAGTTGTATTCCATGGATTGCTGAGATTCAGCCAGTGGCCATCTCGAATACATGCATCCAGCAGAGGGTTGAACTACAAAACATGAAGGAGGGGTAGGTTCAAGGGCAAGAATTGGAAAGAGGAGGATGGGCCATAGTTGTGCATATCGCAAAAGTGCAGCAAAATTGAAATTGAGATAACATTTCTTCATTGTATATCGACAGAACTAGCACTATATGGGATTGTCAATATTTTCTGCAAGTATTTTGAGGTATATTCTACGTAATAATAAAAGAAACACACAATACATTTCTATTCTCAGATTTTTATCAGCCAAATAATGATCACAGAAATTAGTTGGATGGTAAGTGTCACTGGGGAAATGGTTTTTGAACACCCTTTTAGCATAAAAGATAAAAAATATGCATTTAAATGTATTGGCTAGCCTACCTGCTTGCACAATAAAACTATTGCAAATGGTTCAGAATGCGACAGCGCGCCTGGTATTCGGTAAGCCCAAAAGTGTGCACATCAGCTTTGTTCATTACCCAGCATTGGCTCCTGGTGGCTGCTTGAATGAAGCATTACGCTTTGACTCTAGTCTAGAAAGTAACTTTAAGGTTCGCCCCTGCTTATCTGAAGGCTATTATAAAGGCTTACATTCCATCCATCCTCACAAACAAACTGTCTCGCCTTGCCCTCTCTTCACAAGGCAATCTCAGTCTAAACTGCTCTCCGTTGTTGTCCCATAATGGGACAATGAAACAAGCTACCAGTTGCTACGAGAGGAGGCTCATTCCTCTCTACTTCCTCTCTACTTTTAAGAGTACTTCCCTTCCTAACAAAACTAACCTCCACTCACCAACACCATCCTGTACCCTTGCTGGTCCTGCACTAACTTTGTTGCGCCTGTTTCTTCTGTTTTCCTCTGCATATCTGTAGCTTGTTTATGTCCTCTTTAATTACTTTGGGATAAAAACATCTGCTAAGTGTAATGTAATAATTTAGATATTTTTAAGGCCCTTTACCACAATTGGCCTAATCTTAAAATTAGAATCTACAACTTCAAACTGATTTGGCCAGATCAGGTCACAAATATGATATTCCCTTTTAATCACCCCACCACTCAACAACACCTTCCTGTGAGCACAGGACGCACCGGGATAAGAAGCTTCTTGTGGTCCACCAGGATGCCTCCAAGGCCCAAGCGGATGAGTCCTGTTCTATTGGGGTCGGGTTGGTCCTGGTGCATCCCCACCCTCAACTCCTGCATGTCGTCCACCTTCAGTACCACAAACCTCCCCTCACTGTAAAGTTCCAGCTGCCAGGTAATAAAACAGAGCAACACAGTCACCGTCTTCATATGTATCAGGGACAATACACACTGTGTAGTCTAACTATCTGCTATGTCTAAGCTATAATGAAATTCTATCTTCTAAAACCACCCCCAAATGCATCAAGAACTTATACTCATGTGAAATCTGGGTTTAACATGAAGGGTTAGCACTTTGGAAATGGATATTAAAAAGTAGACAGATCCTTTATTGAGAAAATGACACCATGCAGCAAATTCTTTAGATCAATAAAGGAATCCCTCTGATGAAATTTGTCCTCTGCGCTTAACCCATCCGTGAAGTAAAGACGTGACAGACGGGTGAGCAGCCAGAGCAGTGGGCATCCAATCGTGCAGCACCCGGGGAGCAGTGGGGGTTAGGTGCCTTGCTAAAGGCCACCTCAGTCATGGAGGAGGGTGGACAGCACTGGTTCTTCACGCTCCCCACCCACCTGTCGGTAATAGGAGTTGAACCCATGACCCTCTGGCTTCCATTCTTCAACCTCTAGCCCATGACTTCCCTTTTAGTGTAGAAATGGATATGCTGCATGATGCCACTTCTCAACAGGATTGATACACACCTATACAATTATTTAGAGCTTGTTGATTTGGTCATATTGCAAAGATGATGAATGTCCAGGTAAACTCTGTGGTAAACGACTGTGTATTAGGGAGGGCCCTGACAAAAAAGATGGACAGCTCTCCCCGCCCTTTCCCCCGGAGAGCTCCTTTAAGTCTAACCTGACCCAGTCTGCAAGTGACAGAGATGTTCTAGAGAATTCTGCCATGTCCCAGACTTTATAGTTACTTCAACATTAATTATGGACTTTACATAAGGCGTGCAAATCAGACAGGTTACCACTTTGGAAACAAATATCAAAAAGTCCTCAAACAACAACAACAACAATAATAATAGTAATAAAAGAAGAAGAAGAAGAAGAAGAATAGGTAAATTCTTCACAAAAGTAGACATTTCTCTTTGACTCCAGGGGGGGCTTAAAAACACAGAAAAATGCAAGAAATAGACAATAAATACAACAATATGTAACACTGTCAAACTGCCCCAAACACGGATAACAAAACAAATATGGATTTCCTGCATGTGAGTTGAGTAGTAACATCACACTTGAATATTAGGCCTACCTTATGCCAGACGCCATTGTTAAGTTTTGGGCCACCTGACACAGTAACCATCGTGTTTGATTTGCCAAACTGCATCTCAGGGATCCCTCCTCGTAGTAAGAGGATAAACCAGTCCTCCCCATCATTTGAGTCTCCATAGAATAACAACCCCTCCGGGTCAAAAGTCCGAAAAGAAAAATATGATGTGATGCTGACCAGGGAAGGTAAAAGACCAGGTTTTAAATGTAGTTTTTTGTAGTTAAAAGAAAAGACAAATTGCTGACCAATATAAAAGTGTAAAATATGTCCAAATATTCCATTTGGAAAACGTAACAGACTGACCTTTCGATTTCAGCGAACTGGGCACTGAGGCTCATGTAAGGGGTCCAGGTACGTTCTCTGTTACCGAGATTGATGAGTCCTCCACTGTCAATCTCTCCCTATTAAACAAGCACACAACAAGATCACAGGCCAAGACAGCCCTTTTAAATGTCTTAAATATTATGAATTTACTAATATGAATATAACTGTCCCCCGTCATATGAAAATATTTCATCACATCATCTTATGAATAATGATTCACAGTCTGCCATCAAAATCAGAATCAGTTTTATTGGCCAAGTATACTTACACAAGGAACTTGACCAAGTAGATATTAACTACAGTAGATATTACCAATACAGACAGTATTATACACATGCAGAGTGCACCAAAAAAAACTGGACCGCTTTTTAAATAATTATATCTCTTCAATCATTGACGCTACCACAATTAAAAACCATGAAAATGCTTGCTCATGCAGTTCCCTTTTCAGTGATATTATGGTTTATGACCATGCAAGTGACAGTATTACCACCATAGCCATTTGGGGAAAAAAACATGAAAAAAAATGCCACAAGCTTTCTCATATTTGCATGTTAATTCTGCCAGTTTTCTAAAAGTGACTTCAGATCCCATTTCAAACTAACTTTTAATCATGGAAATGTGTTCAATGTGTCCTTCATCTCTTTTGACAGCCTCAATGATTGAGGAGATATCATCTTTTAAAAAGTGGTCTAGTTTTTTTGTCCACTCTGTAAATTATACAGTATTATAAATGTACCTTTTCCGTTGCCACATCCACTGCAAGCCTTCCTGGTGGAACACATAGCATCACCACTAAATGTAACATGCATAAAGAAACCCTGGTGAGGCCCATCATGAGAAGACAGTGTGTTGTCCTGGTGTGTAGACTCACAAAACTCCAGCAAGACCCAAAATGACCTCTCAGTGGCCCCTGGCTGATATACTGCTGGCCTGTTCCCTTGCCCTCAATCTGACCAAAAAGAACAAATATACGGATGTCAAAAACCGGGTCTTATTCTATTTGCTTGCGTGGACGTGTGTGTGGGGGCGGGGGGTGGAGGGGGGGTGGGGAGGGTGGGTCTGGCAGGGAACCAGAGAGAGAGAAAAAAGCTCACCATTAGTATCCCAGGGTTTTTTTTTTCATTCATTGTTTACCAAAAGTTACATTAATTTAGCTAAACTACACTCAGGTTCTTTATTACATCTTGTTTCCCAGGCCACATGAATATAATATTACCATGGCTTTTGGCATAAACGCACAACTCTAATGCCACCCAGAAAAATAATGAATGTCCCTGGGAAGGTGACGTATAGTGGCATGGATGTACTCTTATCTATTATACCTAGTTTGCTTTCGTCCATTGGGAAGGAGGCGCTGGGTCAAATTTATATCTTTTGCCTGCCTATGTTGTTGATATTTCAACCAGTTGTGCATTAGAGACAGAGCTACTTTAATAGTTGTCAGTATCCCCTGCACTTTCCCCAGGGCTTAAGCTGTGCAGTGTATTTGCTAACCAGACGACCTTTGCAAAATGTTTGATGTCCGTGTGTTTGCTCGTCCCAGTTAAACCTTGAAAGCGTTGAGGCCTTGTGTCTGTGTGTGTATGTGTGTGGGTGGGTGGTTGCGTAGACATACAAAAAATCTTTAACCGTCTGCAGGAGCTGGCATGGAGTACTGTTAAAGCTGTCAAGGGCATGCATTTACTACTTGTTTTTTTTTTTCTCTTTTTGTTCTTACTTATGTCTCATAAATTATTTTTTCAAATGTTATATTACAAATAGCATGTAATACAATACCACTCAATGTTTTTGTCAGAACATGTCAGTATTATAACACTTTTTTGATACTTATCACCCTCTTGTGGGTGGGAGTGGAAGTGTCAAAACATGGCGTGTTTGTCACAGTTTCAGGAAGCCAGAGGCCAACCTAGGGGCTAGTTCCACTGTTTGTTTATTAACCTTTCAAATGTTTCCAAAACTAAATAAACTTGGTGTCTGGCTGTATTTTCAAATGATTTGACTACAGTGGAGAAACACCAGGTTCAGTAGAGGAACACCAGGTTCCCTTTTTAAACAACAGTGCGGCACAAATCTATATTTTGAGTTGTTCTTTCAGCTGTAAACAGGTCTAAGCTTTGATGTTTTCATAATAAAAGGTGTGCAGAGATGACAAGGGCACAAATTGCTTTGCCTTACTAGCTTCCCGATCCAGGTGGACCATAGGTTGCCATTTTATTAGATGTTAAGAGACATTTTAGGCCAAGGAGGCATAAACAAGTGACCCGTAGAAAAGGAAGTCCTTCTAGCTAAGATAGGAAATGTATTGCTAAATAATGACTTTAAAGACAAAATATTGGAAAATGTTGACTGCATATTTATAAGAGAAAAGGAGGTTTGCACACTTCAGCTTCCTTAGCAAATCTCATATTTTTATTTAGGTTCCAAGTCTGACAAAAAGCTGAAATGCTTAATGCTGAAAACATTACTTCTTATTGGAACCTACATTTTAAAAAATATTTGATAAAGGGAGCAGGTGTGAGGACCTTTTTCCCTTTTGGATAGTTCTGCTTTAGGTCCAGACCCTTTCTATACAGGTATACACGACCTTTGACCTTATTAATGACACACTGCACACCTGTGTCCTCACTTGTTTAGTGTACTTGTGTACTTTATACTACTGAGCAAAAGAAATAACATTTTCGCTTTATGTTGGGTCATCAGGTTAATACTTTATTCATATGATTGTAGCATGGAGACAGAGAGAAAGAGATAGGGAGAGACAGAGAATGAGAGATAAAGAGGAAAAAAAAGCAAATGAGAGAAGTAATATTAAAAAAATAAAGTCGTGGACTTGTTTGGGTGTTTTCTTGGCTACAAGCCTTTGCATTAAATAATATAACACAAAGTCATGAAAAACACATACTTTTTAAAGCCCTATAGTGCAGGCTCCTAAAACTATGGCACAGTATCACATTAACATTTATACAAAACCAGACAACTTAGCCACACTCACCTAACTAAAGCCAACCTCTCTGAAGTGTTTAGAGAGTCAGCACTCTTGATACTTTAAGTTACCCCATTTTGCCTTTATGAAGGCATTCTGTTCGGCAGGGCCATACATAAATACCATTGCCAAAACAAGACTTCAGTAAATCACAGACTACCATATTACAAAATCAAATCTGAACTTTTCAACTGGCAGGTTCGTAGTTGTCAGATACTTGTGAATGTAACATGGTACAAACATGGGATGGAAATGGTTTCAGAGTATGTCCTGAAAATGGTATATTTTTATGATACAAAATTATTTTTTTCCACATCATTTATTTTGTTTGTTTTGTTGTTTGTTTAATTGTAGGAGATTAAAAAGACTGAGGGAGGTAGGGAAACCTTTTTCAAAACAAAACAAGACATATCAGGACCTACCAAAAAAACAGGGCAAAACCCCAAAGGGATATGGTGATTGTTTTGGTTTTTCTTTTATTCTTTGCACACTTACACACACAAACACACACACAAACACACACACACGCACACACACACACACACACAAAAAGGCTTGTAACCACACCCAAGCAAACCCACGTCGGCCTCTACAATTGGTCAGGCTGTGCTTTGTACCCTCCAGAAACGAACAGTGTTGCGGTTTCATCACTCACTTTCAAACGCACTCACACTTCAAAGGCAAGCTGTAAAATGTTTTGGAAATGGCTAGGAAGGAGGGGGGGGGGCAGGGGGGGGGGGGTGGAGGTGCGGCTGGAGAAGAGAGGGATGGAGGGATGAGGGGAGGGATAGAGGAGGGGAGAGGGGCCGGACAGTGGACAGAGATTTGGACAGCTTCCATACTGATTCAGACAAAAAAGTGGCAGCTGTTCTTTTTTGGTATTTAGATTAAATTTAAAAACAAAGTTTGTTGGGGAGGGGGTATAAGGGGGTGTGGTACAAAATGATTCAGTGATAAGGTACAGAATTAAACAAAAAACAACAAAAAGGAAGTAGTTTGTAGTTCCAGGGAGAAAGAAGAGCTGAGAGACTGTGTTGACAGGAGGAGAGATGCTGTAGACAAGTGTTGCTCATGCGTTGTGGATATTGAACCCAAGTTTCTTGTCATGTTTGCTAAGACTACTGTATATATATACCAAGACTTCATAACGGTTCATTACATGTTATTTTTTTTCAAGTCAGAAAACAGATTCTATTCCATCTACCATAGTGTTTTCTCTTATGTTCTTCATCAACCCCATGACTAAAATTACATTCATATTTTTATGTATACTCAAAAACCCTTTTTGCAGAATCCTTTGTCTGTCTACCAAAAGGGGTTAAAAAATTAAAACAAAAGCAAACAAAAACAAATTACCTGGTATAAAAATCACAGAGAGATATACATAAAAAGAAAAAAAAAACTCCCAGCAGGCATCTAGGGGGAACTCCAGTACAATGGACTCTAAGCCCAACCCCTACTGAGACACTGTCAGGATCGACTGACGTCATCCCTGTTGTCCCCGCCGTGGCGCAGCAGAGGGGAAGAGAGGAGAGGAGCTGCTAGTGGCTAACGGAAGCACAGTCTGGGACATGGCAGAATTCTCTAGAACATCTCTGCCACTTGCAGACTGGGTCAGGTTAGACTTAAAGGAGCTCTCCCGGCTTGCCCTCAAGAAAGGAGGGGAGAGCTGTCCATCTTTTTTTGTCAGATTTTCCTTTTTTATTTTGATTTTCAGGAAAACGCGTAGTAACACCTATGTCAGGTACCTTTTATCTGTCCCATTTTCTAAACATTCATTTCTTTCTCTCTCGTTTCCTCTGCATTAAATGCTCTCAGACCCAGCCAAGTTAAAAAACGAGTGTGTCTTCTCTCTTGTTCCCTCTGCCTTAAATGCTGTCAGACCCAGCCAAGTTAAAAAAAAGAGTGTGTTTCTCTCTCGTTTCCTCTGCCTTAAATGCTCTCAGACGCAGCCAAGTTAAAAACGAGTGTGTCTTTGGTTGGACACCAGGAGGAGCTGGGGTACGAAAGGCCACTAACTATAAGGTTGATATTGTTTAGGCTATTTGTTTATTTAGTAAAAATCCACAGAAATGAGATGAATAGTAACAGACTTGATGTACCTAACTGCTCTTCTCTATCGGCCAGTTTGTAGATGATAAATGTTCCAAGACGCTAAAGCCTGAAGCTGTGGTTTCCTGTAACCCTATGAGCAAATATGAACTTAGGTTGATCCAGATTGTTTGTATGTTGAATAAAAAGGCCTCAGTCAACATAGATTTGCGTCCCCTGGCCACCAAGGTTTTTGTTACTGTTTTAGAGGCATCAGTAATTGACAATCAGGCACAGACTTGTTGTCAGCGCTCAGCTGCTCTGTTTAAGTCTGACAGTGGAAGGGAATCATCTAATATACACTTTAAAAAACTACAAGAGGCAAACCCACCTAAAATAGGAATGACTTGGCGCGCATACCTCAGATCTCTATGGAATGGATCAAGACCTACATAGCTGAGAATAGCCACATATGTGAATAGGCACACACACGCACGTGCAAAATCAGTACACACACGGGCACACATTGGTGTGCATGTGCATGGATGCATGCACGCACACACACACTTTGTACACATACACATACATACACACACACATACACACACACACACACACACAGACAGACACACACACACACACAGACACACCACACACACACAAAAACACACTCTAAAGTACAGCCACATCCACTCATCATAGTTTTGCTGTCTGACCCCATTTATGCTGAATGACATAACCAGCCCATTCCTTTCCTTTTGTAAAACTCTTAGCCTCCATTTGAGATGGCATATCATTAGCATCATTATTATTATTGTTATTATTATTCAGTATATCAATATTATAATTATTCGGCTACAGTGAGAAGCATACTGAACTAAACTGTTGCAAAACACACACCCTGTTAGCTGTTATATAATTCTTATTATTATTATATCATAGTTATTAACAGAAGGAGTCTGAGAAGACAAACAATCAAGCTCTACAGTTTCTACAGAAAGATGTGACTAAAGGAGTGGTGTGCAGCAGGCACATCTGACCAGAAGGAGAGAGGAAGGGGGGAAAAGCAGACTGTCTGTTTTTCCTCCACTCATGTCCCCTCTTCACGTTTCATCGCCCTTCCAAAGAAGACCTATTTGTCCCTTTACCCTCTTCTCTAAAATTGCCTAGGTCTCAACTACTTTTACAAAAAGAGAGGCAAGGACTGTCAAGTGCTGTTAGTTTTTACCAAAGAGCAACAAAATAACAAAACAAAAAACAAAAAAACAAAACAGTTAAGTCCTTTGCCAAAAGGCCTGGTCTTCTGGTTTTATTTCTTTTTAAATATTCCTTGCAGGCTCCAGAATGTTCTCCTATGGGTTGGCACTGTCCCTCTTCTTGCCGCTGGCACTGCCGGCCCCGTAGAGGCTGGGGTTTGCCATGAAGGTGTGTGGAGCAATGCCCGCGTAAGGGGCAGTGGCCGCAGCATAGTTGAAGAGAGCAGGCAGAAAGGGCAGGGGCTCAGCCTTGTCCCCAGATGCCCCCATCATGTTCAAAGCCATGGGCAGGGTGGCTAGATTGTAGGGGTATGCTAGCAGCTGGGGGGCGCACAGTAGAGGGTACGGGTCACGGTAGAAGGGCAGTTTGGCCAGATCCCCAGGGGCAACCATCTTGCCCAGCGATGCAAAGGGAAGAGGGCTGCCAGGGTAAGACATGAGGAGGTTTTCCTCCTGTTTTTTCCCCGAGCGAAAGCCTCCGGGCATGATCAAGGGCAAAGGGAAGTCCTGGACGGGGTAGCCTCTGTTCTCCCTTTGGGGCTCCCCAGGGATGCTTGAGGGAGTGCTCTCTCGCTTTGCCTCAGACACCCTGGGGAGCAAAAGAGCATGGGCGGAGGGGCGTTCGCTGCCACCCCCCGTTGAACTGGTTGGCAGCATGAGCCCCTGTCGACCAAGTCGACGTGACTGCTGCGCCTCCTGTTTGGCCCGTGCCAGATCTGCGGAACTGGGGGAGTGCCGGGGTGACTTTGACCGCCTCTGCAATGTGTTGCTTGTAGTGGTTTGAATAACGGAGCATTTTGGAGATGGCGCCGGGCTTACTGGCTCCTCTTTGGGCACCAGCAGAGTCATCTCCTGTTCTCTGTGCTGTTGTTCGTTTTGGAAGTTGGACAACCCAGCAGTTTGTTGCACTCTCTCTCTCTCCCTCTCCCTTTCTCTTTCTCTCTCCCTCTCCCTCTCTCTCTCCCTCTCTCTCTCCCTCTCTCTCTCCCTCTCCCTTTCTCTTTCTCTCTCCCTCTCCCTGGCCAGAATGGTCGGCATGGTAAGGTCCTGTGCTTGGTTGTCGCAAGGGCTGCAAGACAAGGGAGGGACCCTGAGATCCTGGGCCTCTTGTGTATCACCATAAAGCACAAGGGGCCCCCTTTTACCCTGTTTCTCTGTTTCTAAAGAATTCTCACACTCTACATTTGCCAGCCGGTTGGGCTCTGTTGTCAGAGGTATAGCTAAAGCACTATCAGCTTTTACCTGGGGTCTAGCTGGCATGACAGTAAACAAACTGCTTGGTCTCTCTGTTGGTCTCTGTATAGGACTGCTTTTCCTCTGATCGAGAGCGTCCAGGCTTTTCTTTTCAGGTGTTCTGTAATCCAAACACTCTGCTCCATTTAGGACTAACACACTGTGCAGATTAGACGATGACAAAAACTTATGGCCATCTGCTGTGGAGTTCGGAGGGCTGTCTGATGTGACTGTCTTCGTACACTGTGGACTCAGAGGGGGGCTTTGTACAGTCTGGTGTGGGCTTTGTACTCGGGGACTTCTGTCTACAGGCACCGCCTCTGGGACATCGGAGGACTCCACCATTTGGTTCTCTGCTTGGGCTTCACAAGGTTGGCTCAGACTTGACGACTTAACACATTCAGTGAACACCTGCTTCTGCTCTTGTGGCGTACTTAATGTAGTGTAGTTAATGACTGGCACTGGCTGCACATGGGCACTGCTAGTCTCTTGTGGCTCACTTGGCGACTGACCCGCCAGCTTTGGGCTCACACTGGGCATGCTCAGTTGGGCCTCCGCAGCCATAGCTGGGCTGCTTAGTTCATGCCTCCTCAGGTGGCGACTCAGTGCCGTGGCAGTCTTGCACACCTTGTTACACTGCGAACAGATGTTCCTGACAAAAGGTCTTCTACCCGCTCGAGCCACACCATCCCTCTCTGTGATGTCTCCAGCTTGATCACTGCTGGCATCTGTCTCCATCGCCTCAACTCTGTCTGTTGTCGGCAACACAGGCGCAATAGGGACACCCTTGGGACACGGCTTGGGGTGCTGGGCCCTCTGATGCTCCTCCAGCTTGGACTGGGAGTGAAACGAGGCTTGACACAGCATGCACACAAACTCAATCAAATGTGTCAGCTCGTGCTTGTCCCGTTTCCTTGTGCTGGAGAACCACCGGCCACAGGTGCCACACTCCGCTGCCTGCCCTCCCACTGACCAGCTTTGCTCCTGCCTGTCTGTGGATGGCTTTGAAGTATCTAGGAAAAGTTTTGTGTCGGAAGGAGGCAAGTCATCGGGTGTGGGCTGGCACTGTTCTTCCTCTACAGTGTCCTCATTCTCTTTCAAAGGAACAGAGGGTGTGTCTCTTTCGTTGACAGCATTCTCTCCTTCCTGGTTTGTGATGTCACTATCTTCCTCCTCTGTCTTAAGTGCCTGCTCCTCCCTATCCACCCCATCATTCCCAGTCCCCCCCTCCTCCACCTCCTCCTCCTCCTCTTCCTCCTCCCCCTCATCCTCCTCTGCTTGATTGTCTGTGTGGTTTGTGTGTCTCTCGCCTCTCTGCATGCGTCTCAGAGATCGCTTGTAGTGTAATTTACGTTGCCAGTTTTTAACCTTCTGCATGTGAGGGGCTTTGCGCTTGGGCTTGTAGGAGTAATATGGCCTCCAAAGGTTGTCCTCTCCGTCATGGTCACTATCCTCCTCTCGCACCTCCTGACGGAAGTAATACTCCCTTACCTTGGTTAGGGTTTTGGGGGTTTTCTTTCGGGGCTCTCCCTCTGCCTCCTCCTTGCTGGAACTCCGGTGGGGGCGGTGTTTGTGGCGATGGTGATGAGTATGGCGGGGTTCCCTCTGTTCCTCAGCTGTGGAAGCGTCACTGCCCTTTTTGGTTTTGCAGGCCGACAGGTCTTTGTCTCTCATGAGGTCTGTCTCGGAAATGCTCCGCTTGACAATGGCCTCCTCCCCAATACGCACAGTGATCTGACACAGCGGCCCAGTGCCCTTGACCTCAGACGTAGCGTCATGGCTAGATGGCTTATTCGAGTGAGAGTCATTTTTGCTGTGCGACTTGCGCACCTTGTGATGAATTTTCGTCGTCCCTGACTTTTGGTTTTCAGAGATGTCTGTGGATTCTGAGGCATTGTCCATCTCCCTCTGAATATCTGTGTATTCTTTTTGTCCTTGTTTCTTTGATGAGCGGTGAGAGGTTCGTACCACTGGCTGTCCACTAAGCTGAGGGGAGGAGGAGGAGGAGCGGTTTGGAGAGGAGTTGTGTGTGCCACCAGCTGAGATCTGATTACTGTGGACAATTACAGAAGATGAGACCGCTGTGCCATGCACAATGACGGACGGCTTAGTGTGTCCATAGGTGACGACTGAGGAAGCAGCTGTGGTTGGACTACAGTCCTCCTTGGGGAGTTTGGGAGCCCTGCCATTGCCACCAGCCGGCCCCAGTTCAGACATATTTCTCTCAGTCTCGCTCACTGGCATGCCTGCTTGGGCGGCAGCCAGATTGTTGACTTCATCCTGACCCAGACTCAAGCTGATGGGGAATGCATCTGGGTCTGCTTTCAGGCCTGTTGGGTGAGCATCAGCGAGGAGAGCCTGCAGCTCACCAGCGCCTATAGTGGTCGGGAGGGCACAGTCCATAGACAGGGGGTCAGGGGGCAGCAACAGGCCATCTGCCATGGAGTGGCTGTAGGTCTTGTAGGGCCTTTTCTGGGAGCGCATTGGTAGCAGGCGATACAGCTTGAGGGCATTGACTTTTTGCTTGTAGCCACCATTTGCTGTTTTTTCACTGGAGATGAGGCTGGGGCTGATGCCGTGAATGGCCTTCTGGTGGGTTTTAAGATTGTAGTAGGTGGGGAAGGCCTCCCAGCAGAAGATGCACTGGTAGCGGCGCTCCCCCGTGTGCCAGACCTCATGTTTCGTGCGGTACTCAGCCAGGGCAAAGACCTTGTCGCAGTAGTGGCAGGGGTACTTTCGGCGCCAGGAGTGGACGTTGGAGTGCCGTTTGAGGCTGGACAGGGTCATGTAGGAGCGCTCACACACAGTGCAAAAGTAGATGACGTGGCCATCCACAACCTTGACAAAGTGATCGTCCTCGTTCAGCAGCCCTTCCTCACGAGGAAAAGAGACTCGATGGCGCCCCAAAAAGCCACGTCCTTTCTTTAAGGCCCGGCCAGTTGCGGTCACGAGACCTGGCTCCGCAGGCTCGGCTGGCTCCCCCAACCCCTCCCCTGCTTCTCGCTCCCCTGCCTCTTCTCCCTCGTCCAGGGGCTCCTGTTTGGGCTGGATGGGGAGAGCTGGCAGGGCCTGCTTGCACATGGCCTCGTGGGACTGCAGTCTTTTGTTATGGATGAAGGCCTTGCCACAGTGGCGGCAGCTGAGTGCTCGGCTGCCGCGGTGCAGCCTCATGTGGACGGTAAGGGAGGAGGCGGTGCTGAAAAGACGGTGGCACACCCCGCACAGAAGCTCGGGCTTCGGAATCTCCTGGGAGGCGTCGCCAGGCAGAGTGGGAGCAGCAGGCGGAGGAGAAGGGGGGGCAAGGGAGAGGGGAGGGGGAGAAGGAGGAGGGGGTTCAATCGTCCGCTCCCTCTGTGGGGTCTCTCCGTTGACTTGTTTACTTTTGGAGCTGTGGTCCATCCTCCTCTCTGACTCTCTTGTCCCCTGGCCCTGAAAGGCCTTGGTGCTCAGTTTGAAAAGGATATGTGCTGTCTCTGTCGTCGAGTGTTCTGGGTTAGTGCCATGTGGGAGGCTCCCCCCGGAGGCGTCCCCTGAATAGCCTGCTGCTGGTTCAGGGGGGGGCCTCTGAAAATGGGGATCAGGACCAGCTGCGGGAAAGGGTGGAGTGGATTTAGAGTCCTTCCTGACTGATGCAGTGAGATCAATGGGAGAGGAAGAGGAGGAGAAGGAGGCAGAGGAGCAGGGAGCAGTTGGCAAGTTGGCGTGTTTTATTGGTGAGCGGGGCAGCTGCTTGTCCATGAGGGAATCCATTTTCCTCGTACCCTCGACACGGCTCGTTTCGTGCCCCGCCACCGAAGAGGGTGGGGAGAGAGGGATGGGGCAGTGGTTTTGTGCCATGGGGACTGGCAGCCCCGCGCTGAGGGGAAAGCGGAGAGATATTTTCGTGGTTTGGCCGACATCCGCTCGTTTGCTCTCCTCCCCCATCCTGTTCCCTTTTGCTTTTTTGCTTTTCATCTCCTCGCTCTCCTCAAACCCCGATCCAAGAAGGAAAGGCGCCGCAAGGCTGCAGTCTGCCGCCTCGGACAGACGCCCTGCAACCCTGGGGTCTTGCTGGGAGGTGCGAGACTTGTCTATGTAGTCCAGTAGATCGGGCAGTGACCTGGACTGGAGGCAGAGAGGCTCCACCACTCTCTCTGTCCCAGGAGTGGTGACAGAGGAAGAAGGAGCCCTAGTGGCGTGGGAAGACGATAGTTGGCGGAAGTATGAGCCGCCACAACCAGCTAAGATGTTCTGGTGGCTGTGAAACTCGGCTTTGACGACGTCAAACGGCAGGGCGAGGTCGGCCAGGCGCTGCTGATTCAGCTCAGAAAGGGGGCTGCTGGTGTGATGGGGGTCCCATAGCTCCACCTGGGACACCATGGCAGTACCCCCAAACCTAAAAAAGGATAAAGAGATTAAAAAAGATTAGCGTAGGCCAAGAACAACACAGAAACAGAAAACATCTCAAGGTCACATTAAAAAAAGCATTTGAGCGCAGTGACAGTGACCGTAATCTAGATACGTAGCTGGCTGGCAAAATTCTGTGACCATAATCAAAAGCAGGGCACAAGACCATGCCGAAATAGACAGAGCAGAAAATGAGAAAAGATCTATGCTAATCACACACAGGCACTGGCTCAGTTGGGGTACTGGGTGAGGGGGCAGGGAGAGGGGAAAGGGGCGCCAGCCAAGCAGGGCGTTTGCATTTTGGCTCAGAGCAACGGCATAAAGAATCTGAGAGATTCATGCTGCCGCCCGTCATGCAGCCTGCCCACCTGTCCCCGAGTGGAACACTGCCGCGATGCAATCAAGATATCTCGAAGTACAGACCTAAACACACAGAATCCAATTTGTCAACAAATCAACCAAACCTTTTCCTCTACAGCGCATGTGGTTTGGTTTTGGTTTTGGAATGGTTGGTTCGTATTATTTTATTCTTGTTAGGCATACACAGGACAACCTGAGATGTGTTCCTGTGTGTGTGCAAGAAAATAAGGATTAGGTGTGTGTGTGTGTGTGTGTGTGTGGGGTAGTAGGGGGGAAGGGGGGGGGGGGTTGTTTTTCCGTCCTGTGCATCCGGTCGTCTCTGTCGCAGTGAGGCCTGAGCGAATGAGCAATGGCGCTTTCCATTACAACGCTGAGGGAAAATGCTGCGGACTTTTTTGCAAGAATCATCCGCTATGCGCACATTACTCTAAAGCAACCCTCTTGTAACACCATTTTATTGTGATTTTTTTTTGAGCAACGACTATTTTTAAAATGGTCTAATCAGCCGGGGTCTGTGGTACTAACGATGCAACCATACAAAAATCCCCCAGTCATGCTTTTCTGCCTGCGTTTTCTGTCAGGCACAGAGGCAGGCAGGCAGGCAGGCAGGCCTCTGTAAAATTCCACAAGCGGCCCTGAACACACAGAAACTAGGTCAGCACTGTTATTGCAGAGAAGAGAGGAGGGAGAGAGAGAGAGAGAGGGAGGGAGAGACAGAGAGAGAGGGAAAGAGGGAGAGAGAGAGAGAGCAAGGGATAGAGCGAAAAGAGAAGGAAAGAAGCAGAAAGAGACAGAGCGAGAGGGAGGAAAAGAATGAGAGACAGAGAGAAAATGAAAAAGAAACAGAGAGAGGGAGAGTGAGTGAAAAAGGGAGAACAAGAGAGCGAGCCAGCCTCCAAACAGGAACACACAGACACACTGGCCGACACACACAAACACTCATACATGCAAAGGTTTCGCCTGAAAACAACCTCCTCAAGGCGACAGGTTACTAGGAATGGAACTGATGCTCAGAAGCAAAGCGCTTATAGGCAGAGAAGGCAGAGAAGACTACAAGATGGATGATCAGAGTCCTTCTGAGATCTAAACTATTTCCCAAGCCAGGAGAAGGATGGTCCATGTTAAGAATTTGGATGTATACCCACTGTACCAGTCATTCAGTGTGTATGGTTAAAAAAATTCACCCTATCAGCACCAAGCTCCCATGTTGACAATGACACACTTCCATTCAGAGCCAAGGGGGAACACACAGGAAGAAAAGAGGCTGTTGACAAAGGTACGGATATCCCAGACAAATTAGCAGGAAGCTCATGCTAATGAGAGGGCCGTCTGTGTGTGTGCGTGTGTGCGTGTGACATGCTGCCCAAACATATGGCGAGATTTACACTGGCCCTGTCGTGCACCTGTTGTGATCTAAATGATAGTCAGTCGGGGAGATAACCAGACACGACGAGGTCTAAAAATGTCACGATTTCATCTGGTGTTTGCGACGGAAACAGAAAAACACGCCCGCCGCCCCCGTACTCATCTCCACGCCTTGCATTTCTCAGGGGGTGTGTGTGTGTGTGTGTGTGTGTGGTTTTGTGTGTGACGCATGCACTTCTCAAACAGTGCTCCACACAAGAGGCTGGCCAAGTGTGACAGGGGCTTCACCCCCCCACCCCCCCGCCCGGCCCACCCCCACCCCCACCCCACCACACACGCACACACCATAACCCCACCAGATACAACAATGCTTCCTCCTTTCTCCCTTTAACACCCCCACCCCCCACACCTCCCACACACACACCCATCTAAGCCCCAGCATGGCAAATCCCTCATCAGCCCCCCCCCCACACCACTGCCTCCCAGCCCCCCCAAAAAAGATCGAAAACAAGTCCACATCTCTCAGAGCTTTGGGGGTCTTCTGTAAAGTACAGTGACGGGAAACGAAAATTTGGTTGTCTGCTTCCTGGTGACTCACAGGTATCTAGGATGACAGTGTTTTCTTTGTTTTTTTTTTGTAAAGAATTATAATACTAGATAATACTAGGTTGAGATTTAGGATAGAGGCACATATATACTTGAGACTTGTTTTTCTGTTAGCATCAGAGAGAGGAAAGCAACAGATTTCGCAAAAATGGGCGCTACCCTCCTGAACAACAAGAAAAATGCATGACGGGAATCCAATCCATCTCAGTGGTACCTCACAAACATACACTGTTCCAGTCCATTCCCCTACAGTTTTGAGGTGAAACGGGAGAAGCCCCTGTGTGGGCATTCGCATGGGGGTTAACGGGTAAAGTTTCACGCTGCCCAGCTGACAACAGAGAACCACCAAGAAACATGGGGGCTGAGGAGAGACAAGGAGGTGCGAGCCCCTGCCTGCCTGTTTCCATGTGGGCAGCTGAGAGCGCCTGGCGAACCTTCAAGGCGAGGGGTTGGGCTTGAAAAAAAAAAAAGAGAGAGAAGGTGGAGATGTGGGCTGGTCACTTATGAGAGACCTGAACTCTGCACAACCCCCCGGGCCAGAGAACACGGCTGAGGCGGGGGCCGACTAGTGAGGAACAGCCGTGAGGGCCTAAAAAGGGTGGGAAATAAAGGGCAATGGAGGAGTTGGGTTTTAGTGAAGGTACACGAGGGGATAGAAAGGAGGGGGGTGGCATGGTTAAGACTGATGTATGTATGTGTATGTGTATGTGTATGTGTGTGTGTGCGTGTGTTTGTTTGTGTGCGTGTGTGTAGAACCCTGCTTGTATGTGGATGTGTGTGCATGTGTTGATGTGTGTGTGTGTGTGCATGCATGCCTGTGTTGATGTATGTGTGTGCCTTGGCATGAGTGGAAAGGGTTTACTTCATAGTGACTTCAAACACATCTCCTCCATGTATGGATTTCATGCTTTCGTGTCTCTCAGAAGCTACGGCGTGTCTCAGCGGCAGTTTTCCTCTGGCGAATCAGCGGTATCGCTGCGATTTCGCATGCCAGTCAGTCGGTGCTCCAGTAGAGCCTCCCCCATGTAAAATGCGCTGCTTTTCCATGGTCTGTTAGGTTTCAACCCAGCAAGTAATTCCCATAATTCTGTCGCTGTAATGGAATCATGGGAAGAGCCTGTGAGAAGAGTAGGACATAAGAGAGGAGCGAAACAGGAGGGAAAAAGTATCCAGGCAAGTGGATGGTGGGGGAGAATGATATCCCGGTGGTGACCCCGCTGGAAGGAAATCTCCCCCCCTGGCCAAATCATTTCCAGTGTGGCCTCAGCAACCAGGTCTAGGGGAATTAGCACCGTGGTCTCGCATGATGGCACAAAATGCAGTCAAACTTTCGTAACTTGAACGTTGAGGCTAGTACATCTGGTCAGACTTTTCACCATGCAGTAGCCTTAGCAGATGGCACACAAACAGCATAGTGCAGGCTGGTCTGTCCTGTGTCAGGGCTAACCCACTGTGGTGTGCCCGTGTGGTGTGCTAGTGCACCGTGTTGAACTTACTTTGCAGAAAACGTATGACTTTTTGCCTCGGTGAGTGGCCTCACCATGACATGACCTCTGACCCCCTCTTGCCAGCAGGCATTATTTAGGCTCATGTTGTCTCCTGTCCAGAACAAGGGCTCACCACAGCAGGCGAGAGGAATGCAAGGTCTGGTGAAGCCTGTTTTTTTTCTTTGCCCTCAAGTAAAACCTGATTACAGAAATAAGAGGCAGGGGTGCAAATGCAAGGGGGGCTAAGGAAACAAGCAATAAGGCTGTGTGACGTCAGTATGCCCCCCAAAGGTTTAGCAACAACACCTCACCACTCTACCCCCCCCCCCCCAAGCTCTCCCACCCCCACAACAAGCCCAACCAAAAAGAAAAGCAAAACATAGAGGAGGATATTCCTAATGACACAGCAGCCTCAGAAGGAAGAGGATAGAGCTTGATGAGAAAAGGAAGAGATTGCACTCTAAAGACTCTCGAAGCCGCATGAAACAAGTATGTGCAAGTCCGACGCGCAACCTGCCGCTGTATTATTATGATGATAAGTTGATTGAAATTGACCCGTTTAAGGCCATGCAAGAAAGAAAAAAACAAGGTTTCCCAAAATACAAAGCCCACGTCATTCCTAATGTCTTCTATGACGTGCGCCACATCTCGTTCCGGAGTGGCTCAAATCAGCGTGGAGGTCTCTGTATTTTTTTTTTTTTTAAAGAATGACAAAGAAGTTTCTGCGTATTTAGCCAGAATTACAGTGCGAGTCATCGGCCCTGAAAAAAGAACTGCGTGGTTCGCCAGTGAGACAGGAGAGGATAAGGGAGACAGGCTCTCATTAGCACATACACACACGCACATACACACAGCTCACAGACACGCATAAGCTGATACACACATTAGACACACACACACTCACACACACACACACATACACTAACAAAACAACAACAGCAGCAGCACTTCAGTGATAGGGTAAGCAAGAAACCTAGCAGGGAAAAGAGAAGACAATCAAATCTGCTAACAGCTTCCCTCTCCTCACTCTCTTTCTCGGCTAGGCAAGCACACAACAAGACAACGTACCTCGGAAAACCTCCTGCTGCATCTCGGCTGCGATGTGTTCTCTCTCTCTCTCTCTCCCCTCTCCCTCGCTCTCCCTCTCTCTCTTTCGCTCACTTGCTCGCCCTTTTTCTGTGTGCGCCCGTCTGCGTGTGAGGGAGAGAGAGCACAGGGAGAAACGCGCACGCATACACACACACGCTCACACACACACAGGCAAGCAGTGTGTAGAGACAGAGGGCAGGAACGACTCTCACACTCTGACTCTCTCTCTCCCTTTATCCCCCCTCCTCTTTCCCCTTCTCTCTCTCTCTCTCTCCCTCTCTCGCGTTGCAACTCTCGCCTGCTCTCGTCTCGCTCTCTCCCTCTATCGCCTGCTCCTGCTCTCTCTCTCTCTCCCTCTTTCTCACTTCAGTTTGCCGCTGACACATGATTCTGGGTGCTTTTTTCTACTTTTTTTCCGGCAAGTGAATTTTTTTTTTCATCAACGACCCCCCCCAACCACCCACCCACCCCTCAACCCCACCCCAACCCAACCACCCTCCCCAACTCTATTCTGATTCCAGTCCTCTTTCTATTTGGAAGTATTGTTCTTCACAAACACACACACAGTCTGTCTCGCTCACACACACACTATATACACAAAGCCTGGCGATAGAGAAGGAAAGAGAGGGAGTAAGAGAGAGAGAGAGAGAGAGAGAGAGAGGGAGGGAGGGAGGGAGGGAGGGAGGGAGAGCGAGAGGACGCCATTTAAGCAGTTTGTTACGAGCACTGCCAGTCCCCAAAATGGCTGAAAACAAACAGGAGCTGTGCCAACATAAAAAAAGCTTGGGTACTGGGAGACACGGAAAGAGAGAGGAGATAAAGGGAGAGGGGAAGAGAGAGTAGGACAGAGTGAGCAGAGAGAGACAGAGAGAGAGAGGCAGTCAGGAGTCCAGTGTGTGTGTGAGACTGAGGACAGACAATGCCAGGGTGGAAGCACTACACTTTAATAAGTGAAGTTGAAAGGACTCACGGAGGAGAGATCAAAGCGGCCGAGGGGGAGAGCGAAAGAGGGCCAGAGACTGCACAGACGCTGGGTTCATGTCTCCAGCCCTTGTGCCCTGACCGTCACCAACACTGGGCAAGAGGACAAGGTTAAAGTCATCATGTGAATGCGCTCAAGCCTCTGGCTGGCACAGCTAGGGTATGGTATAGACTTGGATTTTTTTCAGGAGCCTGTTGGCCTACCTCTGGCCTTGTATGGTGCTGACATGGTGTCCTTCAGCTGCTGATAACCAAGCAAATGGAGGAGCCCTGCTGTCTCTTCAGTGCCCAGCCATGGGTAGACGTGGCTCACGTACATTCTTGACATAAAGGAAAATTCTGCACACTTCAGTTCCTTTTTTTCATTTTTACTCACGTTCCTCACCCAAGTGACGTTTCGAGCCAATTGCTCTTCATCAGACTGCAGCTGGCTTGAAACGTCACTTGGGTGAGGAACATAAAATAAAGGGGAAAAAAGGGAGCTGAAGTGTGCTGACCACTGCCCACTCCTTTATGCGTTTGATTTCTTCTGTTTTTTGGTTCAGCACCTATTTAAATTACGGATGTGCGTGCCCTCTTCCTATGTTTTCACGTGCATTCTTGGCCACACACTGCAACTACTGAAGAGGAGATGAGGAGACAGAAGATGAGAGGAAGGACAGAAAGGGAATAAGGAAGAGTGACCGTTGGAATATTCATAAGCCCCGTTTTTCCCCCCTTCTCTCCATTCTTTGTGGCATTTTTGCCCCCCCCCCGCCCATCCCACCCAAGCACCCACCACCCCCACCCATTTCACGTTCCTCTCCTGCTCCCTCTCTCGCTTCTTTCTCTGACTCTCTCTCCGTCTTCCTCATTGTACACCAGCCCAGCAGACTTGTCTCCATGGGAACTGTGCTGGGATTGGGTGTTGTTCCTGTGACCTCCCTGGCTTTAGGAGGAACTTTGTTGCTTCCCCCCTTTTTTTCTTCCTTCCAGTGCACTGCCCTTGCTCCAGAGCCGTGAGGTAGTATGCGTTAGAGCACTGGCCCGTGATTAGACACCCACAGTATAGCTGCCCTAAACTAAACCTAGACACTTAAGCACCTAAACCTAAGTCCATTTACATAGTTAGCAACCAACTCTGTGTTTCAGAGGCATTGTAGCATTAGTTTCAAGTACATTCCCAAAAGGGGATCACTGCTGTCCGCAATGGCATTCAGTAATGGAAAACCGTCTGCAGATCAGCAAAGTATTTCCCTTCAAATTTCATCCCAGAATCATTTTTCCCCACTCAGTGTGAGACGTTACTCAAATCATCATTATCGACCATTTACTCCACCCAGGCTAAAAAACATGAGCGCTTGCGTGAGACTTAACAAGAAGATGAGTACTCCTCTTAGACACCATGTCACTAAACCAGTTTCCTGAAATGAATTCCATCTTGCACTTTTTTTTCCAAGTTTTACATCCCTTTTTCCCCCTCACAAAAACAAAGAGGAAAAATTTGTCCAAAAACATGTACATAATCTCAAATCCTTGAGATGCTCCTGCATATTATTAATCAAAGGATGTATTTTATTTTTTTTCTAAAAAATGACATCTGGGTCAGCGGACACTTAGCGAAGCAGTGGGCCACAGAGGCAGCGCAGCGTGAAAGAGGAAAGGACGTGCGGGGCTGGTCAGACCAGGCCTCCTGGTGGGTATCTGGGGAAAGGAGTGGAGAAGGAGGAGGAGGAGGAAGAAAGGGGAGAGGTGTTTGGAATGAGTTGGTGGGTGTGTGTGTGTGTGTGTGTGTGTGGCGGCCTGGGTCAGGAGGGCCGTTGCAAGAGAACAGGAGAGCCTGGGGAGGGGTGTGAGCATAAAGAAGGAACAGGTATGGTTAACAGAGTTAAGTTGGCCAGAACGTACAGACTGTTCCACCGCCGCCCTCCCCACCCACCACCAAGATGGATACAGAGAACATGGAAGGCTGCTGACATGCGATAAGTCACAGGAGGGCGACAAGCTGCATTGTTACCAGGCCATGTGTTACTATCGTCAAATGGCAGTTGTCTGTGTGACGAAACAACCATGGATCTGCAACTAGTAATGACCAATTATGGCACTCACGAACAAGTGCTTTGGCGACTCTGCTGAGTATGAAAGTGCTTTATAAATGCAGTCCAGTGAAATGGTGGTGGTGGTGGGGGTTCCGCTCTTGGCCTTTTAGTTATAAATGGAGGAAACAAATGATACCACTGACATTCATAAAAGCCAACTATCAAAACCTTTCTCTGTCTCCTCTCTACAACCACTAAATGTATCTCGATTCTACCCGCCCCCTCCGCCCAAAACAGCCATGTTTGACCATTCTGATTTTCACTATGGCCTAGGCTATGGAAAGAATACATTAACGCATCAAATGGTGGAAATGGCCATAAGTGAAAAGAGGTCAGAGGGTAATTCACAGCTCCCCATTGTGATCAGTAGGGTAGAGCCAAACACGCACACATGCTGGCCACTATTATGTTGGACAGCTTGCAAAGACACACGGGAGAAAAATAAACATATTGTCCATGATAGGTGTTAGAGGGAGGGCTACTTTCATTAACGTTTCGCTGTCCGAGGGGTATCATAAGATAGTGGAAAGGACCGGGTATGGGCGGGTAATGTTTTGAAGGAATCTCTATGATCCGTGAGCGAAGCCTGGAGCATATTTTCTGCAAGGGGAAAAGGACAAGAGTGAAAGAGGAGGGAAGCGGAACAAGAACTGCCAGGAGAGAGAGAGAGAGAGAGAAAGCGAAAAAGAGGGAGAGCAGGAGGAAGAGAAAGAGGGAGGGAGGAGAGAAAACAGCAGGAAGACGAGAGGGAGAGAGAGAGACAGCTATACAGAGAGAAAGAAAAAGAGAGAGCAAGCATAGAAAAGATTGGTGGAAAATCATCTGGGAGGGGTGCCTGATAGGGGGGTGGCGGTGCCGTTAGTGAGGTGTGGGGGGAGGGGGACGGGAGGAGAGAGGGAGGGTGAGTGTGGAGAGGGGCTAGTTTTTCCACTGCCAGGGAAAGAACGGCTAAATCAAATTAATTAGCTTCTTCATCTCCAGGCAGCTACTCAGGCATGCCGTACCGGGAGAGCCAGAGAGAAAGAGGAGAATGCAGGGGGGCCTGGGGTGGGGTGCTGGTGGTGGTAAGAGGAGAGGGAGGGTGGAGGCAGCGGCGGTGAATGCCCTGTTGTGTATGTGCGCCATTCAGTAGAGCTGGGTGGCGGTGCTGGTGGAGGTGGGGAGGTGGATGTTCGGCGGCAGCAGTGGGGTATGGTGTGGTGTGTGTGTGTGGTGTTGTGGTGGGAGGGGGCTGGGGTGGGGGGCATAATTGTCTGATAAGGGGGAGGATTGTTTTTGCTGCATGGAACACAGGCACAGTCACAGGCGTAGTATGAGGGCCACGAAGGGCCGCGCTGCGTGCATGTATGTGTGTATGAGATTGAGCTTTGCTGTCTGCGCCACATTTCCTCTTCCTCTGCCGCAGCCATGGCTGCCGCCACTGCTGCTGCTGGTACTATCGTCGTTGTCGTCAACACCCCGTCCGTGCCTTTCCCATCCTGCCTCTTTAAATAGAACCCACTTCAAGGCGATGCGCGTCGAGATGCATGGGCAGAAAATGGAATGAGCCGGAATAAGGAGAGAGAGGCAGAGTGAGAGTGAGAGAGAGATAGAAAGAGACAGAGTGAGAGGAAGAAAGTGTGTGTGTGTGTGAGAGAGAGAGAGACAGAGAGAGAGAGAGAGAGAGAGAGAGAGAGAGAGAGGGATTATTCTAAAAGGGTGCTACTGAAGAAAAAAGAGACAGACAGATGTTGAGTGAAACATCTTAAAGAGAATTTAAACAAAATTCAGAGAATGCAATGAAGTTAAAAAAGACAGCCCACTTTTACCAAGCATAGAAAAATCGACAAAAAAACAATATTATTGTGAGCATCAGGAGAGAAAAGAAGAAAAAAAAACCAGAATGAGGCAGATGGTCAGAGACAATGGCAACAAGCCAAAGGAGAAACAACCCAGGAGATAGAGGGACCAAAAAAGAAAGTATGAAAGGGGGGGGGGGGGGGGGGGGGGGTCTGCAGCAGTGTATGGACAGGAAGGAGTCTAGCCAGCATTTGGGCATTTGTTAGCTCATGTGCTTTTGTATGTGTAATGAAGACAGTGGCCAGCCAATGGCATAGGTAAGATCAAGGGCCAAAATGCTGAATGAGATGATGACCAGAAAGGAGAGAGAGACAGAGAGGGGGGTGGGGGGAGTGGCCATGGTGAAAGAAAGTGACTCAGTACTGCTAAGAAGGGAGGGGAAGAGAGGGAAGGGAAGGGCCCATGGCACTGACCATGTCCAGACTTGGCACTCTCCAAAGAGACCAGAGATTAATACTAAGCCGATTGAAATGGTAAGGTGGACTCAAGTGCAATTAATTTAGCACCCCAGATATTCTCTCCCTGGAACAGACCCTTAATATTCACCAAAGTAACATCATGCACTAGACAGTGTGGCCCTGGCTCTGATATGTACAAATGTAAAATGTGTGTATTTGCGAACTTGCTCTGTGTGTCCCAAAAAGGCTACCTGGGGGTTTGTGTTTGTGTCGGATGTTCGAGGCATTCTGAGTCAGAGGCCTGGTGCATTTTGGTTTATGATAAATGAAAGATTTGGTCTTTCCATTAGTCTGCTTAACTGCCTAACAGCATTTTACAAAGTACGTAGGTTACAGAGTAAATCACATGCAAACTCCCCTTTAGCTTTTTTTTTACGCCCAAATCTTATATCGAAATTGAATTCCCAGTTGCAATTTATTTTATCAAAAAAAGAGCTAGCCTTCCGAAAAAAAAATCGTAACGATACTCATAACTAAACAGAAAATGAATAAAGTTATAAACATCAGTGGGGGCTGAAGCGCTGGTGAGCCGCCTTGCTGCCGATACGGAAAACGGCAACATCATCAAAACAAACAGTGGCGGGAACAGGACATTCCCTCCAGTCCTATCCCTGGGGCTGCTGGGATTCCTTTCGGCTTAAGGCCTCGTTTGTTTTGTGATGAACAAGAGCGGCGCGCTACTCTCAACAGCTCAACGTCTTTCTCGTTTGTTTACCACTTAATAGCTGTCTGATGTGTGCTCTATGTAGGTTTTACTTAATTCTTTCTTAACTGTAATTGTCCTTATTATATCACTGTGAATCTAGATCGATGAGAAAGACTAACACAGATCTCCTAAATGTAAACAACGGAGAAACAAGCCATAATTTTACCATGCCCCCCATTTGAGAATCAGGTTTGGGATTTGAGCAACAGGGCTAGGCCTATATGCCATGATATTGACAGTATATCCATTGTGGTTTGGATGGACAATTGCCTATTCTGCTATACTTTTCCTACTGCTATAATTTGCTTACTTTAATCCTCAAATGTACATGCACATGCAAGAGGGAAAATGGTTTAGATTAAGAACCCAGTGCTGTCACCTTAAACCATAGTTGTTGTAATGTGATGTGACTACCAACATGAAAATCATCCCTGGATACCAAGTCAGTACCCTTACCCCATGTGTTTGAATGTCTCAAAAGGGAATTCAAAGTTCAGAGGTCAAAAATAGCCTGTGGACGGAAGACGCAGAGGAAGTGTCTAGGTACAGAGAAGGGGTCATGGCCTACTGCATGATACCGAAGAAAATACTTTGCCACTGAAATAGAACAGAAGACTTACACACTAAGAAATAGTGTCACTAATGCAATACAGACATACAGCTGACGTCTATACTGACCTCCTGAGAAGTCTTGCGAAGTTTTCATTTAACATTCAGACACTGCAATAAAGCTGGCCAAAATTACACAGGATCAAGCTTATTTACCATGCCACCCACAAAACATTTCCCCTCTCTGTAAGTGCCTACCTTTCATTGCAATGATCTTTTTTTCAAAAGGCATCCAGGTCCCCAGAGCCAAAATGGAGTCCCTCTTCTGTCTCCTGCAGCGAACCAGGCTATGCAGCTGGTGCTCTCTCAGCTGCTGCTCTCCCTTCTTTCTTCCGTGTTCGCTTTCGATTCTGTGCCTCAGACCCCCCTCTTCCTTTCCCTCCCACCCACCCACATCTCCGTCCGTACGTGCCAGCTCACCGCCTGTCACACACACGCAGGAAAACACCACCGGCGGATAGTCCCCATGGTTAAATGCAGCGAGAAGTTGCTGCCAGACACACTCCCATTAAATCTGCAAGCCTATTGGGCTTACAGTCAAACATGTATAAATGTGCATTTTCATGTGCTCTATTCAGTCATTCCACAGTCCAGGCACAACCAGGACTGCATATATCAGTGTGTAACAGCAGTCCATCTTTGGATCCTATTTGACGTTTATAGCCATACAGGGTCAAACACAAATGCCGTTTTAGAATTGTCTTTATTTCATGAAACCAAATCAACATGTGAAGGCCTATTTTTGTCTTACAAGGAAGCATCTCAAAATGCCAACATGCGAGATGAGTAGAAGTAAAAATGTCAGACATAAATCATGCCAATCTATTTTTTATAATCATTTTGACAAAATATAGGGGTAACAAAGAATTCAACCTTTGTTCCCACACTCTTTAATTTGTTCATTGGGATCACCGATTCAATGACATAGTTTTGTAGGCCATTCTACAGTCCAAAGCCTTTAACCACCAGGCATTTCTGGAAACCACCTTGGTGTTAACCATTGCTGGTCTCTCAGGGAGTTTAACCACAAGACGGCGCCCGACAGCATATACTTGATTGCATTGCGCAACACTGTGAGCCTTATGTGCAGTACCATGAAATTCCACTGGGCGTAAGTAAGTGGACAGACACACCAGGGTGAGTTTCTAGGGTGTTTACATAAAGCTCACCTGTTAGGAGAGAATATACACCATTTCATATAAAAAGTGAAAAGTAATAAACTGGGCAATTTATGGATATAACACGTGCCATGATCCAAAACAATTTAAAATCAGTTAATCATTAATGAAGGCCAAACTGGCTGGTGCCTACCATTTATACTGCTGGACCAATAACTAAGCTTAGGTTGTAGAAAGAGTGAATGATAACATCCAAGAACTTTTTTTGACATGTAAAGGACTAATGAAACACAGATACTTTAGAGGGGCACAAAAGACAATGACAAAATGGGTTTGTTTAAAAACTTTTATTAGGCAACATTTTTGTACACTTAGGCAAGTGTTCACTTAAACAAACGCTGCTAACAGGTATAGGTATGACTGACTTAAGAGAACTAAAACAGTGATAAACCTGGATGAATTTTAAATGTCATGACAGGTACGACAGACACTACAAAATGTGAAGCGCATGGATCTTTACATGCCAAGTATTTAGGTTAAATGTGTAACTACTCTAAACGCAGCAGTGTTGATGCACCCTGAACACATCCCTTATGTGACGAAAATTTACAACAGTTTGGAAAATCGTAAATGAAATAAACAGCTGAAACACAACGTTAACTTGCTACACTTTTTAGCTGGAAATTCCATGACCGAACACTGCCAACTGCAAATGCTTAACAAACACAATCTCGTTTCAGGTGTTACCAAGTTGTGTACATGATTAGACCCACAGTATTGTGTAACAGCGACAATTCTATGTTGATCAAAACTGTAGGCTATTCGCCGCAACCAGTAAACAGGGCTAGCAAAATTAAGCAATAGGACAAACGCATTAGTGATTGTTTACATTTAGGTCGAACTAAAACAAACTTGAAAGGTACAACGCTAATGCTTCTCATGTCATGGCCTGCTCTAGTAATCGATTCAGGTCCCCGCGATCTGTGTACCACAACGTTGCTAATAAGCTATCGCTCACCAACATGGAGCCAAGAGTTACACAATCCACAGGCTCGTCCTCGCAGTCAAGAACCCGCCCAACACGTTCACTACTGTCGGAGTGCTTTCCACCAAACCAAGCTAATAAGGCGTCATTTGTGTGCCTACAATCTTCTACCCACCCCGCCATGTTGCCGGTTGATTTCAAAACAAACGCAAAACTCGATTCTTCGTCGCCCTCAACAGACTTATCAAACGCCATGGCTTCTTCTACATTATGTTATGCGAACATGTCAGCAAAGGCTTTAAATTATTGTATCATAAATGACTTCTGGTGGCGTATTAAACGTAGCATTAGGCCATTCGACAAACCTGACACTTGCTTTAACCGTTGTTTCGTCGAATGCACTCACTACACAACAGCCCCAACAAAAAGAACTGAAACTGGAAGTGGAACGACAAACGGTCTTAGCATACTGGCTAACAGTACTTCTTACCCAAGTTCTTAAAAGTAAAATTGCAGCTAACGTTATTGATACTCCTTTTAGCAAAACATACTGTTTATATACATCACATAATTCCAATGCAGATAACGTATCGCCTGAATAACACTGCTGGCATGATAAAATGGCTACGTGGATTTTTTTTCTAACTCGACTTACCCAGACAGTAGCAAGAAACGTTAGCCGTCTCGTGTAGAAAACCTGAATTAGCCTGCTAGGAAGCTAGGTTCTGATCCAACACCATTTAGACTTAAGTAAATTTTGTTTCATGTCCACATGCGAAACTAATGACATTCCACGATATATATATTACAATAGCCAAACTATTTAAACTTAGCAACGCTTAACATTTAACTTGTTACTGAGCGGGCTAGTCGATGATCCGGCATGTTGGCCAGTTGAAGGCTAGAGGCAGCCATATAGACAACCAACATTAGCCAGCAATGAGGAACTCCAAACCACTCAAAAACTAAACCAGATAACTACAATGGGTTCTTTTTATTTTGTGGCCCATCAGTAATCTATATTTCAAGTGTTTTTGACAAACCTGTACGATAATATTAATCATGTTGTCACGTAGTTTCCTACCACGTTTAACTTAAATCTAATCAGCTTTAGTAACCAACAGACAACGCTGTCTATTGTTCACTTTAGCCAACACAACATACCATCGTATAGACAACTGATATTCCCAACTGGCGGCCATATTTCCATATTGAGCTGTAACTTCACTCAACGTTAACATGACGGTAGATTCAACGCTACCGACTGTGTGAAATAAATCTGAGTTCCTGATCCATTTACTAGGATAAACGAGATTAACCAAGCCATTACACGTCTGTTCTACAGCCAGTTAGACAAACATGCCAGAGGACAGTCAAAGGAATTCATAGTCAGCTTGCTAACTGCCGACTTTCTCTGTTAGCATAATGTACATTACATTTGGCTATTGCTAACTAGAGCTAGCAAGCGGCAACTTGATTTAGAGGGGTTGCTGAGGACAAGGGCTATTCTACCTTTCCATATTACTAACATTATATTCTAACTACACGTTGTTAGTCGAACCAAAAATACGTAAAATTAACCAAAATTGTAGACATTTTAACTCCCAGCCAGCGCTGGTTTGAAGTACACGAAATGTTAACGCTAGCAATTCGGTGGCCTTGGTAAAAGAAAATGTAGTATATATTAAATATCTGGCTAATACTTAAAATGTAAGTCCTAACAGACTTTCTACCAGACAAATGCACAGGTCAGTGGTTTTACATAAAAAAAAACTAATCATATAACTTCTATTTTTCTAGTAAGGCTTTCAGGGCACTTTCCAAAGATGCATACCGCCATCAGAGCCACTGGTCCGAGTAGGGGTTCCACTCGAGTCCGGGGATTTGCCCATACTCCCGTAAAAATACGACAAGGTAAAAAAATACAATTTCAGCTCATCGTGGATTTAAAAGAACATTAAAAAATAACACAGAATACGAAATTCCGATTTACAAATAAACAAACGTCTTCAAGCATATTATTTTAATCTTCGAAGAACTGGTTAGGCCCTGCGCGCGAGCTTCTTTTCCAAGAGTCGTAGCTGATCCAGAGCAAGACGAACGAGACAACGCGGATTTTTTTTATTTTTGCTCAGAGGGAAAAAATATCGTTCGGCAAAAATCGGTGGTATTCGGCAGATAGGCGGGTCTAACGAATTTCATTCCTACATCAACTCATCTCGAAAGCTATTGGTGGAGGCGGATACAGCTATATATATTAATGATACAAGTGGCGAATCGTCTTTCAAGATGTTGCATATGTATAACTTTGCGTCCTAGCAGTCACCAAAGCCCCACCTTTGATGTATACAAACCAATCATATCGATATCCATGCTGATGTCATAGATTTGTACGATTTCTATTCGTTTACGAAACAGCGTGCGGTTTCATTGGCTATACGTGGATTTTGTTGCATTATTCATGTTATCTTCTTCAACAGCCAATTAACGTTTTACTACAGAGTTCGTGAGCCCGCCTTCTGACTGTTCAGCCCCTGCCATGATGAGTGTGTAAACCTGTAGCGCAGCGTGCAGTCTATATAAAGCCGTGTGTGAGCCTTTCAGCTTCAGATGCGCTTAGGGCGCACTGGAGAGTAGTTCAGGAAAAGGGAAGGGGATAGCAGTTAGCCAGAGTAGTTAAATTAAAGTCATACATATATAGGCACATTGTTGAACAAACAACGTGGGTCCTTCGGAGCCCGCCAGCGGAGGCATTCCGGTCGCCATTGGGGGCCAGGAGAGAGTCTTGGTGGCGTTTTAAGCTGTTCCTTCTTTCAAAGCGGCGTGCCGGGGGAGGACGCGTCTCTTTGAATAGACAGGATGCACGGACCGCCCTCCAGCGACAGCGCATGCCCATTGCGCCTCATCAAGAGAGTGCAATTCGGCATCATCAGTCCAGATGAGCTTGTAGGTTTTGTCTTGGGGAGGGGGGGATTCGATCTGTAACCTGTGCTTTGATGTTGCATCCATACATATTTCCGATAGTTTATGATGTTACAGTGTCATAGGCAAGGATAATGGATGGTCCGTAGTGAACGTTGCCATGTAGTTAGCCTAGCTGGTTGTCTTGCTAGCCTGCAAGCTAACTCATGCTGATAGCTAGGGAGCGCATGTTTGAGGAAGTTGGGGCAAACTTTTCTGCACATTTTGTAACCACTACATAAGACAAATCCCACGTATAGCAAAGCTCAATTCGCAAATTAAGGCTTCGTGATCACACAATATTTACACCCAATTGCTCACGAGTATTGCCGTTAGCCCTTCAGCTAACACAGTTGTATGTGCTTTGCTGATGTGATTCTCTGTCTCAGCCACAGCTAATGTCAGTGCTTCAGAACCGTTCACCAGTACTTGTAGAAATAGCCCCTTAGTCACTTTCCCTGTTTCATAACTGAGAATAATAAAAAAAACACAATGAAATATGCAGTTTCGCATGTTTTGTTTTTTGTATTTTTTTCTAGTTAATACGTTTCAGTCATGGGTTATTAAATCGAACTTCAAATGGTTATAGTGAAGTCATTGAGAATGTTCATTGATCCAAACAAAGACGTACGCACTCCAATACAACGGTTAGGGGCCACTTTCACTCAATACTGACTTTTATTATTATTATTTTTATTAAAGTTCTCAAGCTGACGGGTAAAGTCATGTTGGCTATGTGACCTATATGCATCTAACCTGAGGTATTGTTGCAGTTGAGGACCTGCTGTCACCAGTAGTTTGGCTCCTCTTTGAGAGCTTTGATTTGAAGACAATTAATCATAACCATGGGTTGTGTGTGTGTGTGTGTTTGTTTGTTAGAAACGAATGTCCGTCACTGAAGGAGGCATCAAGTACTCCGAAACCACTGAGGGAGGCCGCCCAAAGCTCGGTGGTCTTATGGACCCAAGACAAGGGGTCATTGAGAGGACTGGAAGGTGTCAGACATGTGCAGGTACTCCTCCCAGACGCACAGCTAGCACTGGTCACAAGACCTCTTTAGTAGTCTAAGCATGGTTTGTAATGTGTTTACAGCAAAGACTAATGTTTTAATTATGTTCCCATTGCCCAGGTAACATGGCAGAGTGCCCCGGTCATTTCGGCCACATTGAGTTGGCCAAGCCGGTGTTTCACGTTGGCTTCATCAACAAAATTATGAAGGTTCTTCGTTGTGTCTGTTTCTTTTGCTCCAAGCTTCTAGTGGATTCCGTGAGTACTGTCTTTTTCTTTCTGATCCATTCGATAAATGTCTCACATCAAAAGTGTATAGTGCAGTGTATTTAATACTTTATTCCTGTACACATCTCTGTCCTCTTTGCCGCGCAAGAGGGTAGGGACATCTGCCAATTGCTTGTAGAGCAGGGGTACCTCTCTTCCAGGTATCTGGGAAATTACTAGAAGTGATGTAGTCATGCTGAAGTTTTTTTTTTTTTTTTTTCCCCCAGAATAACCCGAAGATCAAGGACATCCTGGGTAAGTCGAAGGGGCAGCCACGGAAGCGCCTAACCCATGTCTACGACCTCTGTAAAGGCAAGAACATCTGCGAGGGTGGCGAGGAGATGGACAACAAGTTTGGAATGGAGCAGCAGGAGAATGATGAGGACCTCACCAAGGAGAAGGTGCTACAGTAGACCAGTTGTCCAAACATGACAACTTTTTACTTTCCATAATAAATAATTTTAGAGATGCATTTATAATTTCTTAATCTCCACATAACATGGGTAAAATGATAGAAACTTTTATTGTGAATTTATCAATTACTCTTTATTGTAATGCATATTATAAATTATGAATTGATGTAATACTTGAATGGATATTAATAATCCAGATATAAAATAATAGATGTAAAATAATTCAGCAGTTGGGTAGTAAAAACAGCAATGGTGCAGCAGAAGTAAATTGTACAGTCATATTAAAGACTCTTCACGTATGGCTTTTACAGTTGTTAGGCCTGTTATTTTATGAACACCTGACCAATACGGCGGTCAGAATCCTGACGCACCCTCTGGCCTTTGATTTCTGCCCTTGCAGGGTCATGGCGGCTGCGGGCGCTACCAGCCAATCATCCGGCGCTCGGGCCTGGAGCTCTACGCCGAGTGGAAACACGTGAACGAGGACTCGCAGGAGAAGAAGATCTTGCTTAGCCCGGAGCGAGTGCACGAGATCTTCAAGCGCATCTCCGACGAGGAGGACATCATCCTGGGCATGGACCCCAAGTTTGCCCGGCCCGAGTGGATGATCCTCACGGTGCTGCCTGTGCCTCCCCTCGCTGTTCGGCCCGCTGTGGTCATGCAAGGCTCCGCCCGAAATCAGGTGAGTGGGTTCTCCATCTCCATGTGAATGCTCCATCAGTGAAAGGTGTGAGAAAAATGATGAGGACAGAGGTGTCGATCCCAGCTTTAGAAAAGAAAAACCCTGGTGTATATTTTGATGGAAACATTTTTTTTAACCAGGTAATCCTAATGAGCACATAAGCCATCAGACAAGCTGGGATCACCACCTCTGGAAATGGATGCTTTCTGCTTTTACTATTGGTGTAATTACGAGTTATAATTTCAGACCTAATTTGGAAGGGTGTAGAGTTGCACCTGTCAGAATTTATGTATGTCAAACTTAGTCCTAAGTATTTGTAACCCCCTCAGGACGACTTGACCCACAAGTTGGCTGACATCGTTAAGATCAACAATCAGCTGCGGAGGAATGAACAGAGTGGTGCAGCGGCACACGTAATCGCTGAGGACGTCAAGCTGCTGCAGTTTCACACGGCCACCATGGTGGACAACGAGCTCCCCGGTCTGCCCAGAGTAAGCAGCGCGCGCGCACACACCCACACACACACACACACACACACCCACACCCACACCCAAACACACACACCCACTTGGGGGGAAAAAAATGCAGCCAGTAGTAATATTCTGTTCTGTAAATGGGTACTTCAAATATGACAGATTTCACTTGTGTACAGAATACAAAAATTGTAATGTGGAGCAATTAAGTTACATTTGTAGTCCGTTTTGACCCATAGGGAAAAACCAAAATAAAAAAAGTCTTTGCTTTAACCACATTATGTAAGAAACTGTCTCCACTAGTCAGTGGCTTGGCAGTCTCCACTAGCCATGGCTTACTGGCAACATAAAGAAATCCCTAAAGTTTGTATGATGGACATGTTATGTTGTTTTAAAGAACTAATTAAATGTTTAACAAGTGTTGTGAGTTGTGGTCATACTTTTTTGTTTTCTGATCATAGGCCATGCAGAAATCGGGTCGCCCACTGAAATCCATCAAACAGCGTCTGAAGGGGAAGGAGGGTCGTGTCCGTGGCAACCTGATGGGTAAGCGTGTGGACTTCTCGGCCCGAACGGTCATCACGCCCGACCCCAACCTGCAGATCGATCAGGTGGGCGTGCCTCGCTCCATTGCCGCCAACATGACCTTCCCCGAAATCGTCACACCTTTCAACATTGACAGGTGAGCAGGACCAGTCCCCCCGCCTCTAACTGCAGCAGTTGGTATACTTTGCACTTGTGTGGTGTGGGTGCTGTAAAAGTTTGGGTAAACTATTTTGAAAGCCTGCAACTTAAGGATCATATGTAACATTTTCGGATTATACACTTTTGGATCCTGCACCCACCCTAAAAAATGGGGTTTGAAGGAATGGGGTTATACACTGTAGTGTAAACCATTTTGAAAAGCATATTTGATTTTGTGGTCAATGACTGGCTTCTTGTAACCCCCCTCCAGACTTCAAGAGCTTGTTAGCAGAGGAAACAGTCAGTACCCAGGAGCAAAGTACATCATCCGTGACAACGGTGACCGTATCGACCTGCGTTTCCATCCCAAACCAAGTGACCTTCACCTCCAGATTGGTTACAAGGTGATTCCATAGTATTCCATAGTATGTTCAAGTTAACAAGTTGTGTTAATTCCATAGTAATGTTCAAGTTAACAAGTTGTGTTCATATTTAGTGAGTAAGTGAAGTGATTTTACAATTGTCATTGTGATTTTAAGAGTACAAAGTGCACAAGCATTTGTAGTATAAAGTTACAAATGATGGGATTTGCCTCTTTCCAGGTTGAACGACACATGTGTGATGGTGACATCATCATCTTCAACAGACAGCCTACGCTGCACAAAATGTCTATGATGGGGCATCGTGTGCGAATTCTTCCATGGTCCACCTTCCGTCTGAATCTCAGGTGTGCTCCTCAAAAATGCATTAACATATGGTTTTATGTGCACACCTATACGATACACAAAACACTTGACAGAAGGATGGGCAACCGGGCTTCAGAATGTAATACCATGTATTTATGCATTTGTTTCAGCCATTCATTAAATCAGCTAATTCTGAATTGCACAACTGCACAGGTTAGAAGCAGCTGTGTGGAAATACATGACACTGGATTGTAGTTTCTGAAGCTTTTGAGCCATCTCTGCCTGTACACTATTTTTGATTCCTGTATGCAAAATGTTCCCTGAGGGAGGGCATGCAAAATGTTGTATTTCCATTTTCTACTCAGTTTAAATTAGTTTGTCCACATTCTCAGTGTGACCACCCCATACAACGCTGACTTTGACGGGGACGAGATGAACCTGCACCTTCCCCAGTCTCTGGAGACGAGAGCCGAGATCCAGGAACTGGCCATGGTGCCTCGCATGATCGTCACCCCCCAGTCCAACAGGCCCGTCATGGGTATCGTGCAGGACACACTCACTGCCGTGCGCAAATTCACAAAGAGAGATGTCTTCTTAGACAGGGTATGGCTACCTTCGTAGAAATTAATACTCTAACCTAAAAATGTCCTTGTCTTGTGCATGTCCCTAAAATAAACAATTTAATTGTGTAGTAAAACACCTCCTTAGCAGTACAGAAAAAAATAATGTTAAAAATAAATAAATAAATAATAATTTAATTAAAAAATAATTAAGACCAGAACTTGCATGTTTCTATGCAAGAACGCATACACCCAACATCAACAACATATCCATATGTACAAATATAGGTCTTTGTGACAACCACAAAGTGCAAATACACCAATAAATGGGCTTTCGCACAAATAAAGAGGAAGTAATGTCTGTCCCTGCAGGGTGAGGTGATGAACCTTCTGATGTTCCTCTCCACGTGGGACGGCAAGGTGCCCCAGCCGGCCATCCTAAAGCCGCGGCCACTCTGGACAGGCAAGCAGGTGTTCAGCCTCATCATCCCGGGCCACATCAACGTCATCCGCACCCACAGCACCCACCCTGACGAGGAGGACAGTGGCCCCTACAAACACATCTCCCCGGGTGACACCAAAGTACGGAGCCACGGCTAGGAGTCTCTTCGATTCATATTGTGCTGTTTTCATGATATTTAAAAAAAAAAAAAAAGAAATTCTGCATTTTACAATTAATTGGGCTGCCATTATTTCTAAGGTGAAGACTTGCTGCTAGTTAATGGAAATGAAGTAATACTTATAGTCATGTTTCATGACCTAGAGGTATTTAGTAGCTGAAACCATTGCAGTGTGTAAACATACGTCTGCCCCCGTTGTCTCAGGTGATCGTGGAGAACGGCGAGCTGATCATGGGTATCCTGTGTAAGAAGTCTCTGGGGACGTCGGCCGGCTCCCTGGTCCACATCTCCTACCTGGAGATGGGCCACGATGTCACCCGTCTCTTCTACTCCAACATCCAGACCGTGGTCAACAACTGGCTGCTCATTGAAGGTAAGGACAGGGGTGGAGAGTGCAGTGTTGTCATGTGTAGGGATTCGTGTTCGTCAGACTCAAACATTAAAGTTGATAAATGGACCTGTTTGATGCGTCTCTGGTTGTAATAACAAATTGAGAGGAGTGAAATATCAAAGCCATTTTTAACATCTGAATACAAGAGGTTAATTTTTTTGTCTTCACTTAGACATTCGTACAGACTGTCATTGAATCATGTCTCATCCAGTCTGTCTGGTGTAACCTGTGCCTGCCCTGTTGTGTCTCTCTAGGTCACTCCATTGGTATTGGTGACTCCATTGCTGACGCAAAGACTTACTTGGACATCCAGAACACCATCAAGAAGGCCAAACAGGATGTGATAGAGGTCAGTGGGAGGAACTGTCTGAGAGACGCTTGGGGACCAAGTGTAGTTGTCAGAGGAAGGAACCTTTTCACAAACCGTTGAAGAGCCTGATCGTGGCAGATGGTTGTGAAAAGAGAAAGTGCCCACTAGAATAAATAGCACCTCTGGATTTAAAAAAAAATAATCAAAGAATCAAAACTGAGACATGAGAGCAAGTTTAAAAAAAGACACCAACCACCACCTGATTCAGGCTAAGAAAGTAAACTGCAGTGTCAAAAAGGCTCGAAAACAGATTTTTTAATGTTAAGTATGTAAGTAATATGTATGATATAAAATTATGGACATACTGCACACCCTCTGTTGACAATAGACTTGACTAATGTGCAGAAATGGTTGTGTTGACAAGTTAAAAAGTTTCAGTTCTGCTTTTAAAGCAGCTCATTCCAGTAAAAAGCTAAATCACTGCAGGCTTGCCACGTCTAAACCTGTCCTCCTCCACCCCTCGCCTCTGTCTGCTCCAGGTAATTGAGAAAGCCCACAACAACGAGCTGGAGCCCACCCCGGGTAACACGCTCCGACAGACCTTTGAGAACCAGGTGAACCGCATCCTGAACGACGCTCGAGACAAAACTGGTTCGTCCGCCCAGAAGTCCCTGTCTGAGTACAACAACTTCAAGTCCATGGTGGTGGCTGGGTCCAAAGGGTCCAAAATTAACATCTCACAGGTATAAATCATAAGCCAGCCTTACTATTTATGTTCACCACTCTCAGTGGGATAGGCTGATAAACCAGTGGAAGAGGCTCAGGAGAGACTATCCATTTTAATCAGTCTCTTTGGGACTACTTGGAGGTTACAACTACAGTGCACTTGTTATCTTTCTAGTAAATTGTGCAAACTATATACTCATTTCATTTACCCCCACCATATTTTAGATCAAATATATTCACCTGCTCATATATTCATGATTTGGGAGCACCTACATTTTTTTTTCTTTTCACTGAAATCAAAGCAAATGGGGGAAATGACAATTGACATGATTTCAAAATATTTATTATTGGCTTTGCTAGTTTACTTATCAGAGAATCCTCCATCTGTTTCTTTGCAAACCAAACACAAGTGATCAAAACCAGGAGACCCCAACTGTATGATTAGCACTGTAGTGTAGACATGAGTAACTAAAACGTATATAACCTATATGACCTATTTACACCCCTGTGCAGGTTATTGCTGTGGTGGGGCAGCAGAACGTGGAGGGTAAGCGAATCCCGTTCGGCTTTAAGCATCGCACACTCCCCCACTTCATCAAGGACGACTACGGCCCCGAGAGCAGAGGCTTTGTGGAGAACTCCTACTTGGCCGGCCTGACGCCCACCGAGTTCTTCTTCCACGCCATGGGAGGCAGAGAGGGTCTTATCGACACAGCTGTCAAGACAGCTGAGACGGGTAAGAAGGGGAGGGTTACTGAGACCAGGCGTCTGCGTTTCTCCTGAGCTACTGCTGAAGCAAAAAGTGCACAGTTTGGCTAATACAGCCAATTAAACTCTTGCTTTCAAAAAATGGCTACACCCAGATTAATATGCTTCATGAAAAAGTTTCATATGACCGCAGAGCAAGACCATATTGGTTTAAATGTGTAATATTAAAACTTTTTTCAAGTGCCCATGGGTACCCAGGTACAAATCTAGCTTGCAGTCTTTTCCCAATGCTTCCATTATGTCTCTCTGCCACTGACTTCCTGTTGTTCAAAAGGACTTTTATTTAGAAATATTGTATTTTTTTTTTATTATCTCAGGTTACATTCAGCGCCGTCTGATCAAATCTATGGAGTCTGTGATGGTGAAGTACGACGCCACGGTGCGGAACTCCATCAACCAGGTGGTACAGCTGCGATACGGAGAGGACGGCCTGGCTGGAGAGGCTGTGGAGTTCCAGAACCTGGCCACACTCAAGCCCTCGCACAAGGCCTTCGAGAAGAAGTGAGTCAACGTGGCAGAGGGAGGAAGCCAGGAGGAGGAAGTGGTAGATGATGTGGTCACAGTTTTAGGGGCTTCACTTATAATGTGAACTTTAGTTGATAAGCAGTTTGAAAACATGAATTAAGTTTGGCAACTTGAGTTTGCAGTTTTCACACTTAAGTTTGTTTGTGAGTGTTCAGTTTGAGGGCAAGCTTCATTTTAGCAAGTAAGGTTTGAAAAAAGCAGTGTTGTCACTCTGTCAGCAGAACCTCTGCAAAGGGAATAGGTAGTATCTTTGTGCTAATCACACCACTTTCATCTCAGTTCAGTGAAGCTCAACCTTATTGCAGCAGCTTCGGTTAGCCAGTGTTTTATTAGCCCAGCCTCACTCCGCCTCTCTAACCCTGCCTGTAATCTCCAGGTTCAAGTTCGACTACAGCAATGAGCGAGCTCTACGTCGCACCCTGCAGGAGGACGTGGTGAAGGACGTGCTGACAAACGCACACGTGCAGAGCGCCCTGGAGCGCGAGTTCGAGAAGATGAAGGAGGACCGCGAGATCCTGCGTGCCATCTTCCCCACTGGCGACAGCAAGGTGGGATATTTGCATATGCACTGTGTGTAGGATATCAATGACTGATTTACCACTTAAGTGTTTTTTTTGTTTATTTGTTTTAGTTTCGTTACATTTCATCAAACTACACATGCTAAAATACAACTACTGTGTGCACTCCACATTAGGGCTTTCCTTCCGAGGATCTCCTGTGCTGGTAGTAATCTCTTTCTCCTGTAGGTGGTGCTGCCGTGCAATTTGGCCAGAATGATCTGGAACGCTCAGAAGATTTTCCGCATCAACCCGCGGACCCCCACAGACCTCAACCCACTGCGGGTGATCGAGGGTGTGTATGCCTGGCTTGTATGAAGCTAAGCAACAAGAGAAAAATACCCAACTGCCCCCCCCGCCTCCTGTTACTTAAGTGAAGATGCCTCCAATTTTTAATTGGTTATTAGGTGCTGAGTTTACAACAAACTTGTAAGCAATATTGCAGGCAATGTATTTACTGAAGACACACAAACATCAGTGGCTGACTGAATTAGTCAGGGGCTGCTTGTGGTGACCTTAATGCTGTTGAGCAGTGCTCCCTGCTAAATAAAGACAGCAGGCTCGCGCCTCTATATAAAGAGTGCTGATGACTTAGACTGGTGTGGGGATCACTTGCTAAACATGCTGTCCTTAAGGCAGAGGTGGGTTGCAATAGTCTACAATATATGCAGCACTCCAAAGATCTTGGTACATGCTCATGAGTAAATATAACACTTGCATTTTTACCCCAAAAGATGGAAATCCCTTTTTTGCTTGAGTGCAAAGTATTCAGTATACTTGAGTATTATTTTAGAACTGCCATGGATATCTCTTGTTGATTGGATTAAATAGACTGTTCTTACACTGCTTATTCTTTGATGAATAAAAGGCCAGGTTACATATCTTATGAAATTTCCAACAGTTATAAATACAACTTAATGTAAACTAAGTCTACAGTTAAATTGAGTTGTTGCATCTACACTTAACTGGAATTGTAATCCAGTTGTACTTACTATTAATACATTAAGTGATGCATTGGGTTTTTTTTTTTGTCTCTCATATTGTGATGTTTTTTTTGTCTCTGTCCGTGCCCACAGGTACACATGAGCTGAGCAAGAAGTTGGTGATTGTGAACGGCGACGACCCTCTGAGCCGACAGGCACAGCAGAACGCCACGCTGCTCTTCAACATCCACCTGCGCTCCACGCTCTGCTCACGCCGCATGACCGAGGAGTTCCGCCTGAGCACCGAGGCCTTCGACTGGCTCCTGGGAGAGATAGAGACCAAGTTCAACCAGTCTATTGTAAGCAGCTTTAAGCCAGATTAAAACCCCTCGCGTACGTGTGAGAACCTGTGTTCCACGGTGTCCTTTGGTTAATGGAAATAATGCTATTAGGTGGCGATGTCAGAAGCATGCTATAGGGAGAAATCTTTATTACAAACTAATAAATATTACAAGAAGGATTTGCTTGATGAGGTTATCTATTTATGGATCACAAAATTATTTATTTAGTTAGATAATGGAGGATGGCACTAAATTGAAGCCATTTCAAGTGCATGGCAAAATGGTTAATGCATAGTAAAATACTGGGCAGGAATACCACATTGGGCTTTCTATGAAGAGCCAAATGGAATACAATATTGGTTCACCCAGATCTGCATATACTGGTACCCGTGTAATCACAGAACCTCTCTTGTGTAATCACAGACCCACCCTGGTGAGATGGTGGGTGCTCTAGCCGCCCAGTCTCTGGGAGAGCCGGCCACCCAGATGACACTGAACACCTTCCACTACGCCGGCGTGTCGGCCAAGAACGTCACGCTGGGCGTGCCCCGTCTCAAGGAGTTGATCAACATCTCCAAGCGGCCCAAGACCCCCTCGCTCACCGTCTTCCTGGTGGGCCAAGCGGCGCGAGACGCAGAGAGGGCCAAGGACATCCTGTGTCGCCTGGAGCATACCACACTGCGCAAGGTACTGGTCTTAAATATTGGTGTCTTGTTTTATGTAAGGTCATTGTCTGTTCTAATATATTCATGTTGTATGCAGTGGTGTAGTGGTAAAAAGAAAGTGAAAATGGTCAGTGAACGGTTGATATCCTTAACATTAGTGATCACAAATGTAAATACCAACCAAGTAAACATGGTTTGCAATTTTAAAAGGTGTGTAAACTGTGTTTACCCTCTGCTTCATTATTGGTAGAAGATGCTTCACAATTCATAACCAATAAATATCTTCTGGTTGTGATCACAGGTGACTGCCAACACAGCCATCTACTACGACCCCAACCCCCAAAACACGGTGGTGACGGAGGACCAGGAGTGGGTGAACGTGTACTATGAGATGCCTGATTTCGACGTGACTCGCATCTCCCCCTGGCTGCTGCGCATCGAGCTGGACCGCAAACACATGACTGACCGCAAACTGACCATGGAGCAGATCGCTGAGAAGATCAATGCTGGTAAGGAACATTCTAGAATCTGATGGCAACAAAATGTAATGAGCAGACCAGTAGTAATGGAAACCGAAGATTTACAGCATACAGGAGAACTAAAGATACTTTGAGAAGTTCAAACAGATGAGCTGCAACATTACTGAGGTATAGTTAGAAAGCTATAGTTGTAGTACGCTCATGGTCATGGGTTATTGTTTTTGTGCTGCATCATTCAGGCTTCGGTGACGATCTGAACTGTATCTTCAATGACGATAACGCTGAGAAGCTGGTGCTGCGAATTCGCATCATGAACAGTGACGAGAACAAATTCCAAGAGGTTTGTAGAGACGCATTAAAAAAAAACCTTCCTTATTGGTTTCATATGTTTAGCTTCTGTTTTTGAACAGTGAGTTGATGTGTGGTTCTCTCCTCAGGATGAGGAGGTCGTGGACAAAATGGATGATGACGTGTTTCTGAGGTGCATCGAGTCCAACATGCTGACAGACATGACCCTGCAGGGCATTGAGCAGATCAGCAAGGTAAGGAGACCCACACACATACATGCATATATACACACACTCAAACTATTAAAACTAGTAAAATTCTTGTTTGATTCCATCTTCAAATCAGTCACAAACATGCACTCACTGACTCCGTACACGCACTTTCACACTGAGAAACAGTTCTGTCAAAATCATCAGCAGCAGACACACACGTACTCGCACACCCACACACAAATTAAAATTAGTCCAGCATGCACCAAAAGACTGAATCTGTCCCCTCGTCTCTCGTTGCCCCAGGTGTATATGCACCTGCCGCAGACGGACAACAAGAAGCGCATCATCATCACGGAGGATGGCGAGTTTAAGGCGCTGCAGGAGTGGATCCTGGAGACGGACGGCGTGGCCCTCATGCGCGTGCTGAGCGACAAGGACGTCGACCCCGTCAGGACCACCTCCAACGACATCGTGGAGATCTTTACCGTAAGGCTCCTTCAAATTACCTGTTTTTCACTGTGGTTTTTGCGTTATTCCGTGACTAGTTTTTACAACTGAAACCCAGGTTGTCATTACAAACCAGTTCTTCCTCAAATGGACACTACTTGGCTTTTCAGCCAAATTGTTAATGCGCATTTTAGTTACTTAAATAAGAACTCTTCACTTGGAAACACTTAAAATGCACTTTTTTCCTGTCTGAAAAAGCCATTGAACTTATCAGTATCACCTAGTAAACATTTGTTACGATTAAAAAGTAGCTTTGATGTTGATGCATAAATAAATCTATCTAATCCCGTGCCTTAAATCCCTTGTGTCTGCAGGTGCTGGGTATCGAGGCTGTGCGGAAGGCGCTGGAGAGGGAGTTGTACCATGTCATCTCCTTCGACGGTTCCTACGTCAACTACCGGCATCTGGCCCTGCTGTGCGACACCATGACCTGCAGGGGTCACCTGATGGCCATTACCCGTCACGGCATCAACCGACAGGACACGGGGCCGCTCATGAAGTGCTCCTTTGAGGAGACGGTAAGAGTGCCTCACCGCCATCCCCATCTTTTCTTTATTATTATTATTATTTTGCATTTAAAAAACATTTGTTCCTTATATTTAATGGGTTAAGGGTCACAACTGAATTATTGTTATTACATCGCTTTAGTGTGCAAGATGTAGCATTAATTATAATAATGTCAGCCCTTGTCATGTGGATTGTGCAGAGAACATGTTACAAGACAAGCTGTAGTCGCAGTAAACATCAGAGGCAGTATTTCAGGGTTCATGCTTTTAAATCTAGCCTCTGAAACAAGAAACATGCGTATTTCCTGCCTGTGGCCCACAGGTGGATGTGCTGATGGAGGCCTCGTCCCACGGCGAGTGTGACCCCATGAAGGGCGTGTCGGAGAACATCATGCTGGGCCAGCTGGCCCCCGCCGGCACCGGCTGCTTCGACCTGCTGCTGGATGCAGAGAAGTGCAAGTACGGCATGGAGATCCCCACCAACATCCCTGGCATCAGCGTGCCTGGACGTGAGTATCAACCCCAACCACAGTTCATAAGTGTCCACAATGTTTTGACACAGTAGATGTGTGAAGGTTAAAAGTGAAACAAGTACAGTTGCTAACAGTTAAATTGCCTTATTGGTAAATTGTTTCTTTGTGAGGGTTTTTATTTATTATTTATTTATTTTTAATTATTTTCTGTTCCATTACTACCCTTGTTAAATACAGGTTTTTTTAAAAAACATTTAAAATCATCTTTGAAGAATGTATGTAACGGGATGTTTCCCTCCTTTCTCTCACAGCAACGGGCATGTTCTATGGTTCTGCCCCAAGTCCAATGAGCGCCATGTCTCCAGCTATGACCCCCTGGAACATGGGGGCCACCCCTGCTTATGGGGCATGGTCGCCCAGTGTGGGTGAGTACTCATCCCTTCCTCGCTTTTACACACCACACACGCACATGCGTACACACACACACCCCATTTGATAAGCCACTGACCTTGCCTGTACTGCTTTGCTTCTCCAGGAAGTGGAATGACCCCCGGAGCTGCAGGATTCTCTCCCAGCGCGGCGTCCGATGCCAGTGGCTTCTCCCCGGGATACTCTCCGGCATGGTCCCCCACGCCCGGGTCTCCTGGATCTCCAGGGCCGGCCAGCCCATACATCCCCTCACCCGGTATGCATGATCTCTGTCAGCATGTCACTGTAGGACTATACTACTATACTTTACTATATGTAGTAAGCCGTAGTGAGAGAAGAATAGTAGTTTTGCAGTTGCAAAGATAACTGAAAAAGTGAGCCAAGTTGGTGATAAATCACTTGTCTTAAATAGATGAAATGTTAAGGTTGGGACTGCAATTTCATAAAAATTATGCTGGTTACAGCAATAATTAAATTAAAACTAATGTTTTAATATATTAACTTGCAGTATTATAATTTAAGGTAGTTCCTGGTTGTGTATAAAAATAGTCTAATCTAATTTATTTTGTTTGTCCTGTAGGTGGCGCCATGTCTCCAAATTACTCTCCTACTTCCCCTGCCTATGAGCCTCGCTCTCCTGGTGGCTATACCCCCCAGAGCCCTGGCTATTCTCCAACATCACCCTCTTATTCCCCTACGTCTCCATCTTACTCTCCAACCAGTCCCAACTACAGCCCCACGTCCCCATCTTACTCCCCAACCTCTCCGTCTTACTCACCCACGTCCCCATCTTATTCGCCCACTTCACCAAGCTACTCACCTACATCGCCATCTTATTCGCCGACGTCTCCATCATACTCCCCTACTTCACCCTCCTATTCTCCCACCTCACCCAGCTACAGCCCGACGTCACCCAGTTACAGCCCCACATCGCCTAGTTATAGCCCCACCTCTCCATCTTATTCACCGACGTCTCCAAGCTACTCGCCCACGTCTCCCTCTTATTCGCCAACGTCTCCATCTTACTCCCCAACTTCGCCTTCCTATTCGCCGACGTCCCCCAGCTACAGTCCGACATCGCCAAACTACACCCCGACGTCTCCAAGCTACTCTCCCACGTCTCCCTCTTATTCGCCGACGTCTCCAAGCTATTCGCCCACGTCTCCGAACTACACCCCGACATCCCCGAGTTACTCCCCCACCTCGCCCTCCTATTCCCCCACCTCTCCGTCCTATTCGCCCTCCAGCCCACGGTACACCCCCCAGTCCCCCACCTACACCCCAAGCTCGCCCTCCTACAGCCCCAGCTCCCCCTCCTACTCCCCCACCTCCCCCAAGTACACCCCTACCTCCCCTTCGTACAGCCCCAGTTCTCCGGAGTACACCCCGACGTCGCCCAAGTACTCGCCGACTTCACCAAAGTACTCCCCGACGTCACCCAAGTACAGCCCCACCTCTCCAACCTACTCCCCCACTACCCCCAAGTACAGCCCCACCTCTCCAACCTACTCTCCCACATCTCCCACCTACACCCCTACCAGCCCCAAGTACTCGCCCACATCCCCCACGTACTCCCCGACCTCTCCCAAATACTCTCCCACCTCCCCCACCTACTCGCCCACTAGCCCCAAGGGCTCCACCTACAGCCCCACCTCCCCCGGGTACAGCCCCACCTCCCCGACCTACAGCCTCACCAGCCCCGCCATCAGCCCTGACGACAGCGATGAGGAGAACAACTGAAATGCATTGGAGGACAGAAGCCCATGTGACTCCCCCTGCCCCAGTGATTGGCCCCCAGACCCCAGGACAGCTGACTGATGAAGGATTAGTCCTATGGGAGAGGCAGTGGGGGGAGGGGTGTTGTGCAGGAGGAAGAAAGAGGGGTGATTCAGAGGAGAGGCGTAGGAGGACCCTGGGGTCCCATGTGAAATTTTTTTTTTGCTCCCCCCCCCCCCCTTTTGTTTTGTTTTCTGTTTTGACCTCTTGGACCACTTCAGCCTCTTCCCCTTTCCGCTGGGGTCACTCTGTACACTGCTATTGTATTTCATAGACTTGAACTATTGGCCAGACAGTGGCTGCCTTTTAAAAATAGACACTTGTTTCATTTCGTTTTTTTGTGTTCAGATTTCTGGTGGGTGTTACCTCAGGGTAATTGTAACCCCAGAACGATAGAGAGAAAGGAAACAATTTGTGTGGTAAACACATTGAAAAATTTCCCCCATCCTCTCACACTTCTTTCTCTGAAATTCAGTGTTGGATGTAAAGGAACAGGAGAGCTTAAGTATTGCCAAAAGCCTGTGAAAAAAATGCGAATGGAGGATTGTATTTATCTGCAAAGCTTTGAAGATTCAAACGGTTTCTGTTTCTTCTTTTTTTTGTCTGCTTTAGAAGTATCCTTAGTGGAGTAGAGAGGAGAGCAAAGATCTTTTTAATAACATATTTTATTCAAGAACGTATCTCATAGACTTCTTGTTTTCCTTATTTGTTCTGTAAATATTGTTGCAAGGTTTGGGTTGCCTGATCAGCTACGAAGGTTCCTATGGTTTGATGTGATGTGTCCAGGTTGATGAAGGAGATCAGATTTGTGGAGAAAGAAATATCGTCTTCATCCAAAAGTGTTCAATCTGGCTAGAAATTAGTTCACTTACAAGTGATTCAAGAGTTTAATCTTGCATCTCGTAAGACAAAATCAGTCTGAATGGCCTACATACACAACAGCAGTGAATGGCAGGATTTTTTTTTTTTTTTTTAATAAAGGTAGTGCATGATCGAAAGTGTTGGGCAGGGGAGATGGTGAACCATTTAAAATCTAACACTAAATTTGGTGTTTTTGTCCCACTCTCCCCTCCCTTACCAATCTCTCTTCACCCCAGAGGATGCAAGCCTTATACCTGTGTAGTTATTTCACCAGCACCTCTGTTTCGTTACTCCTGGTTAGCATAAAGCCAGAACACAAAAAAGGACAAAAAAATTAAAAGACCAACAACCATGTTTCCTGGACGCAAGGAAAGTTTGTTGGATGTTAAAAGCAGTAATTTTGTTGAGTTTAATTTGTTTTCCTATAAAAAAAAAATGGGCAGTTAGAATTTGGGATCTTGAGCTTTAGAATTTTGGCTTAAAAATGTTTTTGCATGTGAACCACCCACCAGAATTGATCAAAATCAGGATCGTTGGTTCAGTGTCTTTTGATCCCCTTTTGAGCCCCCTGCTATAGCAACAGTTTAGTTCAAATGTACAAATTCTTTTGTTTTTCGTTTTCAGATTTTTAATTCAATATTCAGTGTATTTAAGACAAGTGGAAAAAAACTACTCACCTGTGTGAATAATTAAGAACATTTATGGATTATTTTTTTATTTACTCCCTTCCAGCTAGGTATGTCTTCTGCTTTTTTATTGGATCTGATAGGCTGTAGGGAAGAGGTGTCCAGGTGCATTTAGGTGATGAAGATGGAGATTGTAGGGCCATGTGATCCACCCATTTATTTAACATCTTCCCAAAAAATACAGTGACCCCTGAAGTACATTGCTTAAAAATAACTACTGCTTTTATTATATGGAAACAACCTTTGATACCGTAACTATAAATTCCTTTTACAGTTTGAAGAAATGGGTGTTTTTTCATCTCACCACCTCATTTTTTGGGTGAAGGACACTTGTTGTAGGGCTTAGCTTGTCTACTGAAAATAGACAAACTGATTGTGGCAGTTTAATGTTTCTTATAAAGGAGACACCTTGCCCAATAATAGCACTTTTTGTACTTTCAGAATTGATCCCTCTGAGGAATTATGTATGTTTGGTGATTTGTGTTTTTTTTTTTTTTGTTTTTTTTTTTGGAGATGGAAAAATCGAAGTGGCCTTGAGCAGAGCAGATAGCCCTGCCATTTTAACCACCCATTAATCCATTCATCCACAAACTCTTGGCACCTCTTCCCTCAGATGATTGCACCTGGTCCTCTGACAAATCATTGTTTGGTCATTCTTTTTCTAACTACCAAGGTCCATATACATGGGGACAAGGGTCACTGAGGTTTATGACGTGGGACAGGGTGGTACAACATGGCATTGTGGCAGTGTTTAACTAGGGGTGGGAGGATATTTAGGAGCTTTTTTGTCTACCATTGGTGTGGAAACCAAGAAGAATTCCCAAACTTTGCAGGAATTTGCTTGGAACCACTGGCTTTTTCTTTTTTCTTTTTTTTTTTTGGTACAGCACCTACCCTGTCTTGACTGTTCAAGTTTCCTGATTGGTGTCAGTGACCCTAGACTGACTGGGCCAGTCTTAGATAGCTGTGAGGTGAGCGCAGAATCCGGTAAAGGTACCATCTGACAAAGGTCTGCTTGAACTTCAAAGAGCACCAAGTTTCAGTTTCCAAAGCCTTAAGTTGCAGATGTTTCTCCGAGGCGTCTCCCTGTTTGTACCGTGTATGTGAGCAGTCGGGTCGGGTAAATCTTCATCAAGCCTGGCTTGCATTTAGCCGTTTGGCTGTTTCGTGTGACGTCCAGTTGCGGTTGCCGTGTCTCATGTCCCAGAGAAGGGTTCCCAGGGGAGTGGGCGATTATTGAGTGTGTGTGCGTGTGTGAGTGAATGTGTCTGCTGGAGAGACAGGGTTCTCCTGAGTTCTGAGTTGAAGACTGGACAGGGTTTCTTTTTTTGTGGGATGGGAGGGGTCAGGAGGATTTAAATTAAGAATAAGAAAAATTGCCACTGTATAGAAATCAATCTGATTTACTTCATTCTCTGTATCTATTTGTTGCGTTTGTTTTTGACTTGAGAAAAAAAATAAAAACTTTTACTACACTTGATTGTGGTGTTTCCTCTTTGGGCTGTGGGCTTGAGAAGTCATTGTGAAGTATGAAAAGCTTAAAGTTCTGTCTCCCATAACTATCACTCAACAAAAGTATGGCCTTCCATATCCCCTGAAAGTGTTGATGCATGTGTTGATTCAAATTTCAGTGAAAACGTGTATGCCACCGAATCTGATCCCTAAGGTCTCATTACACTTTTAAATTGGCCTCACCCTTAATTTACTTTAAATTAGCGTGGCTGTTAGGCTAATAGTATTGCCGGTGTGGGTTTACTAATGCGGGTGGGTGTCACGACCCAAAGGGGCAACCAAAATCTGGTTGTGACAACACAACTTGTTTTTCTAGGTGACTCACGCCAGTCACGGGTCTGTGAGTATTCCCATGTAGTCTGCTTCCTCTTGCTGCCCAGCTGTGGCTTGCGACAGTACCCAAATTGGGGATGTTTCTGCTTATGATGTGAATGTTTATGATTTCCACTTCCTGAGCCTTTGCTTCCCCATCAGTGTCTGACTAACGCCAACATGTGTAGGTTACACAGTAAAAGGGTGGTTCTCCTGTGACTTTTTAAAAATTAACCGTTACATGCATTAATCACTGTTGTGTATGCCTACACTTAGTAGGTGGTGTTCTGAATAAATGGTTAACTTGCACATGCACATAAGTTGACTGAAAATAAGTGGTAAACCTAATACAGGTAGCTAGACCTATGCCTATGTTTTACTAGGGGAATGACGCCATAAGGACCCCTCTACTGGAAGGTTTACCACTTGCTCTGAGTTAGCATACCCAGCTAAGTGGCAACCCCTGCTTTCTGGAACAGCCCTATGGAATATGGCTTATATTTCACCCAGGTTCTGTAGACAAGTCTTAACATGGCATTCTTGCAAATGGCATGGGTGGGTCAGCAAAGTCATGACTTACTGAAGGTAAAATTAATTTCAATCATTTGCTATAGTTATTATACATACTTGTTTTTTAAAATGCAATAGCCAATCCTTTTTAAAATCCTGCATTTATCAGTGGCTACATATATTAGGGAAACAGTTATCTTACTATGTGTTTGTACTAGCAGTTGTAATTGGCCATGACAAATGAATGTTTGGTCTGCACTGTTTCATATTAAGAGATGGAATGTACAGTAGTTTCAGATATTCTAAGCAAGATTAGCTAGTTCTTGAGCTATACACACCTTCCTCTTCCTCTGCCTTCCACACAGTCATTTTTGTCCCTCTCTTTCAATGTGTGTTTGAGTAAGCTTTTTTCTTTCTGTGTCTGGTTGTGTGGTTATGTGTGTGTGACACGCATGCATGAATGTGTGTTTGCATAAGCCTTTTTCTTTGTGTGTGTGTGTGTGTGTATGCATGTGTGTGCATGACTGTGTGTGTGTTTGAGTAATCTTGGGGGTTGGACCAACCCAACCCAGGCTTTAAACAGGAAGTCTGTGAAAGAGTTTGTCTCCAGCAAATCTGCACACTCAGACGCACCCCAAACTTTCAGCTCCTGCTCTTTCTATCAAAAAAACTACAATGAGGTGAGTGTTCTGCCTTTTTGCAAATAATCTGTGGATAGGGATATTAATATCCTTTTTCAAGTCGTCTATGTCTTTGTTTTTTGTTTTCCCCTCTTCTTTCCATGACTCACCATAAAAGCTAGGGCAGGAATTAACAGCACATTTTTTCTCCTCTTATCGTCTAGCTCTCCGACTCTTTCTCTCTCTCTCTCACTTCCTTTTCTTTTCTTCTTTAATACCTGTTGGTTCTACTGCTGTGGATCTAGATCTACTTCTGTCTAGGAAAGGATTTTAAAGGTGGTCTTTCCCAGTGTGATACATGATTTACACAAGTTAAATACAGTATTTATGAGCATGTGATACATAAGACCACGTTGCTATATTATATGACAATGATCCAATATATTCTTATCTCATATGTTCCTTTTGTCATTGGTTCATTTAATACTTTAATTTCTTAAAACTGGACTAAGAGATGACATCATTACTGACTCTGTACACTCTGCCTCCGAGTTGTCCTTAACATGTACAGTGGCATGAAAAGTTTGGGCATCCGTTGTCAAACTTTCTGCCCAAACTTTTGCTGTGGCCCTTTATCCTTTTGTTATTTTAAAAATGTAAAAGATTTTGTTGAAATGAATGTAGGCTACCACCTGTAACTTCATACCTTTTGGAAATCACTTCACCCTCCACTTGCGTAATTGTTCACATTAACAGACTTTTTTTTTTATCTTGCCCAAACTTTTGCATGCCACTGTATGTTAGTTACAGTGGTGACATGGGCTGTAGGCCTCTAACACTTTCTCTTGCGTCCCCTCATCCCTCCCCTTTCTGGAGCAACTTCTCTAGATGACTTTCTATGGCCTCCTATCTCTCTTCATCTCTTCAGGCCACACCCAAGCCACCCCACCCCCTCTATTCTTATTAGTGTACTTACTGTAGGCCTACTCATTTTTAACTTAATCAGGAAAATTGTGTGTAAATGATGTTAAGAGCTGATTTTCTTAACTGAAAAAATAAAATACTCACAGGTAGAAACGACCAACTTGCTATATTCCAATACGTGTATGATGCTGTTGCTTTTGCTTTTCATGTTTCATACCACTTTAGTTTTTCCCTTACTTTCACCGTGGCTGGCATCTTTCCATGAGAGGAAAATGCATGGCATGACATGTTTTTGGATGGATGGGTGATGGATGGATGGAAGGCTTTGTGGATGGGACAGGCGGGCAGTAATTATCACTGTGGTGTTTAGCATTTGTCAGGAACCTGACTCTCTGCACCCCACCCCACCTTCCCCAACTACCCCACAGGGCGTCCTCTCCACACAGCCGCTCGTATTATCAGTCTGGCTCCGGTTACTGCCACATATAAGCTAACCAGGCCAGGTGAAGACACCGGCGCGCACACACTCATACACAGTCACACATTACACTCACACGGTCGGTCACTCACTTACAGCCGGGTGCAGGAATGGAGCAGGAGTCGGGTACCGGGCCAGAGCAGGCGGATGGGATCATACAGTTAAGTGGAACGGAGTTTGATCATTGACTGCTGTTTCCCTCCATTCGCTTTCAGTTTTATCTGCATTTCGGTAAAGTGTGTGTGTGAGAGAGAGAGCGCGCGAGAGAGAGCACGAGATGATGTTGTGCTTGCGAGCGGCCTTCGTGTTAGCCCGTCTACTGGGCCGATTCATCGTCTTTGTCAGTTTCAGATATGTAGTCCGTATGCACAACGCATTTCCCAGATTTCTCCCCAAACCAATGAAATCATACCTGGTTTGTAGTTCAGTAGGTCATTGGAGGGGTATAAAATGTTAACAAGGGGATGTTATTTCAATAAAGTAGGGCGACAGTGGTGGCACAAGGCCTTGTGTTGTTTTAGATTGACATGATGCGAGGCTTAGACACTGTTGATTAAAAATGAGATCTAAGGAAACGGGTTGACGTGCCTGAAGCCGTGTGGTGTTTTGGTGGTTAACAGATGGGGCTAGCCTTATAGCATGCCAGAAAACTTACGTTCTCTTTTTCGGTTTTCTTCTCTTGCTGCCTCAGCCTCTCTCTACCTGCTTGTTGGTGTAAGTGATACTACTGTCAGTTCAACTTTTTCACAGCTTTGAGAAGTTCTGCTTTTCTGTAATGTAGCCTAGACATTAACCTTACCCGTGGAAAGTTTATCAAATCCGTAGTCATAAGTGGATGCTATATCAATCTGGGTGGTCTAGATTTATCATTTATCCTAGATGGTAGTCCTGAAATCAAAATAAATTCTGAGTTGCAATATTTAAAAGATGATCCTGCTCAATTGACCCAGTAAGGGCAATGTGATAGAAATATTACCATTACACATTATGTTTAATTTATTAGTGAACTCTGCCTTTGGCTTTAGTCAGTGGTTCAACACATTTGCCAGTCCAAAAGATTTTGGTCACCTCTTTTCACAATTGGGGGGGGGGGCAGTGGAATACTAGAGTGGGCCAGAATGTCAGAATACTTTTCACATGAGCCACTCTGGTGATTAATAGTGTCTCTTTTTCTTGTTTGAGTAGTAGTGAGGACGATCCTGGTCTCCAAACAGCTGTTTGTCAGCTTCTCCCCTGCAGCAGGCCTTGTTTCACCAGAGCACTCAAATGTACTGGCAATTAGGAGAGTAGTGTCTGTTAACAAAGACCACCTCTCCTCCAAGTCAGCTTAATAGGAGAGGACAGTGACGGTGATGATAAACAAGGCAACCCTTTGAGTAATTCAGCCCAGCAAAATCATTAACTGATATCAGGCAATACATTTGAATCAGGAGAATTCAAATCATCAGAAAGAAAAATGTCTCGTATCCTCTCTGTGCCCTCAGTATCTGGCACAGAGACACAGTAAGGCATGCCTGCTCATGCTCTTGTGTGCCTGGGTGGAGAGGCTTCTTTGAAAGCATAGCTTTCCCAGCCACCAATTACTTGGGTGAGTCACACAAAGCTACCTTGGGGAGAAGCCTAGTTTGCTTTACAAAAAGTTACTAAGAAAATGTTGGCCAATCTATTTGGTAAGGAAACGATGGAGTTGTCGATGTACATGTTTCACAAGGCAGTGGAAAATTCACTGCTACTAAAGTGACAGCAAAAATGCCTACTTGTTCATAAGGCATGCATACACACATGCCCTCAAACCACACCCATCTACCAGAAAGCATGCAACATTTTTTAGAAAAAAAGGTACATAAGGCACATACTTTTAGGGGTACAAAGCGTGTCACACCAGCAGTACTCTCAAAGACACATAATTGTACCATTTTACCACTGTTTTACAACTAGCTTGTACATTCTCCAGAGCTGAAGAGAGGTACACATCAGTACCATCAGGTCCCAATATTACCCTTTGGTGGTACATTAATGCTGATTGTACTTTAATCAACAGATTTGTACCCCTCCTGTCACATTATTTCTGAGATTGTGTAGTAGTAGTGTAGTTTTTAGTAGTAGTAGTTTACCACACATACATATCAAATAAATACTTTAACTACTGGTACTTACTTTACTATGCAAAGACAAATGTGTGTGTATATTTAATCCAACCACTAGAAAGCTCATGCAAAATAGTTGAACTTCTAGTTTAATTACATGTAGTGCACTATCTACCTCTGTTGGTGCATGCAGGCGTGTGTGTGGGGGTGTGTGTGTGTGTGTGTTTCATGTGTTCTGAGAGATGGAGTGCAGCCAGTAAACCTGTCTCTACTCCTGCAATGTGTCTGCTTACATAATGATGCAACGCACCATCCTTTCCCTCTTTCTTTTTTCTCTCTCTCTCTCCCCCTCTCTTTCTCTCTCTCTCTCATATCTCATTCTTTTACCAGGCATTTTCCCTCCTCTACTCCTGTTTACTTCTCTATATGCTGGCTGTTCTCCTGGGAGTGCTCGGTAATTTCCTCTGACTGGGGAAGTGCATTTGTGCTCTCTGTGGGAATAACCCCGTCTGCCTCTGTCCCGTCTTCGGTCATGTCTGTGTCGTTCTGTTGTCGCACAGCTGGTTTTTATTGGAGATCCAGCTGTTTCTCTGTCTTGAACAGGCATTTTTTATGAGCAAAGTTTTTACTGACTTTCAAAAGGATATTGGGTGATTGGTTACAGGCACATTACAGACATCACAGCCAAAGCACACCTAAAAAAAGGGGGAGGGGGCTGGGGTGCCAACCAGGAAGCTATTTTATAGTACTGTATGTAGTTACTGTCTCATCCAAAAAAAAGTTGAATGAGATTTTTTCTAGGCTTCTACAGTTGCGGGTTTGCAGGTCTGACTGCTGTATTCAGTCTTGTCATAGTAGTTCAAGCTTAACAACTCTAAGAAGTCCATGAATACAGAATGATTCATTACACTTTTTGTTACTTTTACACTTTCACTTACACAAACAGAAAATTCTGCCTAACAAAAACAGCATTAGAGCAATTTGTCTCAATGTTCTCTTCCTTTTTTTGAGATATTGTGTTCCTTCTGTGCTTTTATTGATACATTTTTGTTTGCAACCCTTATCTTTCCTTTATTTAAAAACGAAAGTGGCATTATTGCATATTTGAATGCAATACCCCTTTTTATCCATTCAGCTCTTCTTTTCTCCTGTCTCTTATTTGTTTGCTTCATTTCCACATACCACTCTGTCCCATCATTGCCATCGTTTCTGTCTTTATCTCTCTTCTTATTGTTTGAAACCCTTACTTTTCCTCCATTTAAAAACAGAAGTGGTATCGCATATTTGAATGCAGTTCCACTTCTTTTTTCATCCCCTCAGCTCTTTTTTCTCACCTCACATCCTCTTCTCATTTGTTTGCTTTACTTCCACATACCACTGTCCCATCATTGCCATCATTTGTCTCTATTCTTCTTTCTTTTCTTATTGTTTGCCCTATTTTTTTCCCTCGACCTCCACAGCATGCTCCCTTTCCAGGCGGCCCCGGGCCAGTTCGGGGCTGAGGTGCGGGAGCCGGGCCTGAAGTGTTGGCGGGTGGAGAAGATGAAAGCCGTTCCGCTAGACCCGTCCGAGTTCGGTGCCTTTTTCAACGGCGACTCCTACCTGGTGCTGCAACATCGCGGAGACCAGGGAGCAGACCTTCATATGTGGATCGGTAAGGCTGGAGGCCCAAGGGCAGAAACTTTACTTAGACAGGGCATCAGAACCACTCAAAAGGATTCCTACCCTTAGCAAAAAGTAGTATACTTAAAATTTATTTTATGAAGTATACTTCAGTATAAGTGTAAGTATAGAAAGTATACGACAGACCATGTACTTTCAGTGTATTAGAAAGTATACTAATTTAATACTTTTTTATATTAAATTGGAACATTTTAAGTTTATAAAAGTATTCTTTAAGTATATTTTAAAGTTAATTTTAAGTTTACAAAAGTACACTTTAAAATATGCAAGATGTACAGTCTTCTATATACTATCAATATACTTGGTATATCCCTCTAATAGACTTAAAGTATACCACAAGTACACTTATTTATATACTGCCATTGTACTAGTTATGTACTTCAAGTTCCTATTTTTAGTTTATTATAAAGTAATAAAATAAATGAAGTGATTCCCATTTGTCATTGTGATCACACTGTGCACACAACGAAATTCAGCCTCTGCTTTTAACCCATCCATGCTCAGGGTACGTCAGTCACAGTGGAGGATGGAGGAGAGAGCTGGTCATTCACTCCCTCCACCCACCTGTAGGTGTCGGGAATTGAACCTGTGACCTTTTGGCTGTCAGTCCAGCTCCTTAGCCGCTAGCCTATGACTGCTCCATTCAGCATATTTTTACAAACTTTGGTTATTTCACTGTTTGTTTTGTAATTTCAAGTATATACAATTTTGTATATACTTGAAATATACTCCTTAAAGTACTGTTAAAGTTTACTCAAAGTGTATGTACACAAGAGTGTGATGCATTTACAAAATCAGAAGACATAATGTTGAAAACAAGTTTGATATATACAAACAAAAACAAAGACCACCCTTAGCAAAAAGAAGTTTATTAAAGTTTACTATAAGTATACTTATTTTATACTAAAACTGAGGAAGTATACTTGAAGTTGACTTTTATAAACTATATTTTATATACTTATAGAATAGCATAGAATAGCAAGTATACTTGGCTTATACTGAAACTTATAAACAAAGTCTAAGACTAAGTACATTTATACTAAGACTTACACTTATACACATATACTTTTCCTTTAGTCAAGTCATTGACTCGTGCTTAGCATTTAATTTATATATTATAATATAATGGTGAAGTTTAACACTTAACAGTATATACAGTGCTGGCCAAAAGTATTGGCATCCCTGCAATTCTGTCAGATAATGATCAATTTCTCCGAGAAAATGATTGCAATTACAAATGCTTTGGTAGTAATATCTTCATTTATTTTTCTTGCAATGAAAAAACACAAAAGAGAATTAAAAAAACATTAAATCAATTATCATTTTACACAAAACTCCAAAAATGGGCCGGACAAAAGTATTGGTACCCTTTGAAAAATCATGTGATGCTTCTCTAATTTGTGTAATTAACAGCACCTGTTACTTACCTGTGGCACATAACAGGTGGTGGCAATAACTAAATCACACTTGCAGCCAGTTAAAATGGATTAAAGTTGACTCAACCTCTGTCCTGTGTCCTTGTGTGTACCACATTGAGCATGGAGAAAAGAAAGAAGACCAAAGAACTGTCTTAGGACTTGAGAAGCAAAATTGTGAGGAAGCATGGGCAATCCCAAGGCTACAAGTCCATCTCCAAAGACCTGAATGTTCCTGTGTCTACTGTGCGCAGTGTCATCAATAAGTTTAAAGCCCATGGCACTGTGGCTAACCTCCCTAGATGTGGACGGAAAAGAAAAATTGATGAGAGATTTCAACGAAAGATTGTGCGGATGGTGGATAAAGAACCTCGACTAACATCCAAAAAAGTTCAAGCTGTCCTGCAGTCCGAGGGTACAACAGTGTCAACCCGTACTATCCGTCGGCGTCTGAATGAAAAGGGACTCTATGGTAGGATACCCTTACCTGAGAAAGCCAAAAAACGTTTTGGAAGAATGTTCTCTGGTTAGATGAGACAAAAGTAGAGCTTTTGGGGAAAAGGCATCAACATAGAGTTTACAGGAAAAAAAACGAGGCCTTCAAAGAAAAGAACACGGTCCCCACAGTCACAGGGTTGCTTTGCTGCCTCTGGCACTGGACTGCTTGACCGTGTGCATGGCATTATGAAGTCTGAAGACTACCAACAAATTTTGCAGCGTAATGTAGGGCCCAGTGTGAGAAAGCTGGGTCTCCCTCAGAGGTCATGGGTCTTCCAGCAGGACAATGACCCAAAACACACTTCAAAAAGCACTAGAAAATGGTTTGAGAGAAAGCACTGGAGACTTCTAAAGTGGCCAGCAATAGCCCCGTTTATATGGACACCTTTTTTGAATCCGATTGAATTTAATCAGATTATTAGAATTCTACCGAACTGTTTATATGAGCCTCAAATAAAGAGATTCGCGTTTGAAGAAAGGTGTAAACCACCTATTTTAATCGGTTTGAAAATTTAAACGGTTTCATTTGAATCCGATTATTTGACTGTATATATGGGACGTTTTTAATCGGTTTCTGTAAATAAAGAGATTAAAAGTGAAATTTTGTGTCCATGTAAACGGGGCTAATGAGTCCAGACCTGAATCCCATAGAACACCTGTGGAGAGATCTGAAATGGCAGTTTGGAGAAGGCACCCTTCAAATTTCAGGGACCTGGAGCAGTTTGCCAAAGAAGAATGGTCTAAAATTCCAGCAGAGCATTGTAAGAAACTCATTGATGGATACCGGAAGCGGTTGTTCGCAGTTATTTTGTCTAAAGGTTGTGCTACCAAGTATTAGGAGGGTGCCAATACATTTGTCCGGCCCATTTTTGGAGTTTTGTGTAAAATGATAATTGATGTAATCTTTTTTATTCTCTTTTGTGTTTTTTTCATTGCAAGCAAAATAAATGAAGATATTACTACCAAAGCATTCGTAATTGCAATCATTTTCTGGGAGAAATTGAGCATTATCTGACAGAATTGCAGGGGTGCCAATACTTTTGGCCAGCACTGTAGTATGTGTGCTCAATTGCATTATCTTTATGTACCTTAAAATCATACACAAAAACAGAAAAACATTTGAATTGACTTTATTGAGCTAGCTACTTGGCAGTCCTTGGTATCTCTGCTGCGTCATCCTCCAAACATCTTCTATATGGTCCGTTTCGCTATGTTAGCTGTAATGAGCTGGTTGTTCAGCTTCTTCCAGCTGACTGGGTGATATCGCGTTGCACTTCTGTTTTTGTGTATGATTTTAAAGTAGGGGAGAGCCGTGACGAATGAAACACGGGACGTAAGAAACACAGCTATTTTCTCAAAAACAATACACATCTGAAACATCATATGTCGTCAGCACATTCAGCATGCAAGACTTCACAACCCTGTGAAATCTCGTGCCGTGACGTTACTGCGTTCAAACGTTATCTCCGCGAGACTGTTTTTGACATCGGAAAGTAAAATATTACCTACTGGTAGTTTTTTTGTGATCAAAAATCATTGCGTGTTTCATTCGTGCCGACAATGAGGGACGATTGTAACAAACGACACCTTACGTTCAAAGTTAAAAATGAACGTGATTTCTTATCGGATGTGTTAAATTACACCAGTAACTAATAGAATACACTTGTATGTTGATGACCATATGGCAAAATAAATCTAATTTGCTTCACTGTCTTAGAAAATAACCGTTAAGCAAAAAGTGTTTCATTCGTCACGGCTCTCCCCTACATAAAGATAATGCAATTGAGCAATTGTCAGCTCTGTGATGTCGTCATGTAGGAGTGGAAGAGGATTCCAGTGACAACTTGTGACTCTCTAGTGAACTCCATGGCCAAGAGAGGCAGTGCTGGAAAATAATGGTGGCCACACAAAATATTGACACTTTGGGCACAATTTGGACATTTTCACATAGGGGTGTACTCACTTTTGTTGCCAGGGTTAGTTATTGAGTTATTTCGAGGGAACAGCACATTTGCACTGTTATATAAGCTGTACACTGCTTACTTTACGTTGTAGAAAAGTATTATATCTTTAGACATCTCCCATGGAAAGATATAATAAAAAAAGTACATAAATGTTAGGGGTGTACTCACTTTTGTGACATACTGTAAGTGTAAGTAGAAATGTACTTAGTCTATGTTTATAAGTTTCAGTATAAGCCAAGTAGGGGAGAGCCGTGACGAATGAAACACGGGACGTAAGAAACACAGCTATTTTCTCAAAAACAATACACATCTGAAACATCATATGTCGTCAGCACATTCAGCATGCAAGACTTCACAACCCTGTGAAATCTCGTGCCGTGACGTTACTGCGTTCAAACGTTATCTCCGCGAGACTGTTTTTGACATCGGAAAGTAAAATATTACCTACTGGTAGTTTTTTTGTGATCAAAAATCATTGCGTGTTTCATTCGCGCCGACAATGAGGGACGATTGTAACAAACGACACCTTGCGTTCAAAGTTAAAAATGAACGTGATTTCTTATCGGATGTGTTAAATTACACCAGTAACTAATAGAATACACTTGTATGTTGATGATCATATGGCAAAATAAATCTAATTTGCTTCACTGTCTTTGAAAATAACCGTTAAGTAAAACGTGTTTCATTCGTCACGGCTCTCCCCACTTTACTATGCTATTCTATAAGTATATAAAATGTAGTTTATAAAAGTCAACTTCAAGTATACTTCCTCAGTTTTAGTATAAAATAAGTATACTTATAGTAAACTTTAATAAACTTCTTTTTGCTAAGGGTAGCTTTGTTGCTTATGACCTACTCACATCTCATCTCACTGTATTTGGTTTGGTAACGTGTAATATATCATAAAACTGTATTTAAACATGCAGAAAACTTCTGAAGTCTGTTTTACTGCATTGTTAAGCAGTTTAACACTTTTTCGCCTCTTTTCACGGTTGGTGTAAATAGGGTGATCCTAACTGCCAGCCGATATTTTAACCACACTGAATGATAATTTTGCCTTGTGACAACGTTCATAGTCTTTGAAAATCAGAGGTGGAGATAATGGCTCTAGAAAGTAAAAACCCTGTTCTATATTCTTACTGCCTGTACAGTTAACACAGCTGATTTCAGTAATTACCTGATCTACCTGTCTGGTGGCTTCTGTCCTCATAAAGATCAGCTGGTTCAGAAAATGGTTGGGCCTAATATGTGGCAGGTTTTTCACTTTTTTAAAGCCGAGATCTCCACTTCTGCCCAAAATTCTTTGGTATTAGGAACTTACAGACAATATTATTTTCATTTTACTAGATCTTTAATGTCCTGTCAACCATAATATTGAATACTGAACTCACATCAGTATTCACTATTCAGTCTTCTTAAGTCGAAGGTCCATTTGCCAAGTGGCGATGCTCACAAGTGGCCCAGTAGTCTGCTGTCATAATGTTTCATGTGTGAGATCTAACAGGAAATTAGGAACAGGAAATTCCTTATCTTCTTAAGCTGTTTTGAAATTCCACTGACTCAACCAGTAGACCAAACGACAAGCAAAGACAGAGTCTTAAAGGCTTGTTGGATCTTGATACTCATTAATCAAATACAAAACATAACAAAGAAAAGAGGCCGATATGCACTAATGTTTTTTTCATGCTTTAGCTTAATCAAAAAAGGTGAAACTGTTGAGTGCCTGGAGTTGGGTTTTCTTCTTCTTCTTCTTCTTATTCTTATTCTTATTCTTGTTATTGTTATTGTTATTGTTATTGTTATTGTTATTGTTATTATTATTGTTATTATTATTTTAACTATCTTTGGTTCGCATTAGTAAAATCTGAAGTTAATGAAGGTTTTTGATAAGTCATAGCTTGCTTATCAGAGGCCATGCTAGAAGAAAAAAAGCAACTGAACAAAAAAAAACAAAAGTGCAGTGGAGTGCAGTAAGTATATGTGTTACAGGATGTAGTGGTTATTTTGGCTCAGCCGAGTGGGGAGATGAACAGATAGTCAGAGAGGAAGGACGGAGGAGAGGAGAAGAGAGGTAGAATAGCTTTGGCACCCGCCCTCCTCTCGGTCTACTTATCCCCACTTCACTGATGGAGCAGCAGATGAATGGTTCACTAAGCCCTGAGGCACACATCAGTGAATGAGTGTGTGTGCGTGTGTGTGCACATGCGCATATGTTTGTGTGTGTGTGCGCGTGTGTGTGTGTGTGTGTGTGTGTGTGTGTGTGTGTGTGTGTGTGTTTGTGTGTATATGTCAACCCTGACCATTGACCAGTGACAGACAAGTGGACCCAAGGCATTACTAAGCTGACCCTACACATCCGTGATGGGGGCAATTAACAGATGACAATGAACGAGTGACAAAGAAAAGAAGGAGATAGTGAAAGAGGATGAGACAGAAAAAGAGAATGAGAGAGAAAGAGAGAGAGAGAGGATAGAGGGATGAGGTGGGGAAGAGTCCCAGGGGAAAAAGGGAAGGGCGGGTTTTGCGCTGGGGTCCATTAATGATTCAGAAGGGCTGTTGCAGGGCTCCTTTGTGGCTGTTGTTTCCACCGTGTATCCGGTGCTAGGGTAACAGTGAGCTGGCTGTCAGTGTGTGGACACCCCTACTGAACCATCTGCTCCAGGACCTGGAGGGCCTCCTGATCGACCCCAACCCCCCCCAACCCTCACCCCTAACTCCTGTGCTGTAACTGCTGCCTAAGCCCTCTAGTTACTCACTTTCATATCAGTACTCTTTCTCACATGCTTTCACTTCATTTTTTTTACCCTCTGTCGTTTATCATCTTACCATTTTTTCCTGGACTTGGCATCTGTGACTTGACTCCTAGTGTTTGTAGGTACTCTCTGTTTTCTCCTTTTTTATCCCCTTTATGAACCAGGTTCTCTGTATATACTTAAAAACTTTTAGGCCTTCTTGCGTCCTCTCCTTCCTCTTAGTCTATGTCACTTCTCCCTGTGGGCCACAAGAACCATAAGAGCAGGTGTGTAATGATGTGTGGACCCCTGAAACACCACTTTTACTTCCCCTAGTTTTCATCCTCCTCATCAAATTGGATCTCTCTCTCTCTCTCTCTCTCTCTTTCTCTCTCTCTCTCTCTTTCTCTTTGAAAAATGGGTATTTTGGGTATGTCACTCACTCTTTATCTCTTTCCTTCCATCTCCCAGGTGAAAAGTCATCTCGTGATGAGCAGGTAGCATGCGCCATGTTGGCGACGCAACTGGATAACTTCCTGGGTGGAGACCCCGTCCAGCACCGCCACGTTCAGGGTTACGAGTCGCCGGAGTTCATGACCCTTTTCCCCCGGGGGGTCAGCTATAAGGTGAGACAGGACTGTAGTCAGCAGCCGCCTTACACTATAGGAACTCTATGGTGTGTACATCTTTCTGTTTCTGCCTGTTTAGATGTGAGTCATGTTTGCTTGACTATTAAGCAGTCTCAACACAAACAAAAAGCACCAACAACAACCAACTTTTATTTTAATTCATAAAAAAGAACTAACATACTAATCATACGATAAACTAGCATCATACAGACTAGTATACTTCAAAAACAACTGGTCCATTAAGTTGGCACCATGTAGAAGCTATAAAATACTACAATACCTTTTTAAAACACACTCCATCTTCTAACAGTGACAAACATTCTCCTAATGGTCCCAGTGGTGAATGTTGCAATGCTGTCACGCATGTCACAGATTATGTTTCCTACAAGCATGGTGTGGACATGAACTGGACACAGTGTGTAATTAAGCTAAGGCAGGTTATGGAACAGATGGCGGAAGCCATTTGAGGGGTTGGTTTACACTTTTTGGACAGTGTGAACTACCTTTAGCATGAGCAGTGTTGTAGTAAAGGCTCTTCGGAAAAACAAACACACCTGTGACAATATACATGATAATGGATGAAAACATTTGTTGTTTTTGACCCCAAGACTTGTGTAATAGCTTGGATACGTGTATAATAGTGTGCATGATAGTGTGGATAAGTGAAAAGTAATAGTGACAGTACCGTAAAATGTAAAGGTGAAATTTGAAATTGTATAAGCACCCCTCTATGTCTAAGATTCAACAGAAAGAAAGTCTTACTGGTAAAGAATCAGAATATGATGCTTTTGCAGCCTCTTTGAGCAATGACTGACATTCACACATTTCTTTTGTCATCTTCTCGCCCTTCTTGCTTAGTCACATGGGTCTTTTTTTCTGTGAGTTTGTTGGTTTTAATGGCCCAACCCTCTCTCACATGTTTCACATGCAGAGGTATTTTCAACCCAAAAAGAGTGTATCTTTTACGACAGGATAGAAAATTCATGCTTCCCAGATACTTTAATGGTTTTCTGAGTTTTTCATAATCAGTGTATTTCGTCTGGTGCTTGTTAGTGCATGTTTTGAATTATTTATGGGCTTAGGTTTGTGTGTTATGGTATGTGACTCTGTTACACCTGGGTTAGAAGCTTTTTCTGTCAGATAAAAAAAAAAACATGTTTTAGTATGATCCATATTTAATTCCATATATTGGAAGATTATAAAGCAGAAACCTGTGAAATGATTTACTTATATGATATCCTGTCAGAGTTTAATAAATGAATTTAATTAGCATTAAAATGTGTGATATATGTATTTTTTAGCAGTCCAAACTACATCTCCCACTCTTTTTTTCCTTGCCTTTTTCCTTTTCTTCTACCAGGAAGGAGGAGTAGAATCTGGTTTTAGGAGAGCTCAGTCAGGCTCAGGTCCCATCCAGAGGTTGTACCAGATTAAAGGCAAGAGGAACATCCGAGCCAAAGAGGTGGAGCTGAGCTGGGGCAGCTTCAACAAAGGCGACTGCTTCATCCTGGACCTGGGGAATGTAAGGATTCCAGAGAGCACATTTAGACCATCATTACTGAAAGAATTCCTGCATTCATGCCTCATTAGAGTCGCAGGCAGATGCTGCATAGTCATATGGCTGCATGAATGTAACCATAGAATTGGAAGTAATTTTTCAGTTCTTCTAACAATGACATTCCAAACATCTATTCTGGGCATGCCACCTAAAGTTAGCAGCAGACTTCCCAATTTTTATCACAGATTCTGTTACAATGAAGTGTTCGGGCCATATCCTATATAGTCCAGCATAATCAGAGGCAGTCACAGTTCTTAGTCCTTACATGAGACATCATGCTTGTTGGGAGATGGATTTGAACCTGAAACAATCTTTTCCACTGTCGACACAATTCAGATGGAATCAAACATGTTTGATTGGGACCAGTCTGTTTTATGTTGTCAGGGTTTAAAAGTGTGATATGCATGCAAGTCTTTTGTATTTCTACTTTAGTCTTTATGTTTGGGTTTACAACAGACTCAAAAATGTATCCAAACCAGTCCGTAGACTGATGTACTCAGTTGCATTCTAATCGTAAAAGACTAAACAAATTGGGGGGTCAGCTCCTAGATTTAGAAACAGGCATGTGGACATTTCTACAATGCCAGGCCACCAGTCATAACATGCAGATACATCTTTTTGTCAACAGAAAATTACTTCAACATACAGCAAAATTTATTAAAAATGTATCAATTTGTTTCCGCCTTTATTGCTTATAGACCATCGTGTCCTGGATCGGCTCTCAGGCAAACATCTTCGAAAAGCAGAAAGTGCGAGAGATTGCCACGCTGATCCGTGACACGGAGCGACACGGCAAAGCCCAGATCACCAACATCACGGAGGGAGAGGAGACGCCAGAGATGCTGGAGGTGATCTTGGTGAAACCTCAGTCTTTTGTAGATAACCTCTCCGCACTTGGCTTTATGTCAGTCTGTCCGCAAACACACTACTTGCCAGTCTCTCCTCATCGTACCACACTGTGTTTCACATCAAGGAAGGAGAAATGTTTTACACAAAAATAGGATTTATTCTTAACATCCAGTTAAAAGGTCTGCATGATATTATGTATCAGTAGCAACCCAAGGTGTCAAAAAAAAACATGTGATCCGGCTCTATTTTAGCCCCATAGCAGTCAAAGAGGCTTTAGTGTAGCTTGCAGTATCTGAAGGTGCATTGTCATGCATCAAAATCATCTTGTTGCGAAACCGCACGACTCTTCCTCTTTTACCACAGGATGAAGTTGATCTGCAGGAGCTCAACATAGGGCGCATTTGAGTCTATAATGCTGAGCAAACGTGGACAGGCCAGATGGTTGGAGCTCTGGGTGGCTGACTCCTGGGCAGTCTGCACCCTCTAGACTAAGATGGCAGTTGTAATAGATGCTGCAACATAAATTAAATCTGTTGTGTAGGACTAGGTGTTGATATCCCAGTAGATACCTAAGGCACCGACGTAGATTAGATTAGATTCAACTTTAACTGTCATTATACATGTATAAATACACCTAAAAAAAAGCACACCCCTCATAAATGCATGGTTCATACATGAGCTAATTAGTAAAATCACCTGTCTTAGGTGCACAGGCAGAATAATAGGCAGAATCAATACATAGACAACAGTTTTTCCTCTGTAAAGGTGGGACGGGAGGATGTCATATGTCATGAATATGGCAGTGTTCTGTGTGAGTGTATGAGTGTGTGTGAGTGTGTGTGCGTGCGTGCGTGCGTGTGTGTGTGCGTGCGTGCGTTTTATGTATGCTGTCTTGCCTGACAGTCATGTCATGTTCATGGCCTGTATTTGTGTCTTGCCAACTTCGACTGACAGGTGCTGGGCCCAGTGCCAGAGCTGAAAGAAAGCACACCAGAGGAGGACAGCAAAGCAGACGCTCTGCCCGCCTCCCTCTACAAGGTACTTCTGTGCACAACTCCACTTAGCTAACCGCTCTACACTGTAGATGCTGAGGGTGTTCTGGAATAGTTAAGATGGTTCAGTGACTGAGAATGTCACGTAGCTGTTGGCTGTGGTTCAACATGGTGGGTAGTCGTCACACAGTACTTAAAGGGGTCCTTCCGTCAAAAACCACTTTTAGTAGCTCTATTTACAATGTGGTGGGTCACAACAAGCAGTATATGCACGCAGCATACCAAGACGTGAAATTCGATCCTCATGGTTTTACTGGTCATTGAAGGGTCGAGCTAACCAAAACGAGCGGATCAGAGCATGCTAAATTTTCAAAGAATATGCAGTTTATCTGAATGATTTCATTCAAGTCTATGAATGAATTCATTCAAGTCCAGGGTCTCCTTAAAGCTGGAGATGTTCCTGGGTTAGAAGGGCTTTATTATTGCCCATGGCGAAAATAGAATATGATAATTTATGTTCTCGTAGGTGTCTGATGCGACAGGGTCGATGAAGCTGACCAAAGTCTCAGAGAAAAGCCCATTTGCCAAGGAGCTGCTGCTGCGCGACGACTGCTTTATTCTGGACAACGGAAGCAATGGGAAAATATTCGTGTGGAAAGGTGAGTGGAAAGTGTTTGTAAAGACCTCCCTCCACACACTGCACTGAGATTTTGCACATTTACAAACCTGATTGAAAATATCAGGCTAATGCTTTATGCAGTTTGTTACATATGTAAAAAAAAACAGTGGCAGCAGATGGCTCTGGAGGGTTTTTTTTTTTTTTTAACAAATTTTGATTGACAGGAAGCGGAGCCAATGCTGAGGAGAAGCGGGAAGCATTGAGGATGGCTGATGACTTCATCCAGCAAATGAACTACGAAAGAATGAAAACTCAGGTTAGTGTAAGCTGGTTTTCTATGAAAAGCATTCCATTGGCTCTGTGCTGTGCCTAATTGGCTCTGTGCTGTGCCACTATGCAGATCTTGAAATCATTGTAGACTGAGTGCACTTTCTAAACAACTTGTGCCAACTGCACTGCAAAGTCAGTAACATTACCATTGGAATAAAAAGTTATTGTATCATCAAAGTTCTAACGTTAAACATGTCAATTTAACAGCCACTGTAGGCTAATAATATCCGTAACTGACATTTTTGTTGTGCATGTTACGCATAGCTGCTAACGACGATTTTAGCCTGCTGTAGGCATGCAAAAGTCTAGTTGTCATTAACGTTGTTATGGGACTCATTTCATATTGAACTTGACTTTGTAACTTACAGGTTTCTTTGAAAAGTAGCTCCTTATGTCCACCTTCTTTTTAGCTGCCATCGCTCGCCACTCGCCATTTTACGCTTTGGACAAGTTCTGTTTCTAGGTGCTGCCAACACCAAACCTCACAGAGTCTCACGTGAAAGCAGGGCACAGCCAATCACATTGACCATATGTGTTTAACCATTAACCATTTCTGCACCGTCTGGTGATAAGACATTGACAGTTTTTTTTTTTTTTTGAGGGGCTTAAATTATGGGGACATATCAGTGATTGCTGGATATTGGTGGGGACATGTCCCCTCCGTTCATGCCAATTCTACGCCCTTGCTAAGATGTAGTAGTAGTAGAAGTATAGTATTGTTGAATTTGAAGTATTTAATACTCTGCTCTGGTGGCATTTAGCTACATAAGATTTCCAAATATTTGCCTCAGAAAGACATAAATACTGAACAAGATTTTTCTTCTAAAATATGCTAATGTAGCCATGTTTATTTCAGACGTCTGCTTTCACACCATAAACAGCCAGTCATGGCTTTTTAAGCGTGCAGGTGTGTCCATAGCTACCTCATTGTATTTACTGTGTCTTACCTGCAGGTGGAAATCCTCCCCCAGGGCAGAGAGACGGTCATGTTCAAGCAGTTCTTCCACAACTGGAACTAAAGCCATGCGTGGCTGCACAACAACCCAAGCATATATTGCACTCACTCAAAACGTTAAATCATGTCAAAGTAATACTATCAGCATTTCAGCTGTTGTCACTGGTACCATATGAGTAAATTGTGTCAGCAAAAAGCCCAAATTAAATTTGGGTTTGCAATATATGTATATATTGAGAGGGAGCAGAGACAACAGTTATGTGAACATATTGGCAATTGTTATATTGTCAAGCTGAAGCTCAGTGCAGTTGAGGTACACTGAGCTACACTAATGTGTTGCCACGGTAACAATACAGCAACTGCCTGACTCTGCTAAGCTGCCACTCACCTACACAGTTATCAATCAAAGATTGTTGTTGTTGTTGTTGTTCAGGTTATTGAAACAGCTTACTGCATTAAAGCCAAGAATATTTCACACAGCTGATGGCAATGCCTGTTATTTTTCTATCATAACCCTTTCTAGACTGGTTTTTGTTTGTTTGTTTAATAGTGGGAGGTACTTTTAGTGTGCAGATTTAATATGCAGATTTAATTTATATTTAGTGATATGGGAAATCTTTATAGGTGACCAAGAAATCTCTGGTAGAGTAATTGAGGAATGAAGGAGTGGCTTTCATTTACCTTTGTACACCTTTACATTCACCTTAACCAGAGGAATGGCCACATAGGCATTCTTTAATATGTTATCAAGGCTATGCTGATAAACTTCACCCAATAATCATTTAAGACAGGAACAACCATACAAACATCTATACTGTATCTTAGCTTCTGGGCTGTTTATCTGTGATGGCAACCAGATTTGTTTCACAGTCAAATCCAGTGTCATCAAAGCCAGACCTTTGTAATGTTAATGTGGGTATTACAAAAGGGAAAGTACAAGAAAGGTTATGAGAATTGAGTAGATGAGTAATAGTTTACTTTAATAGGAAACTGTGGGGTGTGATAGGGAATCACTGCCTTACCTTAAAGGGTTTGTCTGTTTGTTTAATTTAATTCATGTTGTCGGAGATATACCCCCCTAAAAAATTTGAGCTGACTAAACAGTTAGTAGATGTGTACTAATGAGGACACTGTAATTCTGGTACACTAAGGAGAATATTCATCTTCACATTTGAGGGGGTGACAACATTTCACACCTCAATTGTCCTTGAAGTTTTTTCTTTCTTCAGTCCATTGTAGATACTCACCTTTCATTTATTTCCTTATCGAGGCAATACACTGCCCTGTCCTCTGGTAACGTCACAGGTTAATCTCAGGCACCTGAAGAATGTTACACTTAGCACACTCTTGGGCCTTGTACCCTGTATCACTGTATCCATGGCGATAGTATTTAAAATCTCCAGCAGAGTTATTTAGGTCAATGTAAGGTGGGAGTGGCTTTCATTTACCTTTATACAGCTTAATGTTACCTGAAGTAGGTGCCACGTAACCATTCTTTAACATATCTATAAAGCCATGCCCATACTTGTAAACTTATACCATGAATCATACAGGAGATATCATCTTTTTCATATGGACTACACAAGACTAGACTCATCACATGAGGATCTCCTCAATTATTTAGACATTTTTAGACTGTCAGTCCATATAGTACTTGCTCGTGTTAACGAAGGAGATGGGGTAAATATTGTTTCCAATATTAGTGACTTCATGTCATGCCAGTATATTGTTGGACGTGTGCCTACAGGGGCGGGACTGTTTATGTGGCATAGCAGTCACATTTGTTTCCTGGTAAAATCCAGTATTGTCAAGCAAGCACGTGTCTCCAACTAGTCACACCTTAGTACTAAATACATGATGACACAGATTTGAATTGAGTGAGCATTGTGTAATGTTAATGTGGGAATATATACAGACAAATTAGAGGAAAGGTTATGAGAATTACGCACGTAGATGAGTAATAGTTTATTTTAGTAGGGACTTTAGTGGGTGTGTGTTAGGGAATCACTGCCTTATCTTTACAGTGTTTCTATGTTTGTTTAATTGTGGGATGTATTTTATTTAAAGGTATCTTATTTGATTTTATGTAATGAGAATTAAACAAGATGGTAAAAACCATACATACATACCTTACATACCACGAGTGAAAACATCATTATTTACAGAGCACTTGTATTAATCATGTGGGATGTTTTTTTATAGCCATGGAACTGTTTCTACTATTGGATAATTACTAGATATTGGATATTAAATTAAATTGTGTGGGAGTTTTTTAAATGGGAATTTTTCTATTATGCAACAAAGACAATTTAAGTCAATCTATCAATCTAAATGTAACTTTTTTGCATCATCATCAACACAGGAGTAGCTGTTGTTGCTGTTCCAGTAGTAGGAGAATTAGTAGGGATAGTGATTTTGGCCAAAAGCACCATTTCAGTTACTCCATGTTATGGTAGTGTGCTATTCGTAGGACGCCTGCAGAGGGGCTGGGGTGTTAATGTAGTGTAGCAACCAGATTTGTTTCTTGGTCGAATCCAGCACCCACCTAAGGTGTCCACCCAACTGGTGACACATCAGTAGCGACTGGTACTTATGACAAAAGCGGTAGGCACTCTGTAATGTTAATGTGAACACTATAATATGAATTAGAAGAAAGGAGTAGATGAGCAATTGTTTACTTTAGTAGGGAGCTATGGGGTGTGTCAGGGAATCACCAGCGTGTCAGTCTGGAGAGGCATCGGGTGAATCACAGTCAACCAGCATTAGCGTTCTGCAGGAGACTGAAAGTCTGGAAGATGCACACACGCACACAAACACACACACACATGCCTGGTATGCCAGCCAAAAGGGCCAGGGTGGAGCCAGTTTTTATGTTTAAGTATTTTTGCTTTTTATTGTTGTTGTTAAAGATATGATGGATATAAAAATGCATGTGGCACATGGCAACTTTCAAAAAAATGATTACATCCTGTAAGCCTAAAAACTATAACCAATTTTCGGCCAAAGTTCTTTCAGCAATAAAACTTAGTAACAAACAGATCTGAAAAGTTCTGAACAGTAGCCATGAATCCATGTTTAGACATTCTGATTCTAATGCAACTACAAAAAAAAACATGCTTTGAAATAAAACAAATAAATAAAACTAATGCCTATGTGTAGGTTTGCTGTGTCAGAGTGCCTTTTAGATTGATCTGAGAGTGCAGACCTACACATAGGCATGCATTTTAGTTGAAATCAGTTTTCAGTAGTTTTAGTTAAGTTCAATTGCAAAATATAGCCCACGTTATTACTTGCTATATTGCAAAGGTCATGTATCAGCAACAGAAATATAAAAAGAATAAAACTTTACTACTGCTCGATAATTAACATAATTAGATGAGAATGTATCCATGAGGCATGTACGTCAGCAACAGAAAATTCCGTCAACTACTTACTGCAAGCCATATATTGCTGGTGATACCAATCTCAGAGGGCCTCTGCCCGTAATTGGTATCTTGTGAGATAGACAGTAAACCATCATTACATAGTAAACCTAACGTGTTGCTTCTGAGTCCAAAGATCAGATTGTTGGTGGTATAAAAGCGTCAGGTGCGCAGATCTACCTGTCCAGTCTTACCACCATCTGTGACCAAACACACTCCCTTCATACCGGTAGGCAAACTTCATATGCATTTATTTATTAATATGATTTTAGCATTTAATATAGGCATGTGACTCGTCACATAATGTTGTCAAGCGCATAGCTTGTCAATAGTAATACTTGGCCTATATCAATATATTTAAAAATTAATTTTATCTTGCTTTCTCTTGGAATAAAATTAAAAATTATTCTGAGGGAAACTAATTTTGTTTTTTCTCTACTGTCATAGGAGTACCTCACCCACGTTACTGTCCAAGATGACGAGCATTCTTAAATCTCACAGTAAGCATGCGTCCAAACATTTAATGTTTTAACACATTTGCAGTTTTAAACACTTTTAAAATATGCTATCACTTTTAAATATGAATTAGTAGGTGGGAGAAATTTGCTTACAATGAACTACTGATTGTGATAATAGTTTATTTTGCGGGAGAGAAAAGGAGTTCCCCATAGGCATGCAGTATGCGAGTGTCTGAGAGGTAGTTTACGATAATAAAGATAATTAGGCAAATTTATACATTTATTCATCTGTGCACTGTCATTTATAGAGCAAAATGGGTGCTGCAACAATATTCTGTATAATAGTGTATAATATATTTTGGGTTTAGGGTTATCTGTAGGTCACACTTAATTTCGAGGGGACACTGTTACATTTGAGGAGAAGGGGATTTGGGGAGAGTTAGGAAGTTTCAGAACTGTTAGATGACTGCTTGTTTAGAACTGCGGTCCACAAGTAAAGTCTGTTAACTTTGGCCGGCCTTGAGAAAGTTTTGTGTCCCTCAGTCATTACATTACATTACATCACACAAAGTGACTTACAAAAAGGATCAGACTAGTGATGTCAAAATCAGACTGGACCAGATGTAAAAATTAGTCCTACATAACCAGAAGCCAGAATAACAAGGTTGCATTTGTTTTCCCAAATCCCAAATGGAATTTATTTAGGCTTATCTATTTATTTTCAGGTATGCTCTGGTCATTTATTATGCTGTGGAATATATTAATTATGCCTCTGAATATTACTACCCTTTGCAAGTTATACTTATATATTTTCCCCTAAAATGTTTGTTTAATTTAAAAAAAATTGCCAAGTATTTTTGTTTCCAATATGGTGTTTTAGTAAAGTGCATCACTTAAGAAAAAAAAAGCATCTACCTCATATCTCATAAGCTTAACATACATATATACATACACACACAAACATAGAATGAGAGTGGTGAATTAATGAGCTTCTTGCTTTCGACAGAGTTGGAGCAGAGGCTGCGAAAGGATGGCGGTGCCCAGAGTAGCTCTGTGGGAGGAGGGGTACGCTTTAAAGGCCTTGGCGAGGACATGACCGGCTACAGCTCTGCTCCTACCAAACCCTACAGTGGCAGTCCACACTCCTCACAGACAGTACAGGTACTCCTCAACACACTCCTCAACCTCCTCCAACACACACACACACGTACACACACACGCACACACATGCACACACATGCACTCACACACACACACACACACACACACACACACACACACACACACACACACACACACACACACACACACACACACACACACTCATGCACTCACGCAGTCACGCACATACACTTATAGCTGGCCCAGGCATAGAATATCATATATTTTTGTGAGTGTGTGTCAGTCAGTGCATACATACATTTTTGGTGTTGTGTGTGTGTGTGTGTGTGTGTGTGTGTGTGTGTGTGTGTGTGTGTGTGTGTGTGTGTATGTGTGTTTGTGCGTGCATGCATGCATGCATGTGTGCGTGCATATATGTGTGTGTCTGTGTGTTCGTGTGTGTGTGTGTGTGTGTGTGTGTGTGTGTGTGTGTGTGTGTGTATGTGTATGTGTGTGTGTGTGTGTGTATATATATATATATATATACATATATATATATATATATATATATATATACTTGTACACTTGTACCTGTTTGTTCATGTGTGTGTTTCTCTGTCTGTCAGAACAAACACAGGCAGCACAGCCTGAGGGACCTGCGGAGCCTGGAGGAATGTGTTCGCTTCCTAAACCACTGGAAGGAGCAGGTGGACCAGGTCTGCAAGGTACAGCATCATTTTAACCATCCAGTCCTGGCATAGATTGGGTTAATATGGATGTAAATAGATCACTTGAGAGATACATTGTGATGAGAAAAAATTGAAATGTAATTTACATGTGTGTTACATATTTCATTATCTGACAAGAAGGTGATGATAGATAGATAGATAGATAGATAGATAGATAGATAGATAGATAGATAGATAGATAGATAGATAGATAGATAGATAGATAGATAGATAGATCTAGGAGATGTATGGATGGATGGTGTAGTAGATAGACTGATAAACAGATAGATAGGCAGGGAAGATTGCTCTTTTCATTGGTCCTCACCCTGATGGTATTGGAGTAGTTACAAGCATCATCTGCGTGGGGTTAAAAGGTTAGGGGCATATGCTGGATTTTGGTTTCCTGTTTCTGCTTCCTGCTTAACCATAGCTGTTTAATGGTTGACAATAGGGACAACTATCCAACAGACATGTAGTTGGCATAGGTATATGGGCTTGTTAAAGCAATAGTTTTTGAAGGTTTTTGGAGTCTAAGACCAAACGCTTCAACTTGATGTTATTTTACTGACTGGAATGACGCAGGCCACACCGTTTATGACAGTAGAACAGTTGGTGTTATAAGTCATAACATTTTATAGGTTTCTGCAAAGGTAAACACACTCTAGTTATCTGTGATTTTGTAGACTCAATGCACTCTGTCAGCAAAACAGATCTCAGGAAGATATGAAATTGTTTCAGGATGGCAAGGTAGCAATTGGATAACTGCTTATAATATGCTACATAAACAGCTTCATGACTAAAAAAGGAAATGTAACCAGTTTTCTAACATTGAGATTTATTGCAATACAAATTTCCTAAATGATAACGGCTTCAAACATGTGCAAACTGTTTGATTACATTGTACCATGACCAGTATATCAAAATAATTGTTGTTTATAGAGGTGTTTGTCTCTGAAATGCATAGTGTTGATCGGGCCATCGTAATCAGGTTGATCAGAGTGAGATGTCATGCTTAGACCTTCGTGCGAGCAGCCACTTCTTTATTGCCGTAGTTTTGATAAGCCATGTGCCTTTCTTTACTATCAGTCCATCACGGAGTCTAATTGGGGGCAAGGAGCAGTGATAAAGAGAACGCAAAGTCACTTTATGACTTACCGTAATCTGCTCAGCACATATCCCAGGGTCATTAACTCATGGAAACAGAAGGAGGAACAGAGAGGGGGGAAAGAAGGGGGAAAATGATGTCAGAAAAAAAAGTGAGAGAGAAGAATTAGATATATGACAGATTGTCAAACGGCTTGGCAGAGGTTGCAGTCATAACCTTACTGTATTAGCTTTCTGTAAGACATTGGCAAGACTGTGTTATTTGGTCATAAAACTATAAAAATATCTGGCTTGAGTAAACTGTAGTTAGAGCTTCTGTTAAGCACACAAATTCATTTTCACATCAGAGATTTATGGGACACATTATTACGAAAAAACAGCTTGTAGTATAGAAATGTACTATTAATTAAAGTACTTCTGTTTCACACCCACTTTCTGGTGAATCATATATTGAATATAGTTGTATTTTGTCACTTGCAAATTGCAAGTGTTACAAGTCACTTGTTCAAAAAAAACATAGAACTATACCCAATATAAGATTTGATAATTTATACCTTTCATACAATTTCGAAATGCTACTAATGCAGCCAGAGGGGACTGATAAGAACCGCTGTAGGCATACTTGGTGTCATGAGTATGATCTCTGTTACTCCACAGAGACGTGATACAGCAGACACAGCCCATAGCAGTTTCAATGTCAGTGTTACGACACTGGGTGGGTGTCACTGGCACATTACGAGTGAGTCGAGGGGCTAAGGTGTGGAGGGTGTGATTGTAGGACGAGGTCAGTCAGTCAGATGTAAGATATTTGTGGTGATATAACACTCTTTCTGATAGATGGCGATAAGATGAGCCTTTACATTGTTTTTACAAGTGCTGCTCTATACTGTTCTGGGTTAACACATCTGTTTTATGGATGTGTACATTAGGGCATGGTTTTTATAGGTACATGGTGGACCTGTTCTGCTGGTGGCATGTTTACTGTGCAACTGTACAGAGATAACTAGTGTCCTAAGGGTCTTTTCAGTTTATTTTTTAGTGGTGAATGGCACAACATTTGACCAAAGCAGTAACTAAATGACACTTAAGCACTGAATTTATGCTGATTTAACTAATTAATCAAGTAAAAAGAACATTGAAAACGTGTTCAGTGATGATGGTGGGTTGTGTGTCTTTGTCACAGTCGGGACACCAAGAGGCAACCAAAGCCAAAGCCAAGATGGACTCCCGCACTGTGCGCAGCCTGGAAGAGAGCCGCAAGCTGATCACGGAGTGGGCCAAAGAGCTCAATAACGTGGACATGGTGAGGCAAATTCTATATTTTTGGCCTTTTTGCCTTTATTTCACAGGACAGCAAAAATACAGCAAAGATACAGGAAGTAAATTGAAGAGAGAGAGATAAGGTATATTTGGAAAATGGCCACAGTCAGGCTATATTGGAACCAGGGTCCCCATAGGCACATGCCTGTTTGAGGTATGGGTGCTGTAGCCAGCTGTGCCACAGTATCTCCACACTGTAAACCCGGATAAGTTAATACAACTCAAAACTTTTGATGTAACTGATTACGTCAATAGTTTTGAGTACATTTAACTATATATTTTAATTAAAGTTAATTTAAAAGTTTAAGTACATGAATTTTGTACTTAAACTTTTAAAGTTCACTTTAATTAAAATATATAGTTAATGTACTCAAAACTATTGACGTAATCAGTTACATCAAAAGTTTTGAGTTGTATTGACAATCCGGTTTTACAGTGCATGGTGAGGAATTCCAGGTAGAAACAGAGACTCAGTGACAGTGTAAACTTAATCCCTGATTGTACTGCACGCTATGCTGACCACACAACAACAGACTGGCCTGTGTCAGGTCTTTTAATCTAGTGGAGAGTGGGTGCGCACATCTAAGTAGTTTGTCGGCAGGTGCAAGACAAAAGTGTCAGACAATGTAAAGATGTGGGTCTGCACACTGCCTCGTTTGCTCCAAAAGTTAAACTTTATTTATTATCATATATGCCTGATGAAGATCCACAAGGATCGAAACGTTGCATTTTAAAGTAATAAAGTTTAACTTTTGGAGCAAACGAGGCAGTGTGCAGACCCAGGTCTTTTAATCTAAACAATAAATAACCATTCATCCAGTGTTTATTGGTTTGAACTTGTATATCACTTTTTACATCCCGTAGAGTGACCCAATACACTTTGCAATTCAGTGCCTCACACGTACTCATTCACACATATATCAGTGGTGGAAAGCTGGCATGCAAGGTGCCAACGAGCACATTGGGAGCATGATGGGATTCAATGTCTTGCTCAGGGACACTTTCACCTAGTTACAAGGAACTGGAGCTAAACCAGCCACCCTCTGATTGCTTGTGGACTCCTTTACATCCTGAGCTACTGTTGCCCCAAGCAAACAACTGTCTTTAGTTGTTTGATGCGGGCTCGCCATGAACTGGGGCAAACTACTGCCACATCATACAGACGTTCAACGTGTTCAATTTAGTGTAGCTGCTAATTGAATGGCATGTGTTACTATAGTTGTAAATCACTGTGATATGTCTTTTATTCAGCTGTCCAACGACAGCCCCTGGATGCAAGAGCAGAAGAATGATTTGGAAAAGGTTGAGGAAGAAGAGAAGGAGGAGGAAGGGGGGGAGCATCAGCTCCTTGAAAAGAAGGTCACAGAGTGGGCTGAGGACCTGAAAATCATGTCAGAGGTAAGACTCTTGAGTAGTACATGAGACAAAACATAAGGCACAAGATAGATAAGAAGACAAAAATGAGTGCTGTCTAACCTTGTATGGTTGTATGTGTACAGAAATGCGGCATGTTGGGAGAGGAGCTGGGTCCAACCCTGAGGTTCTTGGGTCTGAGGAAGAAAAAGCTGGCTAGTCTGATGCCCCTGCTAGAGTTCATCACCTGGTCTCTCCTCAAGGAGGACTGCAAGGTAAAGATCCCTTCCCTAAAGCCCCACCCTGCTACCCTATATTCTGACTAATTGCAGTAAAGATAGGTAAAGGGTTAAGAGAGCAGTGCTGGCAGGAGAGAAGATGGGTGGGGGTGGATTAAGATGGAGGGTAATGTTAAGCAGTGCTAAACAGTAGGCCGGTTGCCATAACGATAAAATCTTACCCTGCACCTTTGGACCAAACGTGTCTGTTCATGGTCTAATGAAATTACACAAGCCATCTACTGGCAGAGTACCAGGTTTCTTTTTAGGCTTACTAAAAAATGTACCCACATTTAATGGAGCTTGATCTTTTATCTTTTATATCTTAGTCTTCTTTTATTTTTCTGGATTAAGGGTGGTGTGTTGAATGTCTAAATTCGTTGATGCTTATGTAAGACTATGTTTGGGTGAATTTCCTTTAAAAACCTTCAGTTTGGAAATGCAGAAACAAATAATGTAGATGTCGTACATAAATGATTGTTGTTGTCTCTCAACACTAATAGTCAATACAGTGAACAAGTTGTAATAACCTTGATTTTAGCATTAATTACCAATGCAGCTGTAATGCTGTTTATTAGGTGTTGTATGATTGACAGGTGTCTCTGTAGAAGGAACTTGACCTCAAATCTGGAGATAAGAGAGTACTGTCTTCTGGGTCACGGGAACATATAGGAACATATTAACTTCATGTTAACTGTATTGCCTGCTAGTTGCGTCATATGTGGCAAAAGATACATGGTGTACCCTAGAGTATTACAAGAACAAAGGCACACCCAGATATCCAGAAATTATAGCTGCACCCTTCCATTAATAATTTCACCAGTCTGTTACCCAAACGTAGTTCAAGAGCGGCCGGTTAACCTTGGAAACTTTGTCCCTAAAATAAATTTCAGAAGAAAATTAGGAAGTGCCTCCCTTTATGGTTTCCATTTTCCTTCTATAGGGTATGCCCCAGCTGTGGTTGTCAGCTAAGCAACGCAAATGGGAGGCGGGTACTTTGAGATACATCCCAAATTCAGGTAAATGTTATTGTATGGTTTAGTCTTGCCTAAAGTCATTTAAAAAAAAAAACATTTATTTGAAATAAAAGTGAAGTTATGTCACACTAATAAATAAACTTAATCTTGCAGTGTGGAGCTGGATCTGCAGTGCTGCATGTAAGTATGCAATGTTGACTGCTTAAAAAATGTAACTAAACAAACAAAGAAGAAAATAATATTTTACTCGGCACACGGCAAAAAATACATGTATTTAATTTCTGCCATGGCTCCTTTCTCCTATAGCTAATGTTACTCTGGATCCCATGACCAACCACCCCTGGCTGCTGGTCTCTGACGACCAGAGGAAGGTGATGGAGTCCCACACAGAGGCCGACCTGCCCTACAGTCCCCAGCGCTACGACGGCTGGCCCTGCGTGCTGGGCTGGGAGGGTTACATGAGCGGCCGCCATTACTGGGAAGTCGACCTGGCCAACGACGGCTACTGGAGGGTGGGCGTCACCACCGGCTCCTCCAAGAGGCACGGCCGCTTCCCCATGTGCCCCGGTAAGGGGTACTGGACCCTGTGGCGCAGCACGCGGCAGTTCTATGCCTGCACCAAGCCCGAGACCCAGCTGCCCCTGGAGCTGGTGCCGCGCCGCCTGGGTGTCTACCTTGATTACGAGGAGGGCCAGATCTCGTTCTACAACGCGGAGAACCGCTCGCACATCTTCACCTTCAAGGGCCACTTCCGCGACAAGCTCTACCCTCTCTTCGCGCCATTGGATGGCAGAACCCTCATCACCATCAGAGATCCTAGTCAGTGAGAAACATGAAGCTACAAGAAAATAGAACCTTTGCCTAGAACCTCTTAAGAATAGGTGCGTTTGAGATAACCAGGGGGGTCTAAAGTTTAAAACGTAGAAAAAAAACTCCTACATACTGTGCAGAATGAGGAACGAAACATTGTTTTGAATAGTTGCTTGCAAAATGAACAGTGTTTGGGTGTTTTTTCTTTGGTTTTTGAAACTTGTACAGATGACACTCTTCATGGCACTATAATCACTCCCAACATAGTTGGAACTAGGGGCACTTTGGGTCTGCCAACCTGTTTATGCTGCTGCAGTTGTATAAAGGCGCTAAAGACAGAGAAATTAAGAGGATAAATGGATAAATTAAAAAACAGCACTTGACCAACCGTAATCATTGAGCAAATTTGTAGTTATACAAGTTATAAATTCAAAATGTCCCAAATGTACCCATATGTATATTCTATTGCACAAGACTGCTGGAGAAAAGTAATGCAAACTCAAGCATTGTCACTAAACTGCACAATTGCCAAATGCCTATTTTATCTTTATATTTATCAATATTTAATGTTTGTCCTTTTATAGATATGTATATATATATATGTGTGTGTGTGTGTATTCTGCACTTTTAAACTGTAAATAAGTAAATAACTTCAATATGTAGGTATTACATACTTAACTTCTATGGTCAATTAGGACATACAGTCCTCCTGATGTATCAAGTAATGTGATTTCAACACAGTAATATTCTGTAGAAAACCCTGATGCCAAAAAGGTAATATGTTAAGCAGAGTCTTTCTTTGGCTGCTCATGCTTTGATGCTCTCCTCCTTTATTTGTTCTCCTTTGTTTTCTTCGTGTTGACTGATGCAGGGGGAAAGGAATCATGAGTAAAGTATAAATGTATTCAGTGCTTCAAAAAGGATGACATTGTACTGCTTATGTGTTTTAAATAAACACTATTTTATGAAGTACCAGCAGAGTGTAATGAGTCAATCATTCCCTTCTCTTTTGGGTCGCACTCAGCAGGCCAAGAACAAGTGTGCCATAGATACTGTATGTTGAAGAGGAGAAGTCTGAATATCCTTTGATGTCAGACTTGATATAACCACACGGGAACCACAGGCATTATGTTTAGGGAGTTATGCTTTACTCTTTAGCCACAATCAGTTGCAATAATAGAATGGATTTATGAGGCTAGTTTGTACAGACTGAATATAGACCATTACCATTGCTTGGTAATTTGGTCTCCTGATATAATCAGCACACAATAACTCAAAATAATTAAGTTTTTATACCACACACCATGATTACCAGTATTGAGCTTAAATGTTAAATGCATGTTCATGTTTTGACCTCAAGGGAATTTCTTACTGTGGCTTTTTTACTGGTTGTTCAGAGGCCTAGAGTTTGAGAAAGATGTCACCTCAAACTGGCAGACTGTTAATCTCAGACTGTGGTCAAAGGCACTGGGGCACTACGGTAAACACTGCTCTCCCCTGGCCTTCTTAACCCTGTACACATCTGTTTTCAAGCTCTACTCAGAGTCATGCCACATTCAGACATTTACGGATGACACTGCTATTTTGGAGTGTATTAAAGTTGGACAGGTTGTTGGGTGAGGGTTGAAGTGGACATTTGGGCAAGTGACAGTCAACACATCACACAAGCCTCAGCCCATTTGTTTTCATTAGTGGAACTGAACACATTAACAATACCTCATCCATATATTGAAAATATTTACACAAAGTGTTTTTCTCTGCTTCAACATGCAAAGGGACTTCCCATAGTGCACTGCTAATCATTAAGGCAAACCTACAGGGTATCAGTGCAGTAGGGGCTATTAAGCTATTAGGGTTATTGCCTGATTGACAGCTTAGGAGAGACACACCTAATCACAGACCAAACGCCATCGTCTCTGTTAACCTGCAAACCTGTTAACCTTTACTGGTATTTCCATTTACCAATATCCTTACAGGTTTGACACTGGGACCAGGAGAAAAAGGCTTTAGCATCAGGTCATAGCAACATGGAGTGTCATTCACAAGAACTGGATGTCCAAGAGCTGGAGCCATTTGTGACCGCAAGACAACCTTTTCCTGAACTACATAATAATATATTCTCTGTGATATGAACATATCAAGCAATGCAAAAAATCTTTATTTGAAAAAAATAATACTTGCTAAACATATCCAAGTCAGCATTCACAAGGGATTCACAGAATTACCATCTTTACTGTACAGATGTCAAGAGAATTGACAGATATATATTTTTAATGATAAATTCCAGTTTTTATCAACCCTGCCGTCCACATGTTGTCCCTGCTTTGCTGCTCTTCCAGGGCCCGTAATCACAAAGCATCATCAGGCGAAAAGTAGCTGCTAACTGGTGAAATTAGGAAAAACTAAAAATAACGGGCCTGTCTGTCTTAACTTTAGAATGTTTTTTTTTTACAAAGAGTAATTTGCAAAGCATTTGTAGCATTATAAGTAACACCTAAGGATTAGCATTATAAGTAACACCTAAGGATTTTAAAGTGGCTGCCATCATCCCACGACTGAATATTTAGAGACATTAAATAATGAAAACATGCTGTCACAATCATGAGGGTATAATGGTTGTTGTGGAGTGTGTGAGGGATTATTGGAGATGCTAGGCTACTACTGCAACAAATCAACCTGTGACGAACAGACCCTAGCGCACAGCATCTTATCGAATGTTTAATCTTGAAAGGAACACTACACTATAGCCACAGGCGAAGCACTATTGCAATGCAGACAATTTCAGGATATTCCAGTAGTTTGGAAATTTTGTATGTCTTGTCACTGAGACAGACCTGTCACTCAACAACCAATCAGTGTAGTGATTGTGAGCAAGCTTGCATAGCAACATAGCAACACTGTTTTTTTTTTTTTAGGAATTGTCATTTCTCCTTGCTACTTGTTGGTCTAAGCAGTTTTGTGAACAGATTTTAAGAGAACTCTTATTTTGGACCTTTAAGTGTGAGTTAGGAGTACTCTTAGCGCCAAGATAAAATAGTTCGTGAATACGGGCCCTGAACAGCAATTGTAAACCCCACCTCTACCTCAACCCCATTGGTCGGTGCAGGAGGCAGGTCAAGTAGCAGCACACCTCCCAGGCACGGTCCATCTGGACGGCAGAGCCCTGAGCCTGCGTCTGAATCGTGCGCAGGTAGCGGAAGGTCAACACTTTATCTGTCAGCGAGCGTATGCTCAGGACCTCCAGGTACGGCGTACCCTCAGCAGGCACGGGCACCACCCCCCGCTCATCGCCCACCAGGTACGCAGGGAGTTTGGGGAGGGCAGCGGGCGCGGGTCTCCCAGGCTTGGCGGCCCAGTCCTCCCACTCCTGCAGGCGGTTGGAGCTGCAGAAGCCCAGGTGTCCCTCGGGGGAGGCCAGAGCGCAGCCCCGCTGGGGCCACAGGTAGCGGTAGGGCTGGCGGTCGCCCCTCGGCTGGATTTTCTTGGGACGGGCGGCCGTGCGGCACATGGGGGCATCGAAGAGGAGGTCCGAGAGCTCAAGCACGGCCAGCTCGCGGCCAGGGCCCAGGCACAGGGAGTGCTGAGGCTGGAACTGGGAGGTGTAGTGCTGGCTGCAGCGCACAGGGATCTGACCACAGACAGAGAATGAGACATCACCAGAAATTAGCCATGTGTTAAATAGACCACTTAAACCGACATTTCCATGACCAGACTGTGTTGACACCTGAGATGAGACTAAGAAATGGTGAATTGAGACTGATGTTTAGGGTTACACAACACAATACTCATGGGTGTAGGTTTGGTTTCTACATTGGTGGCCCTTTTTTACCAGAACTGCAACCACATGGAAACTCAAGTAGATCTGATTTAATACTTTGTTTGTTAGGTTTATATTCAAATTTCACCAACATGTTTATTTGTTGTGTGATGAGGTTTGTACTGCCTTTTCACACAGAATCTGCCCCCCCTCCTCACCTGCTGCAGCCTCCTCTGCATGACGTTGAGCCAGTGTCCCCAGATGCGCGAGGCGGTGGCCTCGGCCACGTTGAAGCGGAAGGCCAGGTCCTGCAGCAGCAGCCCCAGGCGCAGGCGCGTCAGCGTGAGCAGGAGCTGGTCCTCGGGGCCCAGCATGCGGTGGCTGCTCGGGGGCTGCTTGGAGCCGCGCAGCTCCGCCAGGAGCCTCTGCCGCACCGAGCGCGCCGTGGCCTCCTGCACCTCCTCCTCCCCCTCCTCGTAGTCCGGACAGAAGGTGTGGTTGACCTGCTGGGCGGTCGGGTTGGAGTCCTACAGTGGGGTATACATGGAGACATTAACACATCAACAGCACATTGTATAGTGCTTTTCTAAGATACTCTAAGCGCTTTACAGGAAAGGGAAGACCTCACTCACTAGCACTGCTACAAGAAGAGGGATTTATTTAAATTAAGAAAAAGAAAAGACGTTTTGCATGCCAACAAAAAGCAGCTGAGTGGCACCACCACAGTTCCTGTGTACTTTGACTTTTTAAACACAGTGCACTAAAAAGAGCTAAAAGGTCATGCATTCCCCCTGGTTTTTATGACTCTTGGCTCAAATGGCGACTAATCACTACAGTGGCAAAGGGAGACACCTTGAGGATTTGAGGTGAAACTGTCACAATCCCACAGTTTACCTATTTAGACCTCAAAATCAGATGAAGTCAGTATGAACCAAAACTAGCTAATAAGGACAATGCAGAACCTCACTTTTACACATGCACGAATATTTGAAATATTCACATTTTTTATTTAAATTTACAGCCCACAAATTCTGTTTATGTTTTGCTTTTGTGTTTTGTCTCTTTTCCCCAGAGGCCAGACAGTGCTTTGCAGTATTTTGAATTTAATAACTACCAATTTTGGCAACAATCCTACGTGCAGCATTTTTAAAGAGAAATGTTAGTGGTGTTCATAGATAGACCATATCAATAACATGCAAAATCAGTCAGGTGCTTCTGCTTTACTCCCATACCTTTGCCTGATGAATCGCGCCATTGTTTGGCAGTCCCTCCTCCTCTCCATTCGATTCCTCTCCATTCCGCTCCCCTGCCTCCTCCTCCCCGTCCTCTTCCTCCTCGGCCTGACTGGGGCAGCTCTTGGCCAGCATGGCTCCGTCTCCGCTCTGCAGGAAGGAGAGGAACGCCTGGAAGCGGGCATACGAGCTGAAGCCCGTGAAGAAGCGCAGCCACCTCCGGGGGGCTCGGCTCAGGACGCGTGCGGTCAGAGCGGCCGTTAGGCGTGCTGGTTGAGGCTTCTTCTTTTAGATGGAGTGAGCAGTGGGGCAAAGTAAATGGGATAACACAGAAGCATCCGTGAATATCCGTGAATATCCGTGAGCTAAAAATCACATGCATGTTCCATATGCTATTACTAGTAAAGGCATTCTCAGTCAAAACATTTCTTCTTTGTCCCACAATCTACCAGTTGCTACAAGAGCTCTTGAAATTCCATCTTTTCCGGGAGCACTTCCCTTTCTAACATCATCAACATCTTAATCTCCACTTACGAGCTCCTTGCTCTACTGTCTGCACTTACTGTTACGCTCTGGCTTACTTTGTTTTTCTCTGCATAGCTATAACTTCATTTGAGTCCTCTATTGTTAGTGGTTTTGGATAAAATCGTCTGCTAAGTGTAATGTAATGTTGCAGTGTATCTACACTGTACTGCGCTGCTCACACTGGAATGAAGTTCTAAACAAAATTAAATAAACATCCATAAAACCTTAGATAAAATGTCACATCCACTAGTCATTACTAAAAACTAATAAAACTAATTTCATTTTCATGTCATTTCATTGTTATCTTGATGAAAAACTTAACAAGAAAAGCTTTATTAGTTTCTTTAACTATTTGTGTAACATTGCCAAGAATAGCCATTTACACATTCTGATGTTACATCTAAGCTCATCAACAACTGAGAGGAAACACAGCAACATTCAAGGCAATACTTCAGAACACAGGATTTTGTTAATGCTATCCAATCAGAACACAGTTTTTTTAATGTCATCCAATCAGAACAGTAAACCCATCATCTGCCCCTGCCTACTCAAGATCCTCTGCAGCACCTGCTAATCAACAGAGTTGTCTGGTCCTGGTGCAAGCTACAAATGCGCCCCATCAGTACATCCGTGTTCTTATAACTAACCAGATAAATGAAGCACATTATTCTGCCACATAGATTTTTTGCTCGTGCCATGTTTGCCAATAACTGGGTTTCCATCCAACTTGATAATGCACATTTTAGATATTCGAATAAGAAGTCCTCACTTGATAAGAATTGAAATGCACATTCATCTTCTAATTTTGTGGTCTAAAATGCTGATACGTTTTTTGCCAAGGCAAACAACCATTACATTGACATCACTGATGTGAATTAACTGAATTGAAACCTGACTAGGGTGACCCTTTAAAAAGTCTGTCTCTAAAAGTATGCTTTCCAAGCTCTTCACAAATCTGCTAAGAATGATTAAAAAAAAATAAAGTTGTGTGTAGTGTGCAGCTTCACCTGCTGCTGCATGTTGGTGCTGAGGAAGAGCACCGTGTCAGTGCTGGCCTGCAGCTTGTCTTTGGTCTCTTGCAGCTGTTTCCTGAGGAGTTCGTTGACCTGGTGCTGCTGCTGGAGCTTCGACGTCAGGTCCATAAACTTGGCCTCCGCTTCCTCCTGATGCTCCTCCAGCTCCTCCTGGGGCACACAAGGGGAACACAAGCCAACTTTTCAAAACAATGCTGTACAACTCAGACAAACAACACGCCCTGAGCTTTTTTAATGTAATTAAAGGCTATTATATACTTGGTCACATCCTCCAACTTTAAAAAAAAGAGAGAGACAGGGTTGAGGGTTAAAATAGAGACAGAGAAAAAAAAATAGACAGGGTGAATAGCAGGAGATCAGGCTTGACCACTAGGAACACTGGAGCAGTTTGATTAGTGAATGTAATTATACCAAGTGTACTGAACACCACTGTGGAGCAGACTACAACACCGAGCAAAACACCATCAAACCTTCCAAGGCTACATCCACATTAGTCCATCTCAAAACGGAAACAATTTTTGTCCACACACACCGTTTTCACTCCTGTAAGCAAAAAGTTTCTCCGTCCACATGAAATGGCATAATAACCGATCAAAAAAAAAGACACAATAGTGTGGACTCTGGTTACGTTTCTACTTAAAATCAGTTTAGTGTGGACGTAGTCTTCGAAGCGCCACTTCAAGCTCACCTTCATGTCCAGCAGCTGCTGCTCCTTCACCTCTAGGTATCTCTGCAGGCCACGAATGGCCTCCTCATGGTGGTGCTTGCCCTGGGCCAGGCCGCGCACCAGGAGGCTGAGCTTGGCCGGGTCGGAGGGGATGGGCAGGCAGCTGTGGTCATTGTGCAGAGCCAGAGTGAGCTGGCTGAGCTGCACGTCCCTCTGGAGCTGGCTCACTGTGCTGCTCACCATCTCCATCAGCTCTGCAGCGAGGGCCAGGTCCCCCAGACCGGCTGGGTTGTCTGGAGTAGAGTAGAGATAGATTAACGTAGATTGATAAGAAAGAGTGGTGATCAGAAAGGGCTAGACAGACTAAAATAAACAATACTAAAAAAAAAACTTATAATAAAGAAAATTACTTAGCTAACATTTAAAATATAAAGATTTTAATAGCAAGGGCCTTGGGGATGCAATAGAGGTAAATACAACGTGTGCTTTACACACACTTTCTTCCAGAGCGACATACAATACAAAAACACCACATTTTAAACAAAAACACTTGGCTGAATATCTTTAACTACTAACAATTTAATAAAAGTAGAAGTATATCATCTTATCCTAAGAACAAGATTAGAGGGGAGTGGGTCTTCTTGTGTTGTTTACTCGCCCCCCCCAATTCATGCAGAGTCTCACCTTTTTTCTGTCCTGCATCCTGAGTGTTTTCGTTTCGTCCTCTGCGCCGCTTCTGTGCTAGCATCCGTCTTTTTTGTCTCTGTATTATGAGAGAAACTGCCTGGGACACCTTGGACTTCCTTAAGTCTCTTGGAAGCAACCTTTTCCTCGCCTGTAACATGAGCCAGAAACAGAGACAGAGGCAACTGATCACCTGTGTACTTCCAGAGCTGCCCATCCAGACAGAAAGAAACTTTGCGTGGCAAAGTTTTTATTAAAAATTCTCACTGTGGTCTAGAATCTTTGGTAAACAATCTGCCAATACTTTCCTCCTGCCTGTGCATTTAACACAGGTGATTTCACTAATAAAATAATCTACCAGATTTGTGATGTGCTCATTAGGATTGGTTGGTTCAGAAAATGGTTGGATGAAATGGATTCTCAAATAAAGTCAAGTCAGTTTTATTGTCAATTCTTCACATGTGCTAGACATACAAGGAATCAAGTTTACGGTTCTTATTGTCCCATGCGTAGACAAGACAGGACAAACATTAAAATACTAAAAAATATATATTAAACATTAAACATTAAAGTGCAAAGACATTAAACATTAAACCATAAAGTGCAAGGTGAGACAATATGGAGTACTGTAAGGTAATTTGTGTTCTTACTTGTAACTTTTATCATAGGTCAATAGGTACATTAATAATGTTACAATAGGTACATCAATAGGTACCATTCTACCTGACCACTACGGTAAGCAGCAGGCAAATATTTCAGATATGAGGTTGAAGGGTCATCTGAGCACTTGATAACTGACCAAGTTAAGGCTGTATTAAGGTTGCATCTCATTACACAATTTGTTTGTTTAGTGAAAGTGACTCCCATTTGTCAGTGTGATCACACAGCACACCACCAACTTTAACGTCTGCATTTAACCCATCACACGTGTGAGCAGGGGGCAGCCATAACAACTGAGCCCGGGGAGCAGTCTGTGGGGACGGGGCCATGCTGAGGGCACCTCAGTCATGGGGGAGGATGGATACGAGCGCTGGTCGTTCACTCCCCCCACCCACTTGGCGTGGTGGGGAACTGAAACTGTGACCCTTTGGCTACTAACTCCTTAAACACCTACCCCATGAATACCCATGCCTTAAAAAGCAGATGTTGATCTCTGTATTATAAAATATGCCTAGAAATAAATACTGGCAACAAAAAGCAGCACCCAGTAAGGCACACAATTTTCTAAATATATGATGTATCTTCCCAATTCAGGAAAGAACCATCCGGGGCTTTTGAAAAACAAACACAATATTTGTGACCACTTGCTCTAAACTCCAAATTAAGTTATTGGAGTTATTAGGACTGGATTTCATCAGCTCTATGCCAAAACATCAACCTTCACTGGATCAAGGTGTGCAACAGGAGTGATAATTAACAGCCACTGACAAATAAAAGGTCAAATTCACCAGATACTCAAAAATAAATTATTATCTTATGTCCAAACTCTACCAGCCTCTTTCAATTATTACTAGCCAATTTCCATTCCTGATGTGCAACCTCCTTTGCGTCAAAATATGGAACTTCCTCTAGCATCCTCTCCTCTCCTCTCCTTGTGCCCTTACCTTCACTTGCTCTCCTGTTCTGGTCCGACTCCTCTGGTGTTTTGCAGGACGCGCATAGCCCTCTGGGTCCGTCCCTCCGTAGCCGTTGTGGTCCAGGAGCAAAGGCTCCTTCCAGTCAGGGCTGTGGTCCAACATTTCATATGCTGGTTGTCCTGTAAAACAAAGCACATTTCTATCATGAATACTTTGCCATTTCTACGATATCTTCTGCTAGCATTTGATTATTTTAACCTTTTTTTGAAAAAAGTAAGAAACATTTGCAAAAATATATTTTTTTTAGTATTCATTAGTATCTGAAAATCAAAAAGATTTACCTCTGTAGTGGTCTCCAATCCCATCAATTTCTCGCTGTGGGCTGAGTATTGGAGGGCCATGGTTGATTCCTATGACACAAGTTGAAGGAAAATAAATACTGGAGAGTAGCATTTCTGAATCCAGTAAAATGGGTATTTTAGCCAGTTCAGCTTTGTCTGTTGTGAATTGCTTCCCATACATCTGCATGGTTTGAGGTCCCCCCCCCGTAGAAGTTGGTACCCCTTTGGGTGAGAAGTTCTTTTGTGTACAACTCATTATACTCTTATACTCTGTCTTTTGTGTTCTACACAACCTCTTGGGGCAGAAATAGGGTGGATCAGAGCTGCCTTCTCAAAAGCATTGTCTACTGCTAAGTGCAACACTGCACAACAACTTGCCACTTCTATCTTGCCAGGTGTATCTTTATGCAATTCTGTGTTCCATGCTGGAACACACCGTGAAAAAAAAAGCTTTCACAGCATCAGTGTCATGTTAGCAAGTTGTAAGCCTCAGCTGGAGTGGTTGGTGTTTGCAAGTCCTCCATGCTTTTAAAAGTGGTAAGCTTTTAATTTTAGCCAGCAGATCTTAAAAAATGGGGACAAACAAAGAACACCTAAGGAGCAAAGAGTACAAGAAAATGAAGTGATACATTTGCAGTTCCATCAGTGATACTTAAGAGATGTACCTCTGTAGTGGTCTCCAAATCCATCAGTTTCTCGTTGCGGGCTGAGTATTGGAGGGCCTCGGTTTATTTCTATAACAAAATTTGAAATAAAAGAAATATTATTAGTAGCAGGTTCAAATCCAAGCAAATTTTAAAAATCCTCTCATAGGTTTAGCCTTGTCTGCTGTGAATTGGATTTTTTTTGGGAACCTGGGATGTCACGCTTAACAGGTCTTGCAAAATGATATGACCACAAGACTAGATCTATATGTCCTAGAAAACAGCTCTGACATGTCAGTTTAAACCAGGGTTCACAATGCAAATTAAACTTAAAATACCAAATCTTTCCATGACTTTTTCTGGCTAAAATGCTACATACAACTACACTGCATTCCAGCAAAAAATGCTAAAAGTGTGGTTGCACATGTCAAGGTTCGTAATCATTGGAGCAAATATGTACAGAAATTGACATTATATGGTTTTTTGAACTTGGACTTAGCTAAGGATTCCAGTGATACCATTTTTTAAATTGAACGTATGGTTCCAAAGTTACATGCATAAATATATCTCCTAATGTTAACCACATCACCAGACCTGCTTAGCATTGTTAGCATAGTTAGCATAACAAATAAATGCATTTCACAACTAGATCAAATGTTTAGGTACTACTATGACATGTGCTTACATGTTTTGCACAAACAAAGTCATCATATAAAGTAAAGCATAAATCCTGATTTGTTTAACCACCCATTTTGTGTTTCCAAATCTTCTTTACATTCTATTTATTTATAGAGTTTTTGTAGACATCTAGGATTTCCTGTCTTGTGCTAATTTTATTTTAAACTAGAAAAGCACTCAGAGAGCGCAGACCTCCGCCAAGGCAGCTTAAGTCTCCACCTTATTGTCATTCTCACCTTAAGACATTAAAAGACATTAATCATGTTAAAACATTTTATTACTGGTGTAATAGTTAACTAGTGGGTTCGTTCACTCATGCTCACACGAACTTTGTTGGCTCTTCGGTGCAGGAAAGTACTTTATCTAATTTCCACTGCCAACATGAACTACTGGGCTTCTCACCACTACCGCTCTAACTCTCCTCTGTCTTTCACTGAACCCTTTAACCAAAAACTCAACTCCTTGACCCGCAACAGGAGCCTCATTTCCGTACCAACCTACATTCCCTCCTTTCAAAATAAAAGTATCTGTAGATTCCATGCTACACTGTTAACTTCACTGAATAAAAAATTCCTGGATCCAGATAGTTATCCGGATCACCACCAAAAACAAACCAGTTGTAAGTTAGGCCACTTCTGACCTATCCTAAAAAATTTCATCAAAATCCATCCATAACTTTTCGAGTTATGTTGTTCACAAACAAACAAACAGACAAACAAACAAACCAATGCCGTCGAAAACATATGCCATAGCCTACATTACTACTTCTAATAAAAAAAAGAATTACCTGGATACAAAAGTGGTGCACTATCCATCTCTGCCTCAGTGTTGTCAGGGTGATGAGGGTTCATTCACTTGTCCTGCTGATGCAGTTTTCCACCCTGGTGAGAGCCTGTTGTTGTGATTCCTTCACCTTCTTTTTTTAACTGTTCAAACCGGTCTGTATGGCCAAGGTTTACAGAAGGCACCCTGTGGGGACCATTACACTCCAGCATTTCATAGGCTGGTTTGTCTGCAAATGCAAAAAAACACACATAGATTGCTTAATAGATGCGTGGAGGTAGATAGACCTCCTTGTCCAGAATTCGCTGAAGCATGTGACCAACAGGTCAGCCTACAGCAACACACAAGGCATCATGGGAAATTTAGACAACAACAAAACACGGGCTGGCATAGCTGGCCAGCCAGCGTTAAGTGTTACTGTGAGCGTGGGCAACAAAAGGAGTCAAAAGGCAGTCAAAACAACATTCAATGGACTGGGCTACAGAAAAGGAAGTCAAGCCATAAAGCCAAAAACTGAACGTGAGGGAAAAGTCAAGATAATATGAAATAATGAAAGGGGTTAAAGGACTGGGTCAATACAAACATTTAGAGTGGTCAGCGGATGTCAACCTGTTTTCACACTTTGAGCACTCTTGCATTTTATTAAGTGGGAATGATTGAGTGCAAGTGCCTACATACACATGGTCTTCAGCTATGTCAGAACATTGCAGCAGGCCCAGGTTCTTTTTTATGGATGCATGGGTGCAAGACCTGGAGTTTCTTTTAACCCAACATGTAGTAGTGTACATATAATACAATATACAATACCATAAATACAACAGAGAAATAGAAATATGAGGTTCTGTAAGAAATAGCACTTATAGTGTACAGTGGAGACTTTATATGCACTCAGAATTCCTGAAAGCACAAGTCATGGCAAAAACATACATTAAATCAAACAGGCAAATTTGACTAGTCAAATGTTAAAAGTTGTGTATTGCTGCTAGCCATTGTCTGACTATTCAGTGGCGACTGCTGCATTAATGGTTCCTTTTGTAACCTCATTGGCTAAGTTTCAGCCTACAAGTCACCACTGTTAAGTAAATTAAACTAATTACCGGTATAGTAACTATTTCAAGCTAAAGTGGGCACATCATTGTTGTGTGTAGGGAAACTCCCTCCACCTCACTTCCAACATTTTGAGGACTGCACCTTTTACCCCTGTTTGGTTGCATGCATCAAATAAAATAATGGGTTTCATAATCCAACACAGAAGCCCCAACAGCCATGGGTCATTATTGGGAGTGGGTTGCCTTTAACACATATTTCCAAACAAACAAGGCATGATGATTATTTTCACGAAATTTTTAATTCCCAGAGAGTAATTAACTTACCTTTGTGAAAAAGCTTTGAACACAGCAACACATAACTATGAACAGCCGTTTTGGTAAACATAGTCAACAATGTACAACAACACATCTTTCGAAGCAAATCACCCTAGTTGTATCCACAATAAATTAGATTTGCTGAAAGCAATTTATAAGTTACCTTTGTGAAAATGCTTTGAACATACCAACATGTGTGGTAGAGTTTGGCTGAAGATGATGTTTGGTCTCCTCAGTTGCTAGCCCATGTATGCGTCGCCTCTTCGTGACCTCAGAGACATGGCTTAAGATGTTTAACGATAGAAGCCTTCGCTTTATCCGTTTCCCACCAAGGCTGTGATTATATGATAACGCACCAACTACACTTTATCTCTCTGAATAACGCAAACTCTATTATATTACAATGGCGCCTGTCATTTGGGGAAATGCTGACTGTTGGAGAGTTGTTGCAGAGAGGGACAAACATCTCGAGCCTAAGTTCCCATGATGCTTTACGTTTGTCGCGGGAATTACGTCAGCGATTACGACACACTGGTAAACTCAATCTGGAAAGTGGGAACATGACAACAGCACGTGTTCGCCTCGCTTCACCTTGATATTATTTTTTTTATATAATTATGGCAGCGCAGATACAGGAAAATACTCTTATTGGACTATGCGACGAAGCTATTGACAACAAGAAGAAAACCCCTTCAACATTTCTCACTAGTAAGATCGGCGGGGAACCGGACACGCTACCTGCGGTATGTTTGAGATACCCCAGCTGTTCTCTGTGCAAATCTCCTCTTACACATGTTGTGCAAGTGTATTGCCCCCTTGATACATCCCCCTATCATCGCACCATAAATGTCTTCGCCTGCACCAACACTGACTGTCATGGGAAATCTGATGGCTGGAAGGTACTGCGCTCACAGTGCCTGGAGTCAGACGTTCAGTCCTCAACAGGGACAGCAGGGGCACAACAAGCCCCAGCTGTGCAGGACGCACCCATGGCTAGCACTGACTGGTGTGACGATGCGGACGACTGGGGCGTGGAAGAGGACTGTGGTGAAACGTGGACCACCAGTCAAACTCAGACTTTACAAACTACCAGCATGTTTGTGACTGAAACAGCTACAGATGTCAGCAGCCAGTTACAGGACCTTAGCATCAGCACAGTAGAAGAGGACTCTCAGCCGAAAGGCCCAACCTTACAGGCCTTCTACATCAGTGTAGTGGAGGAGTCTGACTTCGCTGGGGACAGTGGCATGGAGCATGCCCAGGAGCTACTGAGAGAGTATGAGCAACGAGAGGGCACAACTGTAATGGAGCTTGGAGACTGTGAAGGAGGGGGAGAGGAAAAGTATGAAAAAACAGAGGCTAGACATGGGGACGCAGTCTTCTCTTTTTTCATGAAGAAGGTCTCTTTATGTCCTGAACAGGTTTTAAGATACTATAGAAATGGCTCACCTTTGTTCATCTCCAAGCCACCGTTGGACTTAAAGCAGACGGTTTCACCATGCAGTCACTGTGGAAGTAGCAGAACATTTGAGTTCCAGCTTATGCCTGCACTTGTCAGTTTGCTCTGCACTTCTGACAACAACTCTGAGCTGGCCGTGGAGTTTGGAACTGTGTTGGTTTATACTTGCCAAAGCAGCTGCTGGAAACCAGGCTCAAATTCACCAATGGAGGAGTTTGCTGTGGTTCAGCCAGATCCTGACCAAAAGCTCTTTAGGTGACCTCACTGCTACATTAATACTTTGTTATGAAATAGGTCAGTTACTGATGAATCACTAAAACTTTGGACTTCTCACAAGTACATAAATAAACTAACTAAAAAGTTGTAAACATACAGCTTTGTATTTCTGGGTTATGTTTGGCTGAAGTGTTAAACTGTCCACAAGTGTGCAAGTGATAACTCTGATTTTGTTTTTAACAGAGAGCAAATATAGAAATCCCATTGACCAAGATTAAAAATAAATAAATCCATGAACGCAAAATGTGTGTGATTTAGAAAAAAATCATCGTTCAGTAGATGTGACAAGTAGTTTTTTTATTTGAGGGTCCCCTTTCAACTGAATTTCAAGCAACCCCGCAAGCTCCCAGATGTTGCCTGACTACAAAAGAGATTTGATGCAGCTCTAACCCTCTTAGTCTAAAATATTGAGTATGAATGTGATTTTCGTGGTTTTCCTTTGGAGGCACTACACCTCAAATAACAATTTATGATCAGAGTTTATGTGACTTCATGAGATCTATGTCCCAAAAATAATTTTATGATTTTGATTGTAACAGTTCAGTTACAGTAATATACAAAAATCCTTAAGCCTCCTAGTAGAGCTGTAAAACCCAGTTCCTTTTTAGGATTCGGCTCCTTCTCAGTCACTCACTACACTGATGCAGGTTTAGGAGTCAGTTAAGTCCGTCACTCAATTCAAAGAATGCTAACTCGTTTTTGTGAGCAATTCAAATTCGGCTGTATATTTCCAGCTGGTAACTGGGGCCGAATTCACTGATGACTGCTTTCAGGGAGTTACTAACTCGGTCCTGTAAGCAGATTTAGTTGTGTGGCTTTGTCTTGGGCTTTGTAGTCATTGTGTAGCTAGGACTCAATGGATTCAGGTTAAAGGAGACCTTGTATTCATGACTCATGCGTTATTGAATGAATCAGGGTGATTCATCCAGGTTAGTCATGAATAGCCCCAACAGGAAGAGCAAACCCCAAACAAAATTAGTCACAATGTGATGTGGTTCATTTAAGAGTGTTGTAAACATTTAGTATGCCGATTTTCATTATATTTGGAAGATTGGAAAACAAACAGACTGTTTGCATTGTAGCAGTTGGTTATGCTTTTAATATTGATTAACAGATAAATCACATACAATTGAAATGTACAAATTTCAAATGGATTTAGTCAGAGCAGACAATGTATTATTTTAAACATAAGCTATATTCATTTATTCATTCAATACACTATCTACGATATATCTACAACCTACATATCGTTAGCTTGATAGCATAATTGCCTAAGTCATTTTTTTGTGTTTTTGGAAAACAAGAAAAAACACATTTTCTAAAAATCACATGCATATTTTTTATTGATATTTTCACAGAACATTCATGTAGATGTGAGAAAAAGTTTGGAAAAAGAACAAAACCGAACATCATTTTTTTAATCAAATAAAAGTGACTTAGGCAGTTTTGATGTATGCAAAATGGCTGAGAAGATGTAATGTTTATTTTATATTCTCAGAAAAACTGCCTAAGTCATAGGCATAATCTGCCTAAGTCAAATTGATTGTATAAAAACTGCCTAAGTCCAATGGTAAAACTACCTAAGTCATAGGCATAATCTGCCTAAGTCAAATTGATTGTATAAAAACTGCCTAAGTCCAATGGTAAAACTGCCTAAGTCAAATGAATGACTTAGGCAGCTATGTTTTTTTTTTTTTACTTTTATGAGTGTTGTGATTGGCCAATGACATAGGCAGACAGACAGGATGATGCAGAAGTGGTAGGGGAGTAAAGTTGTGCAAAAATCTCAGTTTGACCAAAAAATGACTTAGGCAATTATGCTATCAAGCTAACGATATAGGTTTGTGTTTAAATGTAAATAAATGCAAACATAAAGACCTATAGGGTACAACGTTAAACATTTAAAAAATATTATTTTTAAAATTCAGATCATTTTACACCAGTAAGGTAACATATTAGACAAAATAGAGAAAATTGACACATAATAGTAGTAAGCTATACCTACGTCACACAATATCATAATAGAGTGTATATGATGGAGTGCCATTCAATTGAGGATCTGCTCTGAGTGCCATTCCCAACAGCCTGGCTCTTTGGCGCTGTTGTCCAAGTGCATGTGTGCTACCCCAGAGATCTGGGTTCGAGGCAAGGTTGGATGACTACTTTTGCCCTTTGCTGCAGTGGATGTAAATGGAAATCTCTCTCTCTCTCTCTCTCTGTGCATGACTGTGGATGTGTGCGGTGGCTGTGCAGAATATTATACTGCAGTCCACAACATTTTAGTCATCCAAGCTAAGATTCAAGAAAGTTCCATCCAGGAACCCACTGAACTTAGCCTTCACCTGCAAGAACAACAACAGAAAAACACTTTTGCTAATACATTTAAGGGTGCTTCACTTCTGCAATTTTTTTATGAATTGTCTCATATCATCCATGATGTATTTAACAAAATAGTTATTGACTTTAACTAAAACAGCAACAGTTTAAGCAAATCAGGTCTCACCATCTCGATAAGGTGTTTCTGAGATTGGGTGCTGCATCCCAGAGGATGACTGGAGCTACACAGCATCGATAATGTGATATTCCTCAGGATTGGGACTGCAGAATCAAAAAGAATGTGAAATGGAACAGTGAAGAGAGTACACAGATGGTAGACAGACAGACAAAAGAAACACACACTCTACTGCACACCTGGCTAAATAAAGGCAAATAAAGACAAAACATCCTTAAGAAGACATAAAGATGAAGAGAGGTAAACTTTGAAAGTAAACATTAATTAACTATTTACAAGTTTACAACCAGAGGTAAGACAGACGTTTTGGACCCTGTAAAAGAACAAAGGTAATCGCCCTGTCATTAAGAACATTAATTGTGTCCTTAAAGTCCCCCTGCCAATCCTTGGCCTTTAGAATCATCCTAGGACCTTTAGAAAATCTCCCAAACAAGAACATATGTGGTTGTAAAGTCTGGAGTGACTGCAAAAAAGAGCATTTACCTGTCATGTCTTTAACTGTTACATTTTCACTGTTTTGGTTTCCAGCGAAAACACTGACATTAAACTCATACATTGTTCCAGACCTTAAATTACACCAGGTATAATAGGTATTGCTTGTTTGATTTTTTTCACTTTCCTTCCAAAACTTGGCTGTGTATGTCACATCATACAGTATTGTCACTCCACTGGAATCTTTAGGAACATCCCATTGTAGAGAAATGCAGGTCTTGTTTTTTAAATGAATCTTGGGGTTCCTTGGTTTATTTGGCACTGCCATTAAAGAAAAACAAATTAATCAAAGCATGGATGTATATGTATTTTGTAGTGGAAACTTTGGACTTTCTCAAAAAGCTTGCTTTATTTCACATACATATTTTACTAAAATTAAATAAGACATTTGCATGCGTTTCATTTTAAAGGCTTTAGACATTGTACTTACGGGTAAAAATGGACTTGCTTTTATTTGTACTGGTTAGGTTTCCAATTCCATACACATAGGCCACCACAGTGTAATTTGCACCTGCTTTGAGGTTAGGGAATATGTATTCGCTTTTGTATGTAATTGTGTTGGAAGGCTGCGCACCAAGAGCTAGCAGGGTCACAGAGAACTTCTTGTATCTTCCTGGAGCTACCCACATAGCTGTTAGGCTGTTTTCATTCGCACTGAGGTTCAGTTCACTGACAGGGTTGGGGTCTGCAAAAACGTATGAATTATGGTAAAACAGAGCGAGAGACATCCCTTAGCCAATATAGAAAGACTAACATCGTTTCATGTGTCTCACAACTGGGTGAAACCATGTCCCAAAAAAATATGACTACTTACAAGTCTGTTCTAGTCTAATCAAAACAATTCTAAGAAGTTGCATTTCCCTCTAGGTCAGTGGTCCCCAACCACCGGGCCGCGGACCGGTACCGGGCCGCGGAGCAATTGCTACCGGGCCGCGGAAGAAATAATCAATATGGAACGTTTCGTCATGAGACAAAAAAGCAGACGTTAAAGTTATTAACAACGTCAAAGCACAAGTCCTTAACTCGCGCCTGTTTGAGCAGCTTTGTGAGGAGATGGATGCGGAGCACAGACGTCTTCTCCTATACACCGAAATAAGATGGTTATCCCGAGGGAAATCGCTGGCCAGAGTGTTTGAATTACGAGAGCCGCTGCAAAGATTTCTCTCAGAAAAGAAGTCACCGCTGGCAGCGCATTTCAGTGACGAGGATTGGGTCACAAAACTGGCGTACCTGTGCCACATATTCAACCTGCTCAACGAACTCAATTTGTCACTTCAAGGAAAAATGACAACTGTCTTCAAGTTGGCAGATAAAGTAGCTGCATTTAAAGCCAAATTGGATTTGTGGGGACGGCGCGTAAACAGAGGCATATTTGACATGAGCCTTCATTCACCCAACTGGTGCACGATCCATTAATTTGACGTTATGTTTGAACGTCGGAATGTTGAAATATTGTTGAATGTTGAAGGAATGAAAATAAAATTTTATTTATAAATGTATCTGGCGCATCTGTATCTTATTTTGAAGGTAGGGGAGAGCCGTGACGAATGAAACACTGGACGTAAGAAACACAGCTATTTTCTCAAAAACAATACACATCTGAAACATCATATGTCCTCAGCACATTCAGCATGCAAGACTTCACGACCCTGTGAAATCTCGTGCCGTGACGTGAGACTGTTTTTGACATCGGAAAGTAAAATATTACCTACTGGTAGTTTTTTTGTGATCAAAAATCATTGCGTGTTTCATTCGTGCCGACAATGAGGGACGATTGTAACAAACGACACCTTGCGTTCAAAGTTAAAAATGAACGTGATTTCTTATCGGATGTGTTAAATTACACCAGTAACTAATAGAATACACTTGTATGTTGATGATCATATGGCAACATAAATCTAATTTGCTTCACTGTCTTTGAAAATAACGGTTAAGTAAAAAGTGTTACGTAAACGTTAAAATAGCGACCCGTCACGAGTCAGCGCGCTCTGAGAACGACCCCCCGCCCCCCCCCCCCCCCCCCCCCCCCCCCCGGGCCGCAGTAAAATTGTCAAGCGCGTTCACCGGTCCGCGGTGATAAAAAGGTTGGGGACCACTGCTCTAGGTGATTAAGAAATGATGGGCGGCATGGCATTATGCTTTTCAGTAACTTAGAAATGAAGGCAAAATTAACCAAATTGAGAAAGTCAAATGTTTAAATAAATAAAAGCTAGATTCAGCACAGGACCAGCTTTCGGGGGTCAGAGTGAACTAATAATGTCCATGCTCTTAAGCAGTCAGTGAGTTATGTTAACTATTCCAAAAACAGACCTGATCATCTAAACTTAGCTATTTATATCAGGGGCACAGAGATGCTTACAGTAGACATTATCAATTACATCATTTCATGTAATGTGGCATTAACACCTTCAAAAAATAGCATCGGCTTACTTGTGAACCCCTTAATTTGGACAGAACTTCCATTCAGTATTCCATTCGGTGTTTGCAATTGGGTCACCACAAAAATGTCAAACATGGAGCCTGGTTCCAAGCCTGGGAAGGATGCCATGGTACTGGAAGTAGCTTTATTCACAGACATAGAAGTATTTCTCACAGTCACGTGAAAAGAGGATGAATTGCCGTTTGGCTTCTGCCAAGTGATTGTGAGAGTACTTGTTGTATGATTGGTCACTATCAGGTCTGTGACTTTACTTGGTCCTGGTGGAGTAAATTTTGTATGTTAGAAGAGCTTTGCCATGCTGGGAAGCAGCTCAGCAGAGGTATGTTAATGTGTTTTTATGATACTCAGCAGACGCTTTTGTCCAAAGCAACAACATACTTACTACACAATACTAAAAGCAATACTAAAAAATATTAAAAACAAAACATATTTAGCTAAATTTTAAAATATAACAAAAACAATTAGGAAAAATATAAACATAACGTGCATAGGCAAGTTAATAGTCAGAAACAATTAATACTCCAAAATAAATTACATTTTTCATTTGTGTTTTGACGTGCAAATACTGAATCATTATCTGATTTTAGTTATTTTTCTATAGCAAAGTACTTTTCTACAACAACCACCATATTGCTCGTATAATAAATGCATAGTAAATACAAGAAGTGGTGTGCTTACTGGTGTAGAAAGTTACATTAAAACGTTGACCAGGTATGGACATGTTAGCCACCTCTGCACTGACTTCAACAGTGTAGGGGACACCTGGTTCCAGAGCTGAGAACGTGTACTTGGTTTGTGTGGTATTTTGGCATGTACCACCTGTCGTGTTACGTAAGCACAGATGGTAGAAGTCCACTCTACCTTGTGCTGGTGGCAACCAAGACACGTCAACAGATGTCTCTTGGATACCAGAAATAGTTAGATTCTGGATAAAATCAGGTTCTAAATGGGTGGAAGAGAGGAGAACACATAAAGAGAGTTGTCATCATACAATTTGTGATGGCTTACTGATCAAAAAGAAAGACAGCGATGCATGTAATCACAATAAAAACAGAAATACCACCACCATTAATAGCACTACTACTTATACTACTAATACTAATCTGACTGAGAACAACAACAACAACAACAACAACAAACATAATTATTACATATAATTATTATTACTAAAACACATTTCTAAGGCAACACGATGTAGTTTTTCAGCCTTCAAGCTATATTTTCAAAATCATACTGATGGTACAACAACTCAAAATGGGTTCAGTTGAACCTTTGTCATTACTTGACAGTGACTGCGTTCACATGGTGGGATTGGTTTGGTTTGGGATTGGTTCACAACGGGTGGTCTGTCCCCCAAGTCCCTGTTCACATGCAGTTCGTCTAAGCGGATTCGGCGAGAGTTCCGGCTCTTTCCGCTACGCTAGGTGGGGGCGCTGTAGTCAACTTCTATCTTTCTATTATTATCTTTTAATACAAGGAACGTCTTTTCCACGCATAACTCTTGAACCACTCATCCGCTTGATCTCAAATTTGGACGGCGTCATCATAATGTTACCAGTGTGTGCAGTACCAAGTTTCGTGTTGTTTGGGCAAAAAATGCCAAAGATATCGGTCAAACCGTGCCGACCCAGCCATGACGACCCAGGCTGATAAGATTTATAATGCTAGCTGCTACAATGTTGGACATAACGCGACTAACGACACATAACTAAAATAATGGACATAACACGAGTAAACATTTGCCCACAACAAAGCTGCTACGTAGGTAAGATGTATCTTATCGTATACGCAACAGCAGACTACAGCACTGCACACATATGCCTACAGTGCATACAGACGACACGTAGAGGAGACTGAACTTTTCACCTCTCATTCCGGTTATTCCACATAGCAAAACAGTGGCTAAAGAAAATCTTACAAGTCAGTCAGTGCAAATGTATTTACATAGCCTTCTCCTTTCACCTGATATTATTACCCACTTAAACAATAAGGTGGTCTAAACAAAAACGTAATACTCTGGCACATCTTCTATGGGCTCTGCACTGTTCCTACTAAATAAAGACAATAAATAAACTTTCTGGCGGCATACGAACATGGTGTTCCAGGAGTTTGACGCATTCGCGTACGTGTTGTGCATTCTGCTGTGTTAGAAAGTCTGTATGAAGGAACAAACTGCGTTTTTTATTTCGTTGATACATGCGCAATACATGAAAACCAATCCGATCCCGTTCACATGGCAGTCGAAGTGGTTTCGAAACAGCCCCGGCCTGGAGTCGCAACGGGATAAGGAAAACCAATTCCAAACCAAACCAATCTGCGTTCACATGAAGCTGGTACGATCCCAAACCACTTCCAAGTGGTTTCGACTTGTCCATGTGAACGCACTCACTGCCTCTATCCTCTACACTGGCACTATGCAACTTCGGGGCTCAGGTAGGAACGGGTAGGAACCATGTCACCATAAAAACTACAAAATTTGACTGCCCTATGGCATACGTCACATCCCTCCCCCTTCAAAGGACGAAGTGGGTGAACGAGAGTTAGAACCATAGACAGTAAAAGAAATGAGAACGAACAGTTGTCATGGCTAAAGCACCAAGAAAACAGAAGTGCCTAAGTGTGTATTCATGAGATACAAAGAAAAGAAAGTGGGAGAGTGATTATTAGAGCCTGGACTAGCGTGAATATTGGCCCTGCTTTCACTTGCTGGAGTGAGGTGAAAGAGGAGGAGGGATACCCCACTGACAGTGTCTTGGCACTGTTACTGTTGGACAAGTATAAGTTCTTTGCCTTCTTATAAATAACTATTGTAGATTACAATTGTATCAGTGTTTTTGTCCTTTCTATTTTGTGTTCTTAAAACTCTTTCTATTAAAATCAGAGCTTTGTAAGAGTTCTTGAGCACTCTTCCAATATGTGTGACTGTGCCGTCAGAGATGAGGTGTGAAGAGATATTATCTGTATCAATGTTTATTGGTTTCCCCCCTCCATTTTTTGTTTCAGAAACTCTCCCAGTCTTTTCATTAACATACAGATGTTGATTGGCACCCTCTGATCTTATTAGGAATAAGCTTCCACTGTGACCAAACTCCTGTTTTCCTGCCTATTGCATATCCATTTAGGGCTGGTAGCACTGGTCATACCAACATCCTGTATATTATATTTAAGCTTAGAATACCCATTGTATAATTTAGAGAGAAGCATAGACAAGCCTGGATAGCTGGTTAATTTCTCTCCTTTGATGCATCATTGTTAATAAAACCCTGTTCCTGATTTTCAAACCACTATCCTTCTGACTGAGTCTCCAGATTTATCTGTGGTACAAAATTACCATCATATGTATGCTACAATTCTCTCAGAATTCATAAGCAGCTAACCCCTATCATTAAAAAAACAACATGCATCTTCATATACTTACGGCTGTAGAAATGGGTGATCTGGGGATTAAGATCCCTTTCACATTTCACTGGGAAAACATAGACCGTGTACTTTGTACCAGCTGTCAGGTTTTTGAGCTCTGAGGTCAGGTTTGTGGTTAGCGCCTCAGTCCAGTTCTTCTGGTCACTTTTCACCTCCACCCTGTACTCAGAGATTGGACCAGGCCCCTCCAACCAGCTGAGACTTGCACTGGTACATGTGATGTTAGACACATTTACCCTGCCATGGAAACGATCTGCATGAAGTTGAAAGAGGAGGTAAAATTTAGAGCTGTGTGAAAAGAGCACTCTTTTAAGTACCAAACCTAATGGGTTGTTATGAGTGAAGGTGCTTTCGAAAGCAAATGGTAGAGAAGCCTTGCACACCTTGGTGGAGTACTGTATAGTGCAGGTGTTGCTATATCACTGGATACAATTTGGGTAAAAGCAAAGAAAAACTGCAACACATTATGCTAGATGGACAAACCACTTGAAAGATAAACTGATGTTTTGGTTAGGCAGGCCTTCATCAGAGCTTATGAAAACAAACATATTCAAACTGTGCTTTTAAGACTGAAAAGTGCTCACCATCATAACAGATGTAAGGTAGTTCTTCAGAACAGGCTCTTTCCCACCACATCCCAATGCTTAGCAATGCCAAGCAGGCATCCTCGATGAACTCCTCAAAGTCCAAATCATCAATGTCTGAGTCATCATCAAAACAAGGAGAAGCGGTACCAGGCGACACGGTAGTGGATGGAACATCACTTGTAGTAATGGAAGTGGGTAAAGTGATAGTGGTAGAGACTTCAATAGGTGGGGTGTTGTCTGCAGGGATGACTGTGGATGCAGTACTACTGGTGGAGATGTTGTTGGCAGATGTTGTATTAGCAGAGACATTATGTGGTGTATAAAAGCTCTCACTGGTCATGTTGACAGTGGTTGGTGTGCTGGAGGTGGAACTTGATGTATAACTGTGTGCAGTTGTTGTGGGGGCTTTCGTACAAATACAGCGGGTACTGGTAGAGACAGTTCTTGTCATATAAGAACTGGAAGAGGTTGCAGTTGGAGCAATGGAACTTCCAGAAATGAAACTAGAGGCAGCAGTATTGGCACCGGTGGCACTTGTTGGGGTGTTGGGGAGTGACGTAGCCATGGTTGAGTCAGAATGATCAGCACTATTGAGATTTGTACTTGGGGTAGCAGCACTAGAAGAGACTGTTCTTGAACTAAGAGAACCAGAGGAGGTTTCTGTTGGAGTAAAGGCACTTGCAGGAATGGAACTAGAGGCAGGGGTATTAGCACCAATGAGACTTGGGTGCCTGTTAGGGGTTGAAGGAACCATGGTTGGGTCAGAATGATCAGCACTGCTTACATCTGTACTAGGGTTAGCAGTGCTAGTAGAGACAGTTCTTGGAGTAGAAGAGCTAGAGGGGGTTCCTGTTGGGGTGTTGGGGAGTGCCGTAGCCATGGTTGAGTCAGAATGATCAGCACTATTGAGATTTGTACTTGGGGTAGCAGCACTAGAAGAGACTGTTCTTGAACTAAGAGAACCCGAGGAGGTTTCTGTTGGAGTAAAGGCACTTGCAGGAATGGAACTAGAGGCAGGGGTATTAGCACCAATGAGACTTGGGTGCCTGTTAGGGGTTGAAGGAACCATGGTTGGGTCAGAATGATCAGCACTGCTTACATCTGTACTAGGGTTAGCAGTGCTAGTAGAGACAGTTCTTGGAGTAGAAGAACTAGAGGGGGTTCCTGTTGGAGTAATGGCACTTTCAGAAATAGAACTAAAGGCAGGAGTATCAGTATCAGTGAGACTTATAGTTGAGTCAGAAGAATCAGCACTGAGACTACTGTTTCTAGTAGTGCTATCAGAAGAGATGGTATTAGGAGGTGTATCACTATTTGTGCTCAGGTCATCAATACAGACACAGTCAGTATCCTCAGAGTTGACATCATCATTGCCAGAGGAAGTTGTTGAATTGTCTGGGGTTATGACATATCTACGTATAGATTCCTGTATGCCTGGATCTTCCACACACTGAAGGAGTTTTTCTAGTCGAGGGCACATGTACATATCATTCTTCTGCTCTGTGCTATCGTTGGTGGTAGTGTGGTTTGTCATATCTGTTGTGAAATGTTCACCTGTTGTTGAACTACTGACTGCTGATGCATCTCCAAGTGTTGTGTAATATCCAGCTGTTGTAAAAGTTATGTCTGAAGTGGAATCTGTGTTTGTTGTGGATTCAGGGATTAGGGTGGTGTCTTGCACTGTTGAGGTTCCAACAGTTGAGGGAGGACATGTACGACGTGGTGGTGGTTTAGGTTTAGGAATTGGTCGCCCAGGATACCAGTTCTGGAAAGTCACACGATCACCATTGGACCAGCGTGACCATGTAAGCTTTGCTACAAACTGAGCAAACCTGGAAGTGTTATTGGATGACCTAGACCATGAAAGTGTACCATTGAACAATCTCAGAATTGTATAATTGGATGACTGAGACGTTGTAAATGTGTCATTAGTTGAGTTAGATAGTGATGTAATAGTGTCATTGGGCACCCTTCGTAGCCCTACCCATACAGCTGTGTCGTTTTCTCCAAAGCTCTCCAACAGTAGGTGGACATTTTCATGACTGACTGGGGTCAGCTCTTTGTAGCACACTTGGCAGTAAAGGCGAGCTGATTCCCAGCTGGAGGCATTGGACTGCAGGAAGTATTCACGCTGACCCCAGCTCTGACCAGCTTGGATTTAAAGGGGAGTAGAAAAAAACAAGTCATATCTCTGCATACAGGGAGCATGTGTACTGATCAGCTGTATATCTATGTCATGCTTAGTGTGTAGGTCAGTTTGGATTTTTTTTTTTTCGATTTTCAAACCAGCCCCTTGTACTACACTTAATTTAAGAAATTGAATTTTACCATCATCATAAGTACAATCACGCTTAGGTGGAGGGCTAATACTGTGCTTCGGGACTTCATTCTTCCTCTACTAACTTCGGTTCCACGCAAAATTATATTTATTAAGAAAATTATCGTATTCCGTCTGATTTGTGATTGAGCATCTACTAGTCAGTTTATTGTATTTGGGTTCATTGGCCAATGTCACCAGGCTGGGTCTTGAATTTGTGCAGTAGCCTGGTGACCAATTTGAAAAATCGAAAAATCTGGCTTCATCCGGTCCCCACTGAAAATGACGCCATCCCTTAGTCCATTTCTTCTACTGTCTATGTACAGCACAGACAGACTCTCTGTACAAAACGATGTGAAGCACAAGGGGCTGGTTTACCAGGCTAGCAGTGGTGTAGTCTACTTTTTTGTAGTGGGTATACTGTTATACTTGTACCAGTTGCATGCGGTGATGTCGGTACCAGGGAAGGCAATGTGAACAGGGTGGGCCAAAAATATGAGACACCTTTTAAATGTTTATTTTAAATTCTAAAGTTTCATTTTAAAGCTTATAACTTGGAATCTAAAATTGATAGAGAGTAACCAATACAGTCAATGAAAATCTGACATTCAATGGTTTTTGATACATACGTTATTTTCTCTGGACAGCACTCTAAAAGTGAATTAAAGATGTCTAAAATGTAAGGGTAGGTTTCAAACTATATAATTAAACATTTCAAACTATATAATTAAACATCATGAAGAGGTCATTAAACATTGTCAAGAAGCATTTCCCAGTCCAAATAAGTGAAATATATAGGGAAACAGTAAATGATTAAAATCTGCATGGCACACAGCTCTGCGTGTGGATTCCAAACACAGGAGAGATCTTGGGCTTATTACAGAATTTCTGCTGCCACCACTGCACTGTGGTAGGGAGCCATGCACAGAGCTGCGGATGAAGATAGCATTCCTAGTTTTGGGGTTCTAGCTTCATACAAATCTTTAGGAGCAATAGGTGAACAAATATCCAAAGAGCTGTATGATCATTCACTTTATAAACAAATAGAGTGTGAAGGAGATGTTTTTCCTCTGAAACAGGAGGAGTTATGTAAAAGCAGGTCATTTCGTCCTGCGTCAAGTCATATATGTAAATCTCAATTTGGCCATGTACCCTGATAACAGTATCAACAGGAGAGGCCATTTAGCTGAATTTACACTGCCATTTAGGCTATAGCTTTCACCAGGACAGGCTTCTCAGTTTTTATAGTCCTGTCAAGTCCTCTGTAGTTCACTTTTCATCTACACCTGTATGTTATGTAAATGACTCCTAATCTCTCTATTGTGTATGGTGAAGATCAAAAACTGTATTGAATTTTCATGTTGTGTAAGCAGCAGTCCAAGTGTTGATGTTCTTATGCAAATCTTTAGGAGCAATGTTGACAGGAAATATTTAAAGTGTTTTTAGATTACAGATCAAAAACTGTATTGAATTTTCATGTTGTGTAAGCAGCAGTCCAAGTGTTGATGTTCTTATGCAAATCTTTAGGAGCAATGTTGACAGGAAATATTTAAAGTGTTTTTAGATGATTTACACAGTGTGGGAGTGAACATTTTCCTCTAAAAACAAAGGAGTTGTGTTACAGCAGGTAATCTCATCCCACATCAAGTCCTGTCTGTAAATGTCACTTTCGCCTGATAACAGCATCAACAAGACAGGCCATTAAAGTGAATTTACACTGCTATTTAGCTGGATTTAACCTAGTAATGTAATCTACACTGGGATAGGCTTTATTGTGAATGTTTATTGCTTCTTTCCAGCGCAAAGACAATTGTTATATTCATAACTAATTGTTAAAAGCAACCACTTATCCACTGGAAAAAGACATCAATATTTTATACCAGAAATATAACACACCAGTCCCAGTCAACTAAATGCAACGTTTGCAAATCTTTCAAGGAAACACATACAACTGTGTTGCAAAATGAAGATAGTCCCTCATAGTGGCACCATTAAAACTGTTGATGAATAAAATGCACATGAAGGTGCACCAAATTATCCAATCTAATACTCTACACCAGTGATGAGCAACTTGGATTCAGGAACTACAATCTAGTACCATGTACTGCAAATCAACTGGATTTAGATGGTCATTTGCATCAGACTTAATGTGCTTAACAGTTTACCTGTTCTAAAGCATTGTTTCGAAAGTATAATTGAAGGTAGTTGAAACCCAATGATCCTGAATCAACAGGGTCTGCAACACAAATCCCTTTTAAACTATACTGTCACATCAGCACACACAAACGAAATTATGAGGTTGTATTGTTAAAGAGTCTGTTCATAAAGTCTATCGGTGAAATATAACTTACCCAGTAAGATAACCAGATAAACAATGTTCTTCATATTGCACCAACAGAGGGACTGACATGAAATCATGAATGCAGTATGTTCATAATTCTAGTAAAATTTGAATACAGGAAAATACAGGGATGTTTGCATAAATACACATCAGGCGAGCTGGGTGGTGTTTTTTACTAGGTAATATGATCAAAGAGACAAGAAACTGTAAAATTCCACACAGCGACATGGAATGTGTTCCTTTCTCTCTTATTTTGTTGTTTATTTTAATTCTATTTGCTTTATTTTTTAGGGACCCATGTACACTTTCTCAGTTTATTTGGTACATTTCTCCAATTATCCTTGACATTTGTAAATGCATTTCTTAAAACAATTCCTACAAATGGCAAAACACCAGGGATCACCTGCAAAGCCAGTCTCTTGCTCAAAATCCTTACCTCATCTTTCAAAAGTAAACATCTGTGTCAATGAAGATGCCAGTGCCATCAGAATGACAAGTCTCTGTGTCATTATGTACGGATAAGACAGTCAAATTGCTTAGTCATATTGTCAACAGTGAACTCTGGAGGGATGTTCTGATGTAAACTATGGCTAACTTTTGATGACAGTAAGTTAAGGTGTAAGTTACACCTTGGTATATGTAGGAGATTAATTGCAAGAGACTAGACATGATTCACATTTATGCTATTGCTGTTTGCACAGTAATTTCTTGACAGACCATGTCATTGTGATACAGAATGAAAAAAGACAGCACTTCACAGCACAAAGAAAAAAAAACAAAAGTAGGAATGTGAACATAGGACAATCTCCTTAGGCAAAAATTGTACATGTGATGCTGTAAGTCAAGGTTCACCTGGGAGCAATTTACCAATTCAGCACAGATTAAGGGAAAAAGTCTAATTAAAATGTATAGAAATATGCTTGAAATATTATGACAACCAGTTTACATTTAAAGACTTATGCAATGAACTAATAGATGTTGGGGGGTTGAGACTAACCAACACATACATTTTGATCATGACATAAGCAATCGATAATGTAAGAGAATTGTACATAATCATTTGCATCAGTGGTGACAGGTGGTCATAAAAATAGGGGAGGACATGGGGTGAGGTGAGGAAGTGGTCAGGTGGGTGATTACAAGACCAGGAAGGTTTTTTTGTGGTTGTGGTGTTTGTAAAGCCAAGCTCTGTAAAAGGACCTGAGGTGTATGTTACAGCACTAAATAAAATGTATTTGTCAGCAAGGGAAATCAGCAAGGGAAATAAAAAACTCAAAACATCACTCCAGCTGCGAGGGTAGCATGACATAACTCACATTTTAAACACTAAACGTTTTAATGCCATGTACAGGCTACATGTTTTTACAAATTCACAATGTATGACGGACTTTAAGCTTACAGCTACTTTAGGAAAACAAATTCCATAAAATATGAGCTTCAATTTATTTATTTATTTTTCCTTCTGTACCAAAGGGACGCGGGAGTGGAGCTAAAGTGCTGTATGTGGGCCATGGACCGCTGACCGCTGGTCTGACCTAATAATACCACTGTTACTGATACACACTCTTTCCTATTGGATGCTCAGTGTTACAGCAACAGTGAATCAAAAATGTATTGGTCAGATCGGGTCACTAATATGAATAAATCAATATTTACAGAATAAAAGGAAAGTAAACATGCAATGACCAGATTGTGTGTCTACCAGAGTTCTAAAATCCTGTGCTGTTCAGCTAGCTCCTGTGTTTACTTGGCTGAAGAGACAGTTCCTACTTGCTTCAAGCAGTCCATTATTGTTCCAGTGCCAAAAAACAAAAGTCCATCATGTCTAAATGACTGTCGACCAGTGGCCCCAACGTCTGCAGTGATGAAGTGTTTTGAGAGGCTTGTGAAAAACATGATTTGCTCCTCCCTGCCAAGCTCCTTTGACCCCCTCCAGTTTGGCTATAGAGCCAACAGGCCTGAAAGAGGGAAAGGGGAACTATGTGAGAATGCTTTTCATTGACTTTAGTTTAGCCTTCAATACCATAGTACCCCTAAACCTGGTCACAAAGAGGCCCCGAGGCTGAACACCACACTATGTTACTGGATACTTGACTTTCTCACCACCAACTCACAAGAGGTTAGGGTGGGTGGTCTGACATCTGACACATTAACCATCAGCACTGGAGCTCTCCAAGACTGTGTCGTAGGTTCCCTGCTGTACAACATCTACACTCATGACTGCAAGGCCAGCAGTAGTCACACCTCCATCATCACGTTTACAAATGACACTGTGGTCATAGGCTTAATCAGCAACAACAATGAGCAGGCCTATGTGGATCAGGTTAAAGAGGTGGCATAATGGTGTCAGTCTACCAGCTTGACACTGAATGTCAGTAAGACAAAGGAAATGGTGGTGGATTATAGGAGGCAGCGAAGCAGCAGCTACACTCCACTATTGATTAGTGGGCAACCTGTAGAGAGTCACAAGTTTCACTCATCACTGAAGACCTCACATGGACTGTTAACACACAACATGCACTGAATGCGCTGATGCTCTTATACAGAGCAACTTACAGTGAATAAGTTTCAGAGACAGTCCCTCTGGATACAACTCAGTCAAGGGAAAGGTCTAGGAAACGGGCTGGTAATTGTCTCCTCCACATATATCCTATCAGCAATAGCAATTAAAGACATGGACATTCTGGGTTCAGAAAGTTAAAGTCACTGCCACATATTTGTTCCAGCCAATTCTGTGAACCAGCTGATTCTAATTAGTACAACTCTTTAGCCAGGCAGCCAATTAGCCAACTAGCTAATTAGTGAAGTCACCTGTGTCATGAGCACAGAATAAGGGAAATACTTTTCCTTCCCCAAGCTGATGCCTTTCTTTATAGTGCTCCTTTACAGTTGTTCCATCTCTGGCAGAAAAGCTAAGGCAGCTTTTTTAAGGTCACTATAAACATATAGAGTTATTGAATCGTAACTACAATCACCTTGTCGTATCCACCTGGTATTTATTAATTACACAATTGTGTTCATTCAGTGAAAACTTGAATGTAACAATATGAAGCCATCATCTCCATTACCTTGTGTGTTAATGTTATTACAGTTTTTTCTGAATGCTTTAACACTTATAGTGATTGTTGTAGCACAATTTCTAAAACTACTAATTGTTATAGCAAAACCCCTCACCGAGTTCGCAAAACTAATAGCACAAACTCTGCTTTACACTCTGTTTGTAACACACACTTCCACTGCACAGCACTCTTTTTGCAAAACTGAAAACACAACTCACTGCTTTACACACAACTTGCAAATAATCAACACACTCTTAGCAAAACTATACACAATCATGGCTGTTATTTAAACTATTTTGCCACTTTCTGGCCACACTGTCACGTGTGAAAACTCTTTTATATAAATAATTCACTTTGCAATCAGCCTGAACACTAGCAATACAGTAAGCCACAGGTAAGCTTTTGAGGTGGAGTACAATGGAATAAAGAAGAGTGAGAGTTAGAGAGGAGCATGAGGATGTGGAAGTGAAAAAGCAAGAGGGAGAGGATGACGAGGACAAGGAGGTGGTTAGAGGAAGAGGATGAGAAGGTGACAAAGTAAGAGGAGGATGAGGTAGGGAAGAGGAAAGGGAAGGAAGAAGAGTAAGAAGAGTAAGAAATATAATTTTTGATGACATCAGAGCTACTTTAGTGGACAGTGGAATGACCCTGAGGGAAGCTGGCCAATTGGTTCAGCCTAATCTGAGCCGCTACAGTGTAGCAAGCATCATAAGGTATAAGGCTATAGTAGCATTGGTACTGAATCTGGACGTGCATACTCTAGAGCTGTGCATGGGCCTGCTGTGCTGCATTTGTTTTGTGAGCTGATTCTTGTGGATGAGGCAGGTTTCAACCTCACTATAACAAGGAACATTGTCGGACAACATGGTAGCATAACTATGTGTGCAGCTATAAGTCAAAATAGTGTTGTTCTCCTTGTCTGCCTTGCGCCAGAAGGTCTATGACCATCATCCAGATCAATGCATGGCCCTTCTACAGGCAATGGAGGAGGCATACAGGGATATTGTAGTAAAGGGGAAAAAAGTCACCCCACCAGGATTTGAACCCATGCCCAGATATCAGACATGCACTTTGACCACAACACCACAGAGCCAGGTTTGTTTGTATGGTAGTCAAAGCATACACACAACCCTAGTGATGGCACGCCATCACAGACATTGACTAGGCCTCATGTCAGGCCTTGATACTGCACTCCAGAGATATTTTCTTGTCAGTGCCTTTGACTAGAAAACATTACAGCTGATGTTGACAAAATGTTGTGGTTGGACCCAGAGAGACGACAAGATGTAGACTTCTTTTTTTTTTTCTCTCTCAGTAAAATTACTGTATGTTTTCTTGTGTTTTCAGTTGGAAAAAATGTTTGCATTGATGTGTGTAAATGAACATCCATACTTGAACTTTGAATCCCTGTGTGTTGAGTTGGATACCTGTGTATGACTTCAAACTGAAAATATCTTGTGCACAGAGAAACCAAAAGCCAGATGTGTTTTTCATTGATACCATTAGTGTGTAGTTGTCGCATTGTGTGCTAATTAATATGATGGTTTGTGTTAACTGTTTGGTACAAAAACACCATTTTTACAAAGGTTTGCAGAGTTAAGCAAGATGTGTTAGCTTTTGCAAGGTATCTACAATATTTTGCTAATTTGGTGAAAGGTTTTGTTATTTGTGTGTAGAGTTTTGCAAAAACAGCCAATAGGTGCAAAAAATGTGCTTAAGCGATCAGAAAAAACTGTAATTATAGGCACTTTTCACAAGCTCGATTATGTACCTATTACAGTTTTTTCTGAATGCTTTAACACTTATAGTGATTGTTGTAGCACAATTTCTAAAACTACTAATTCTTATAGCAAAACCCCTCACTGAGTTCGCAAAACTAATAGCACAAACTCTGCTTTGCACTCTGTTTGTAATTTTGTAACACACACTTCCACTACACAGCACTCTTTTTGCAAAACTGTAAACACAACTCACTGCTTTACACACAACTTGCAAATAATCAACACACTCTAAGCAAAACTATACGCAATCATGGCTATTATTTAAACTATTTTGCCACTTTCTGGCCACACTGTCACGTGTGAAAACTCTTTTATATAAATAATTCACATTGCAATCAGCCTGAACACTAGCAATACAGTAAGCCACAGGTAAGCTTTTGAGGTGAAGTACAATGGAATAAAGAAGAGTGAGAGTTAGAGAGGAGCATGAGGATGTGGAGGTGAAAAAGCAAGAGGGAGAGGATGACGAGGACAAGGAGGTGGTTAGAGGAAGAGGATGAGGAGGTGACAAAGTAAGAGGAGGACGAGGTAGGGAAGAGGAAAGGGAAGGAAGAAGAGTAAGAAATATGATTTTTGATGACATCAGAGCTACTTTAGTGGACAGTGGAATGACCCTGAGGGAAGCTGTCCAATGGGTTCAGCCTAATCTGATCCACTACAGTGTAGCAAGCATCATAAGGTATAAGGCTATAGTAGCATTACATTACACTTAGCTCACTCTCTTTTCAGGAGTGACTTACAGGTATCTACAGGGTTTCAGTTACAGTCCCTGGAGCAGTGTGGGGTTAGATGCCTTGCTCAAGGGCATTTTAACCATGGGTAGGGTGGGATTTGAACCTGCAACCCTCCAATCCAAAGACCTAGTACCTAACCACTAGGCCACAGTAGCATTGGTACTGAATTTGAATGTGCTTAAGCGATCAGAAAAAACTGTAATTATAGGCACTTTTCACAAGCTCGATTATGTACCTATTACAGTTTTTTCTGAATGCTTTAACACTTATAGTGATTGTTGTAGCACAATTTCTAAAACTACTAATTCTTATAGCAAAACCCCTCACTGAGTTCGCAAAACTAATAGCACAAACTCTGCTTTGCACTCTGTTTGTAATTTTGTAACACACACTTCCACTACACAGCACTCTTTTTGCAAAACTGTAAACACAACTCACTGCTTTACACACAACTTGCAAATAATCAACACACTCTAAGCAAAACTATACGCAATCATGGCTATTATTTAAACTATTTTGCCACTTTCTGGCCACACTGTCACGTGTGAAAACTCTTTTATATAAATAATTCACATTGCAATCAGCCTGAACACTAGCAATACAGTAAGCCACAGGTAAGCTTTTGAGGTGAAGTACAATGGAATAAAGAAGAGTGAGAGTTAGAGAGGAGCATGAGGATGTGGAGGTGAAAAAGCAAGAGGGAGAGGATGACGAGGACAAGGAGGTGGTTAGAGGAAGAGGATGAGGAGGTGACAAAGTAAGAGGAGGACGAGGTAGGGAAGAGGAAAGGGAAGGAAGAAGAGTAAGAAATATGATTTTTGATGACATCAGAGCTACTTTAGTGGACAGTGGAATGACCCTGAGGGAAGCTGTCCAATGGGTTCAGCCTAATCTGATCCACTACAGTGTAGCAAGCATCATAAGGTATAAGGCTATAGTAGCATTACATTACACTTAGCTCACTCTCTTTTCAGGAGTGACTTACAGGTATCTACAGGGTTTCAGTTACAGTCCCTGGAGCAGTGTGGGGTTAGATGCCTTGCTCAAGGGCATTTTAACCATGGGTAGGGTGGGATTTGAACCTGCAACCCTCCAATCCAAAGACCTAGTACCTAACCACTAGGCCACAGTAGCATTGGTACTGAATTCGAATGTGCATACTCTAGGGCTGTGGATGGGCCTGCTGTGCTGCATTTGTTTTGTCTTTTCCAGAGAGTGATGGAGCTAAAGGCAGATGCCATAGGTCATGAGCTGATTCTTGTGGATGAGGCAGGTTTCAGCCTCACTATAACGAGGAACATTACTGTATTGGACACCGTGCCATAAAAAATGTCGGACAACATGGTAGCATAACTATGTGTGCAGCTATAAGTCAAAATAGTGTTGTTCTCCTGGTCTGCCTTGCGCTAGAAGGTCTATGACCATCATCCAGATCAATGCATGGGCCTTCTACAGGCAATGGAGGAGGCATACAGGGATATTGTAGTAAAGGGGAAAAATTCTCCCCACCTGGATTTGAACCCAGGCCTCGAGGATATCAAACATGCACTTTGACCACAACACCACAGAGCCAGGTTTATTTGTATGGTAGTCAAAACATACACACAACTCTAGTGATGGCACGCCATCATAGACATTGACTAGGCCTCATGTCAGGCCTTGATACTGCACTCCAGAGATATTTTCTTGTCAGTTCCTTTGACTAGAAAACATTACAGCTGATGTTGACAAAATGTTGTGGTTGGACCCAGAGAGACGACAAGATGTAGACTTCTTGTTTTTTTTTGTTTTTTTTTTCTCTGAGTAAAATTACTGTATGTTTTCTTGTGTGTTCAGCTGGGAAAAAATGTTTGTATTGATGTGTGTAAATGAACATTCATACTTGAACTTTGAATCCCTGTGTGTTGAGTTGGATACCTGTGTATGACTTCAAACTGAAAATAACCAAAAGCCAGATGTGTTTTTCATTGATACCATTAGTGTGTAGTTGCCGCATTGTGTGCTAATTAATATGATGGTTTGTGTTAACTGTTTGGTACAAAAACACCATTTTTACAAAGGTTTGCAGAGTTAAGCAAGATGTGTTAGCTTTTGCAAGGTATCTACAATATTTTGCTAATTTGGTGAAAGGTTTTGTTATTTGTGTGTAGAGTTTTGCAAAAACAGCCAATAGGTGCAAAAAAATGTGCTTAAGCGATCAGAAAAAACTGTAATTATAGGCACTTTTCACAAGCTCGATTATGTACCTATTAATCGTCACACTGTTTATACAAAGCCCTGTAGAGCTTGAGTCCACAGCTGTTAGCATTACAGGCTGCTTTGGATGTAATAAAATGACATACAGTATCTCACAAAAGTGAGTACACCCTTCACATTTCAACAAAATATGTGGTATATCTTTTCAAGGGACAATGCTACAGAAATTAAACTGATATGTTTTTTTTTGAGTAGTCAGTGTATAGCTTGTGTAGCAGCATTCATTTACTGTCCTCTGAAAATAACTTTACACACAGGCATTTTTGTCTAAATAGCAGGCCACAAAAGTGAGTACACCCTCAGTGACAATTGTACATATCATTCAACCCTGAAAACACTGCTTGTCCAATTCATTATTTTTGTGTTTTGTTTCTGTTCAACTGGACAATACAAATATATGTGTCATGTATTAGAGCTATTCATTTGAATGTTTTGGCTATAGTTCTCTCATACTAGACACTGGATTCCAACATGGCTCTTCGTGGCAAAAAAGGATTTCAGAAATTGAATTATTTGCTGTACACAATGATGGCCTATCTATAAAAGATCAGCAGCTACAATATCGTGGCCAGATTCATTAAGTGTTTTTCCAAAGAGAGAGAATGAATTCCTGAAACCATGTCCTGTGGCCTGACTAGAATAAGATAAACTTGTTTGGCTTAAATGGTGTCAGGCATGTGTGGCAGCAACCTATTAAACACTACAATTATAAGTGCGCCTTGCCTAGAGCCCAGTGGTGGTAGCATCATGGTTTGGGGCTGTTTCAATGCTGCCAGAACTGGGGAACTGCAGTTCATTGAAAGAATTATGGATTCCAACATGTGCTGTGTCAACATGATAACAACCCTTAACACACCTCCAAGATGACCACTGCCTTCCTAAACAAGTTGAAAGTGAAGATAAAGGAGACTTGAACCCTATTGATCACCCATGGGGCATCCTTAAGCAGGAGGTGGCTAACATCTGCCAAATCCGTAATGCCATCATGGAGGAATGGAAAAGGATCACAAAAACAACCTGTGCAGCTCTGCTGAATTTCATACTAAGGCAGTGCTAGATAACAATGGTGCTTACACAAAATATTAATGATTTTGACACAATTTGGACATGTTCACTTTGGGGTGTACTCTCTTTTGTGGCCTGCTATGTAGACAAAAATGATTGTGTCCCAAGTTATTTTCAGAGGGCAAAAAATCTTTACTACACAAGCTTTATACTGACTACTCAAAAACACATCCAAGTTTCATTTGTGTAGTATTGCCCCTTGAAAAGATATAGCACATTTTTTTGCTGAAATGTGAAGGGTGTACTCACTTTTGTGAGATACTGTACACTATATAACACACACCAAATCAAACTATTAAAGTGCTGGTAACAAGAGTGATAATTCAGTAGTTATCTCCTTTCCTCTATGCCAACACATATTTTTTGAAAAAGAGAACATTTCAGCAGCCTGTGGTTTCTCCTACCCTTCAAGCCTTCAGTTGGTACAGCAAAAGTGTTTGTGGTTTCTTCCCCTTTCCATAATGTACTGACACACGGGAGCTGAGGTGGGGTGACATTCTTTATTTAGAGCTGTATACTGTTGTAAACACATGAAATTCACACTGGAATATATATTTTTCCTCTTCACACAATAAAAACACCAATTCCACACATTACATAAGCAAGGAAAAATAATATGGCATTTTGTATATTCACATAGGTTTAAAAAATCTTTTAATTTCATTACAGTAGTTGAATTTTTATAGTGTGTGAAAACGTATTCTTTTTTACTCTTATAACAAGAAGTAATACAATATGTTGAATTTTGATTAAGATAGTAGTTAAGAAGTCAAATCAAGAAGACACAGTCAGAACTAACATAATGTATGTGTGCCTGAATGTGTGTTTGTGTGTGTGTGTGTGTGTGTGTGTGTGTGTGTGTGTGTGTGTGTGTGTGTGTGTGTGTGTGTGTGTGTATTGTTTGAGTTTGTAAACATGCGTGTAGAGAAAATCATACTGTTGTCCACAAAATGTTAGTCTTGCCAGTTAAGATCGAGGTAGACTCCATCCAGGGGCACACTGAAATTATGCCTCAGCTGCAATAACAACAACAACAAAAGCAGAAACACACTTGTTAATATGAATGCTTCACACCAATTCTTTCCAGTAAAATGTATGTTGAGTGAATCATTTGATGTGACACAGTTAGAAAGTGTAGGTCCTAATAAAAAAGGGTCCCCCTTATTATAATAATAACATTAATAGTGTCTTCAAAGGGCCCCCTGTTAATGATAACTGCTCTCGTTCTGGCAGCACCCGTCAAGTAGTCACAGCACAGATGTTGAAAACACAGGTGCATCTCAGTAAATTACACGCTTGTAAAACTGTAATAATCACAATTAGAACAAAGGCTTAAAATATTTCACTTTGTGTGAACGGTTGCTGGTTCCAATTACAACAGCAACAGCCTTAGCCTATGCTCTGCCAATTAATTCTCACCGCTTTTAAGAGATTGCTCTTGGATGTCTCGCTGTTACAGCCCTGAGGTTCACTCGAGCCACACAGTATTGAAAGGGTGATGTTCCTCAGGTTTGGCACTAGGAATTAAAAATAGGATGATGAATGCAACAGGGGTGACAGAGAGAGAGAGAGAGAGAGAGAGACAGAGACAGAGACAGAGATGGATACGTTTTATTGTTTTCATTAAACAGTTAAAGATTTAGGTACTGGGTATATGTTGTTATATGATGTTAAAGGTGCTATACATAAAAAAATCCCAGCAAGTAATCATAATATGGTGTGAATATGTCATGAGAAATGAAGGAAAAGTGTTTAACTGAAGTATAGAACAGTCAGAATATCCAAATTTTAAAATTTAAATTGAATATGATTGCAGTACTAGTTTTGGCCAAAATCCTACAATTAAACACCTTTAAAGTTTGTACTTGGTACACAAATGTATTTACCTGTATTGCCTTGGGCTTTGACATATTCACTGTTTTGCTCTCCAGCAAAAACACTAACAAAAAAGTCATATCTTGTTCCAGGTTTTAAATCACACCAAGTATAATTGGTGGCGCTGGTTCGAGTGTTGTTTTCTGTCTTCCAAAACTTGGCTTCATAGAACATGTCATACTGTATTGTCACATTTTTAGATTCGTCAGGAGCATCCCATTTCAGAGAGATGCAGGTCTCATTTTGTGAACTGACATTAAAATTCTTCGGTTTTTTGGGCACTGTGATGGGAAACACAAAACATCAATTACACTGCATGATTGAATTAGCATTTCATACCATCCCAGCATTTCGGTGTTGGAGCATTTTGGATGCATTCAGTAAAAAATAGAAAATAACAATAATAATAAGGAATTTTATTTTAATAAATAAACTATTGCAAAGAAAAGTAAGATAAAAAACAACAAACATAATCTAAATCACTGACCTAATGTGAACATATAGCCAAAAAAAAACCCTAAAAATCCTTGTTATATTTCAATGCACTTACATGGAAATCTATTTAATACAGTCACTTAATACTTTTAAAGCTAGTTTTGACATTACACTTACAGGTAAAGTTATGCATTTTCACAGGTTTACTAGTGTGGTTACCAACTCCGACCACAATCACCTCCACTTTGTACTGTGCCCCTGCTTTTAGGTCAGGGAATTCACAGTGGCGATCAGGCGTAATTTTGCTGGAAACGGTGCGATTGTCCGGGTCATACAATGTCACATTGAAGTTCTGGTATTGTCCTTTGATTGGTCCCTCCCAAGAAGCAAGTATGGTCTCTGCTGTTGTAGGTAACCTCAAATTTCTGACAGGATCAGGCTCTGAAAACACATACAGACAGATTTACATTCATCTCCAACCATCTTCTTTGCAACCATCATTTTACGGGTCACTAAGTAATGGCATGGCATTACCCTGAGGACAGTATTACTTCTTACAACATTCTTATCTTTGTCCCTTTTTTATTACAGTTTTTCTGATCGCTTAAGCACATTTTTTGTACCTATTGGCTATTTTTGCAAAACTCTACACATAAATACAAAAACCTTTCACAAAATTAGCAAAACATTGTGGATACCTTGCAAAAGCTAACACATCTTGCTTAACTCTTCAAACCTTTGTAAAAATGGTGTTTTTGTACCAAACAGTTAACACAAACCATCAGATTAATTAGCATGCGGGAACTACACACTGATGGTATCAATGAAAAACACATCTGGCTCTTGGTTTCTCTGTGCACAACGTCGGCCACAAAATTTCGGCAACATTGAATGCAATGTCTTCTAGTCAATGGCACTGACAAAAAATATCTCCTGAAGTGCAGTATCAAGGCCTGACATGATGCCTGGTCAATGTCTGTGATGGGAGTGCCATCACTAGGGTTGTGTGTGTCCTCTGACTGTTTCACGAACAAGTCTGGGTCTTTGGCATTGCAGTCAAAGTGCATGTTTGGTACCCTGGAGACCTGGGTTCAAAGCCAGATGGGGTCACTTTTCTCCCCTGCACTACAGTCTGGGATCCTCCATTGCCTGTAGAAGGGCCATGCATTGATGGGGATGATGGCCATAGACCTTCCAGCACAAGGCAGAGAAAGTGAATGATGAACAACAGCTTTGTTTGTCATAGCTGAACACATAGTTTTGTTACCACCATGTTGTCCTCTGACTATGGCACGGTGTCCAATAATGTTGCTACGAAGTCTCCTCACAAAAGTGAGGTTAAAACCTGCCTCATCCACAAAAATCAACTCATGACCTATGGCATCTGCATCTAGCTCCATCACTCTTTTGAAAAGACAAAACTAATGCAGCACAGCAGGCCCATGCACAGCACTATAGTATGCACGTCAGGATTCAGTACCAATGATACTATAGCCTTATGTCTTATGATGCTTGCTACATTGTAATGGCTCAGGTTAGGCTGAACCCATTGGCCAGCTTCCTTCAGGGTCATTCCATGATCGACTATGTAAGGTATCTCTGATGTCATCAGTAATTCTATTTCTTACTCTTCTTACCCTTCCTCCTTCCCCTTTCATATCCTTGTCCTCCTCTTCGTTCTTCACCTCCTTGTCCTCTTCCTCTACCTTCACCTTCTTGTTCTCGTCCTTGTTGTCCTCTCCCTCTTGCTTCTTCACTTACACATCCTCTTCCTCTTCCACAAACTCTCCCTCCTGTGCCTTCACCTCCTATTCGTCGCCCTCCTCTAATTCTTACTCTTCTCAGTCTTCCTTTTCCCTCCGTTGTACTCCACCCCAGAAAGCTTACCTGTGGCTTATTTATAGTGCTAAGGCTGACTACAAAGTGAACTAATTATCTACAATGGTTTTCTCATTTGGTGCTGTTGCCGGACAATTGGCAGAATGGTGTAAATAATAGCCATCAATGTGTATAATTTTGTTCATCATTCGGAAGTTGAGTGTAAAGCAGTGAGTTGTGTTTACAGTTTTGCAAAAAGAGTGCGGTGCAGTGGATTGCGTTTACTCTTTGCCAAAGTGTGTGTTACAAAATTACAAACTGAGTGCAAAGCAGAGTTTGTGCGATTAGTTTTGCGAACTCAGTGAGGGGTTTTGCTATAAGTATTAATAGTTTTAGAAATTGTGTTACAAGAATCACTGTAAGTGTTTAAGCATTCAGAAAAAACTGTAATAAATACGTTTTTAGTTACTTCTGATCTGTTTCTTCTAAAACCCCATCTACACAAAAAGAACAATATAAGACCATTTTTAGATTTTTGGGCTGAACTTATATCTGGCTTTAGTGAACACCATTTTTTAAAGGAGTAACTTAAGAAAAGTCAAAATCAAGACAATTCAAAGAAACAGTTATTTCCTTTGGGTGTCCTCTTCCATTAATCAGAAATTCATTAATTCATTAAATTCATAAAGCTCAAATGCCAGATTCTGCACAGAAGAAGCTTGCTGGAGCCAGAGTGCATAGTGTGCAACAGAATATTACTTTCAGCCAACCCAGGCACAACCATCATTACCATAAAAATCTTAGTAACACTTTCTTTGGACAGTCTGCCCACAGACTTTACAGATGGCTTGTTTATATTCAGTTTCATTTTGTTCATTGTTTACTGATTATCACCTTAATCAACACAACTCCTAATCTTGACCTTAACAAGACAGCATTTCAACAGATGGTTTGTTTAAAAAAACAACATCTCTGTATATCATGTTTACATTTGTAGAACAAAAAATGCTGGTATGTATATTATATTGTTATTCCTGTTGTACAGTAAGTCATATGTATATCATTTTTGTCTATTGAATCACTACATGTCTATAGCAGGAACTCTCGACAGCGCCCCAATCAACTTTCTCTTTTCCAGCGCCACTAAGCTGCAACAAATGCTGTCTTGTGTTTTTTTTGTCAAACTGTTGAAGCACTTTGAGCTACACCTTGTATAAATGGTGCTATACAAATACAGTTTATTATTATTATTATTATTATTATTGTTGTTGTTATTATTGTTATATGTCATATGTTATATTAGAGAGTCAACATCCGCTGAAGTCAAATTCTTTGTGTATGTAAGTATACTTGGCCAATAAATTTCTTCCATTCTTTAGTTCATGCTCTATACATTCGATGAATAATGTTAAATCTAGTGACCTGGCTGTTCACATTCCAGGTATCAGCCTTACAGTGAACCAACTACAGGCTTCAAAATCAGCCTAATGTTTTAGCAGAAAGAGACCCAAAGACAACCACAAGAGAAAACTTAGAAAAGCTATAAGGAAATATTGTTAGCATTTACTGAAAAAAAAACTACCAAACTTACTTGTAAAGGCGTGGATGGTGACAGGATTTCCCTCCAGAGATGCGTTGACTTGTGCTGCCACAGTAATGATGAATTCATAGCCAGGCTCAAGCAGTGTGGGTGGTGTATATGTAGTGGATTCATTGCTTTGATAATGAACTGAAGTTCCATTAGTGTAATTCATGTACACACGATAACTAGAGGCCTTGCCCACACTTGGTGGGTCCCATACCACCTTGAACCCAGTGGTGTTAATGTCCTTCAATGTCGGGTTTACTATTGAGCTTGGTTCTAGAAGAGAAAACTGCTGGTGAGACATTCACATTGTTACTTTAAACAGCAGATTTCAAAATGGTTTCTCAACATTAGCATGACTCAGAGGGTGACACAGAATTTACAATGGTCTACAATGGCCAGCGGTTGAATTCCATATGTTTAAGATTATTATATAAGATTAATATAATTCAAAAAATAATCTTGAAAGATGGCAGTGACAAATAGCATTACCTAAATAATAAACAAGGCCCTCTAATAGAGAAGCCAAGCATTCCAGCATAGAATCTCTCTGAGAGAAACAGAAGGAAGGAGAGGCACACTTACTAGTAAAAAACATTTCATCGAACTTTAGACCATTGACGGACATGTCAGCCACTTCTGCACTGACTACAACAGTGTAGTTGAACCCTGGTTGCAGATCCGAGATTTTGTGGCTTGTTGGTTTGGTTTGATGTGTTGCGGGTATATCTTGGCATGTAGCGTCACTCGATATGTTATGTAAGCACAGGCGGTAGACATCCACTCCACCTTGTGCTGGTGGCCACCAAGTCAAGGTGACAGAGGTCTCTTGGATTTCAGAAACAGTTAAATTCTGGATAAAATAAGGTTCTAAATGGGTGAAAGAGAGGGAAAACAGGAAGAAAGGTGTAATCATACAATGTGTGACGACTTGCAGAGAATGTTAAAAAAAGAATAGTATCAAGTGTTCATAATAATTTAAGAGCTTGGCATTATGTGCAGAGCTTTAACAGCTTCACAAAACTGAGTTAAGATATTTGGCCACATGATAAGGCTGAATGCTAAATGTTTACCGTTTACTATTAATGGTAAATCTAATGTTTACTGCTCAAAAAATAACTACTTTATTAATGTAACTAAATGAATATAACTAATAAACTAACTTTTGCAAAACAGCACAGACTGGCAAATCCTAACTTTTGAGAACAATCAATGGAGCATCTTCAACTTATACTTACGGCTGTAGAAAGAGACTTTCTGGGGATTGAGATCTCTTTCACATTTGATTGGGAAAACATAGACTGTGTATTTTGTACCAGCTGTCAGGTTTTTGAGCTCTGAGTTCAGGTTTGAGGTTATTGCCGCAATCCAGTTTATCTGGTCACTTTTCACCTCCACCCTGTACTCAGAGATTGGACCAGGTGCCGCCGACCAGTTCAAACTCGCACTGGTGTATGTGATGTCAGACACATTTACTGCCCCATAGAATCGATCTGCATGTCAACAGATGCACAAAGGAAATCTCAAGTAGATTTACAACACGCATGCTCTACTCCAAAGACAAAGAACGAGCATGTCTTTGCACACAAGTCCAAGAACCAACATCAGAATAAACTTTAAAAATCATATTTTCTGTCTTTTTATTAATCTCCCCCAAATAATGTCTCCAGAACTTTTTTTCTACAACTGCTGCATGAAGTGGTCTTCCTTGAAATAAAGTCTGAAGACCGAATTCTATATGTACAGTATGTCACAAAAGTGAGTACACCCCTAACATTTTTGTACTTTTTTTATTATATCTTTCCATGGGAGAAGTCTAAAGATATAATACTTTTCTACAACGTAAAGCAGGCAGTGTACAGCTTATATAACAGTGTAAATTTGCTGTTCCCTCAAAATAACTCAACACACAACCATTACTGTCTAAACCACTGGCAACAAAAGTGTACTCACTTTTGTGACATACTGTATATTTTTATCATATATTTATTGGGCTATGTCCACAAACACAAACATGTTTCAACCCTACCTGGTCTTTGTGGACATTTTATTTCAAGGATAAACACGTCATTGAGCAGTTGGAGAAAATAGTTCTGGAGACATTGACACAAAAAATGCTTAAAAAAAACAATCAAGCACACTCAGCACCTTCCACTGATGCTTAAATCTTCTAGACATAAATCAAAAAAATAACTGAATAAAAAAGCGATCTAAAGAAGAGAGGCTGCAGAAAGTCTGTTGGTGGAATCACTTACACAAAAATGCACAGACATGGGGCTAGACATCAGACATTAGGTAAACAACCTGCACTTACCATCATAACAGACGTAAGGCAAATATTCTGAGCAGTTTCTTTCCCACCACCACCCAAAACTTAGCAGGACCAAGCAGGCATCCTCAACAAACTTATTAAGGTCTGCTTCAATGGGGTCGGTGTGACTGGGACAGGTAGAAGGGGTATTGGATGTGGCGATTGTGGTTGGGACATCAGTAATAGGAGGAGTAGTGATAGTTGGTACAGTAGTAGAAAGGTTAAACAAGGCTTGAGTCGGAGAAAATGAGGTGGTATTGGCAGACTCAGTGGAGCTCTGATGAAAAACATATCTGCTTAAAGCATCCTTTGCCTCTGTGTCATCTATGCACTGCAGGAGTTTTTCCAGCCGTGGACACATGTGCGTGTCGTTCTGCTCTGCGCTGCTGTTTGTCGTTTGTGCCGTGGAAGTACCATTCGCTGAGGGGTTCTGTGGAGCACATTTTTCTGGTTCTGGCATGGGCTTTGGAATGGGTCGACCTGGGTACCAATTGTGAAATGTCACAGCATCGCCATTGGACCAGCGAGACCAAGGAAGCCTTCCCTCAAAAAAGCGGAACCACTTGTCGTTGCTGTCATTGGACAGGGACCACGGAGGTATGCCGTCAAACCACTGCGACTGTGTTGTGTTGAGTGATGGCACCTCACTTTCATTCAGCATCCTCCGCAACCCCACCCACACAGCCTTGCTGTTGCTGCCTAGTTCCTCCAGCAGGTGGCGTGCATTTTCAGCTGTGACTGTGGCCAGCTCCCTGTAGCACTCCCGACAGTGTCGGCGAGCTGATGCCCAGCTGGAGGCATTGGCCTGTAGAAAGTACTCACGCTCAGCTCTGCCCAGAGTTACTGATGGAGAGGACAGGTAAGGTAAGGCAAGGCAAGATAAGTAAGTGCGTATGTACACTGTCAAATGTACAGCTTAAAACCAACTTAAAAAAATGAAGGCAGTGTGCTGCATGGAACATATAACTTCTCACCAGAAGTAATAAACCACCAATGTAATAAAAAATATGCACATTTTAAACTTAATGACCTTGCCAACATAATTTCCCACCAACGTAATAGCTGGTGCGTCCTGTCAACGTAATACACATACGTCCCACCAACGTAAGAAGTATTACGTTTGCAGGAAATTATTACATTTGTGGTTTAAAAAACGTATTATGTTAACCTCACTCATTTAATAAAGGACTAGTATAATGCAATTTCTGTCATATCACTGTATGGGTTAGGGTATGTTTTATTAAGACCCGAGCACCAGATGTGTAAAGCCCCATTGTTTTTCGAAAGATTATTCTTTTTTCTTCTCACAAACCTGCTCTTTTTGAGACAATTCCCATACACGAAAACTCATATAATGCGATATATCGGGCCAATATTTGTCATTAATGAATTGGCATCGGCCGATATCCGTGTTTGTTTGCACCCATTTCAAGTCAAGCACGTACACGGGCAGCCCCGTGTTATTGGTGTGGATGGAAGCATAGACAGTAAAAGAAATGGAGTGATGGCGTTGTTTTCAATGGGGACCGGATGAAGCCAGATTTTCGATTTTTCAAACTGGTCACCAGGCTACTGCGCAAACTCAAGACCCAGCCTGGTGACGTTGGCCAACGAACCTGAATACGATAAACTGACTAGTAGATGCTCAATCACAAATCAGACGACATACGATAATTTTCCAAATGAATATATTTTTACCATCATCATAATCACGCTAACTTAAGTGGTGGGCTAATATTATACTTCGGGATTTGATTCTTCCTCTACTAACTTCCAGACAATCTTACAAGTTAGCATGTCGAGCGAGCTAGCTAGTTAACATGTACATACAAGGCTAGCGTGTAGCTTAGCTTATCCATCTTTCCGCTTCACTGTCATTGAATGATAAAGATAACAATCCCTCTTACAAAAAAATTACAAACTCAATGCTACCTTTGTGGGAAAAGTTACTGGAAATGTTTCCCCGACATGAACAGAAAATTAAACGGGCTTGAGTTTGGCTATGGCTTGTTATTCAAACAGTACGGTAAATTTTTTCCTGTGTGACAGAAAGTTACTAGTTTGTTCACTTAGTTTGTGACGTCATTTTTAGCACAATTTCAAAAAAACTTTTCTTACAAGACAATGACATGACGGATTTGGACAAATATGTTTTGCAGTGGTTTCTCCGGTGTCCAACAATGCCAACATCAAGGTATGGTGTGCTTTCTATGTAAAGTTATGTAATGTCAAAGTGATGCTAAAATGAATGGAAGGAATGCTAAAGGCTACTGGGAACTTTCCGGGTTTTTTTTCGACCCCATGGGTGTTTCAACTTCCGCATCTATTCCTGCCCCCTTGGATGATAGATCCGGATAGATCCATAGAGATAACGATCCCTCTTACAAAAAAAACAAAATCAAGGTTCTGGGTCCTTCTAATGTAAAGTTATTTGGTTTCAAAATGACACTAAAATGAATGAAAGTCGATGGAATGCTAAAGGCTACTGGGCCCTTTCCGGGTTTTTTCCACCCCATGGGTGTTTGAACTTTCATGTCTGTTTCTGCCACCTTGGTGTATTACATTACATTTAGCAGACACTTTTATCCAAAGCGACTTACTTGGTGGAAGCCACAAATATTCTAAGACGACCAGATATGGCACTCCCTATTAAGGCCCATTGTAACGGCTTTTTGGCCGCAGTTCCATCAGAATTCCACTGGGGGCCTCGGCAGAGACCAAAATGAATGGGGCCCAATGGAGCTAGATGCTAAAAATCACCATTTTCACCCAAGTCTCTTCAAGTGCGCTCAGATTTGAATGTAGTTTCTTTAAGCAAAAATAGGGTTTCAGTAAAAAATCCACTGGACGAGTGCATATGTCCCTTTGATTTCTTACAGGTCGGCCTCTTGTTGTCTACAACGCGCTAGCATTATGCTAATGACAGAGCTATGTATGACATCATCGACACTTTAAGTAGCTTTTTGAAGAGAATGTATGACTGTAAAAATCTACAACTCAGTCGGGAGCATTTTATAGACATTCTCTTTGAAAAACAATATTCAAATTAGTAGACAAAAAATTATATCTCAAGATAAGGGCAGGTAAAGGGGTATTGCTCCATAGGACTCCATTCATTCTGGTCTCCAAAATGTGACAGCCCCCGCGTGGATGACGATGGAACTGCAAACAAAATCATGTGTTGTGAAACCGAAAATGCACCAGAGTGCCATATCTGGTCGTCTTAGAATATTTGTGGTGGAAGCATCAAGGGGGCAGGAATTGATGCGGAAGTTCAAACCCGGGAAGGGCCCAGTAGCCTTAGCATTCCATAGACTTCCATCCATTTTAGTGGCACTTTGACATGAAATAACTTCACAGAGGGAGCACGCATACCTTGATGTTGGCATTGTTGGACACCGGAGAAACCACTGCAAAACATATTTGCCTCGATCGGAAATCTGTCATGTCATTGTCTTATGAGAAACGTTTATCTGAAATTGTGCTAAAAATGACGTCACAAATCATGCGGCGGTTAGTGAGTTTCTGTCGCAAAGGAAAAAATTTGCCATAGGCCTACTGTTTGAATAACAAGTCGTACCCATTATCATTCTTGTTTACTTTTCTGTTCAGGTCAGGGAAACATTTCCAGCTGTATTTCCCACAAAATAAGCATCAGAATTGGTATCTTGTTTGTAAGAGTAATTGTTATCTTTGTGGATTTTACTGTTCGATCCAAGTGAATGCTTATTTTGTGGGAAATAGAGCTGGAATACAGCAGTTTAACAGTTTTTAATCTATAAAGATGTATTTATTTTTAGTAAACAAATATTTAAGTTACAATTATGTTCCAACAAACTTGAAAAATTCAGCTTGACAGTTTTTTTTATTACCCGTTTTATTTTTTAATACTTGGTTCAATAAATGATGTTAAGTTTAGAAATGTTGTGCATCCACTTATTTTTAGCATGCGAATGAAGGGGAAAACTTCAAGATATCGTCCCTAAAGATCGACCAAAAAAAACATTGGCATTAGTTGTACAAAAACCCATATTGGTTGACCTCTATTTTGTACATACATCAAAACCTATGGTTGGCTTTCAGGGACAGAGGCTTGGCTGTGGGTGTGGCCCAGAGACTCCATAGCGCCTCCTTATGTCATGGCTGGCACATAGTTTCAGATCATACACACACCACATTTGGTAGGTATGTTGGGGGTGGGGTGAGGTAATTGGGGTTATATGCATTTGGACACATGATCAATTTTCACACACTCCTCCTAGACTGTTCATTGCATTCATGTCAGATTTGGCTTGTGTGATGCCAAAATGTTGCTGATAAACCATGAAGAGATTTTTGTAATATGTATGTAATGTTGTATTATGCTGAAATAGGGAGATGATATGGTTTAATATCTCACCACATAAAGAAATGTGTCATGAAGTCTCAGTGCATTCAGTGATTTGTGGGAAACTTCTCAGGCACTATGATTATGATGACATTCAGACAATCAATATGCCTGTTTTGTGTAGCACCATCAGCCAAATAGCTAAATAGGTCTACATTTTTTTTTTTTTTTTTTTAAACACTTCTCCCAGACAGTTTATGATACGATGATATCCACATGCCAAAACTGGCATAATACCACCAACTGGCAATAGAGGGATTTTTTCCTCACTTTTGTTGAAATTTGATCCTAAGTCATTCTAGCTTACTAGTCAGGTTAATGCGTGTGTCCTGACTTCCCACATCCACACAGGTATATGCACACACACATACATACACACATACACACACACACACACACACACACACACACAAAGAAGGCCAAACATACTCATATTCATATTTCATTTTCAAACTAGATGCGGTACATCTAGTTAGAATATGAAATCGTGTTTCAGTTACATCTGAACGTGTAGTATGTTTTACATTTTTGTAGTTCAAACAAACAAGTTTTTTGCTAAAATTGTTTTTGGGTTTGTTGATGACAAAGTTGCAATTAAGAAAAGGTAGCTACATATTACTCTGTGTATATTTTTCCCTGTGCAGAGCACAACAATAGCAATAGCAGACTAGCTGCTCTTACAACATATACTGTTGATACATTACAATAGACATTGTTTTCATTTCACTGGCTAGCCTACTAACGTAAACACTATTAAAGTTATATTTGCACACTTTGTTAACTTTGTCACTCAGATAAAGTATTAGCAAAAAGTTGTTACCTTGTTATGAAATCAAATTAGACTGTGATGTTAATACCTTGTGTCCCAATCATTTACTCAGCTATGAATTAAGCAGAAGTAGATTCACCTTCATTACTGCTCAACACTATGTGTATTCATAAAAGCACTATTATGAGAATCAAAATAGAAGACAAAAACAAGCATAAGAACATGGAACCGGAATGGTATCGCATCACAGGTTTTAAGCTTTGTTCTCAAACCATTTACGCAGATTTCAAGAAGATTATTAAGAGCATTAACCAATGTTAATATTATACTTTAATAAGGTTCACTGCCAAATTTAGCCCTACTCACTATTCACATTTATAATTTTTGTACCATGTCATAAAACCCAGCCACTGAAATGCAGTTTGAGGAAATGGATTAATGTAAATGTTATGACTAGGCCATTTGCAGTTTTGCATGCGTATTCTTGACAAAATTCCAGGAAGTCGAAAGAATTTACATGGGGAAAATGGACTTGCACTGTGTACTTTTGGGGGACTTTAGTCCATTAAAATGACCTGTTTGTCCTGACCTGTTTAAATTGTAACCCTCCAAGGATTGACTTGGACAAATCAGATGAATGTGGAAAAAACCCACTGGTTCTGTGTCACAAAACATTGAGGTGTGGCCACATTTTGGGTCTAAATTCCACCCTTGGGTACCAACAACCATTAAGAAATGTTACTAAAACCAACAAGCAGGTTTCTGTTCATCTGGGTTAACCAACCTATTTTATAAAGCCACCTAAGATTTGCTTTCACTACAGTAGTTTTTACATTAACAAAAATGATACCTGCCAATTCCTTAAAGAATACACTCAGTAGAAAAAAAGAAAATAGCATTCTTTGGCAGATTTGACAGTTGACAGTACAATTTAGAGAAAAAAAATCACTCACCTACTACAGTCACCAAAAAGACAATCCACATTTTGCACCTCTTATTCACGTACATAACACAATTAAATAAGAACCCTGGGGGGGAAGACTATATTATGCTACTATACAGCATAAGGGACTATGAACTGTAACAGGTCTCAGATGACTTATAAACCAAATCCAGTATTTGCATAGAGCACACCCATTCACCAGCTGTATAATTGCAATAATACAGGGTGGGCCAAAAATACAGGACTATGTTAAATGCTTATATCTTGGAATCTAAAAATGCTACAGGATAAAACGAAATATATCTGTTGGAAGGTGGCATTCAGGAGTTTTAATACATGGGTTAATTTCTCTGGACACCACTCTGGAAGCAAATTAAAGACGTCACAAATATGAGGGTAGTTTTGAAAAAAAGGTTTGTTTGTTTTTTTTTTTGTTTTTTTACAAAAACACAGCCAAGAACATTTTTAAAATTATGAAGGTCATTAAACACTGTGAATAGAAACATTTCCCAGTCAAAATGATAGTAATATAGGGAAATTATTTTTTCTAGTAAAAGAATAGGGTATCTATATTTTTAATTTTGTACTTCGTCCACCAACAAATTGTAGTGTGGATTGTGGAAGTAGGACTGAGAACCATCACTGGCAATGTTTCAAAGTCATGCAATCATGATACAGGGGTACAAAAGGTCTAAAGACCTGTTTGAATGACCAACCTAGTTAATTTACATCAAAGACACAGGAGTATTAACAGTATAAATGGCTAGAGTTTAAGATGCTTGTGGTTCAGATTTACACTCTTGTATACTGAGTATGTTTCCCATGCTTCGTCACTGCTTTTCACTGAAATAAAATATTATTGCTGCAGCAACCAAAAGTATCCTTTTTTTCTTACAGCTAATAAGATTGACAAAAAACAAAGCTATTTTAGGGAATGTTTATTTTTTTAAAAACAATATACGTGCAAAAGAAACATGACAATTCAAAAGAAAATAATCCAGAGAAGAAAAAAAAACACAACCTGGAACCCTTTTCAATAAACATAAAAATACATTAAAAAAGATTTGCTTTAACTCTAAACTATTTCATAAAATGTTAGTTGGAGAAATTCATAATAAATTCATAATTGGAGTTGGAGAAATTCATAATGGTCTGAGGAAACGTGTGGTCAAAGGTAACTGGAATCATTGCTGAAGTGCTATGGATTTGTTCTTTTTTTGAATAGGGGAAAATAGCACCAATATGGAGGGGGCAGTAGGTTACAGTTACAGTCTGTGTGTGTGTGGGTGTGTGTGTGTACAGCAAGTGGGCAGCGGTTCGTGTGTGTGTGTGTGTGTGTGTGTGTGTGTGTGTGTGTGTGTGTCTGTGTGAGTGAGAGAGAGAGAGATCCCTGCAAAGATGGAAGCACATCATGGCGCTTGGTTCCTCAGTCTGAGTCGCTCTTCTCCTCCTTGAGCAGCAGTCGTTTCCCGCTCTTGGGGGCCACCCCTGCTTCCCCGTGTTTGCCCTTGGACGCGCTGCATAACGCAAGGCCGGGACAGTCAGTCATTTAAGAGCACAGACAGTGGTGAGATATTAAAGTTTGAAGCAGGTAATTTATATGTTTTAAAGCAAATTCTTAAATTAAAAAAGGAAATGCCTTTTGCCTTCATTGACAGGGCGGTAAAGATGGAGATGGGAAGTAAGCATGAGCGATGGGGTGGGACTGGGAAATGACCAAAAGTCTAAGTCATATCAGTCTTTTGCACAGTGTCACTCTGTCAATGTGTCCCTTTGTGTCTGTGTTACTGCGGCCAGTGTTGTAGTGTATATAAAACTTTGGGTATAAGAATTTTAGTGTATGCATTGTATATCAAAATTTTGTGTATACATACTATTTTTTAGAGCACCAAGGATAGGCACCAGGGAAACCCCATTTCAGCACACTGTACTTGTAATATGGTATGAAAATGAACACTCTTGAGTCTCTTGAGGTCAGACTTGAACCTAGGTCCCCCTATTTCTACTTCTGCCTTTTATGGTACGGAGATACAGCCAGCTACGCCACAGCATCCCCCAAACGATTACTTATTTCTGCTTGTGATTTAATGTTCACTTTAAAAGGGAAAAAGACCAACACTGGGACATCTGTTCCAAGATATTCCGCCAGCGTACAGGCTGCTGTGTGTTCTTGTGTGCCTCAAACTCCTGAGCTCCAGAGACACTCAAACCCTAGTCGTCTCTTCTGTTTTTAATAGACCAAAAAAAAGGCAACATTGTTTTTTCAGTCTGTTAAATATACCTTTGAGTATATACAGGTGTGCAGACCTCCTGTGTCATCTAGTTTGTTGCCTCTGTCTGGCACCTGTAAGATAACTTGTGGATGCGTGCACCTTCTCATTGTTCATATTCATGACATTGTCCACTGACCCATTTCCAGTAGACAAAACCAGAGGGCCAATGGACAGTCTGAAGTCCCAGAAGGCCCCCCAAAAAAAAGAAATTACCCATTTCTGAGCATCTTTCAAATGCACAGACATGGCATTGCATTTCAATGGTCCTGGAGCAAATTAAGGTAAGAGTTGCTTGGCTTTTAGACTCATTTTCAGATTGAGAGTTGTACTTCGTTGTGAAACGGTGTTATGTAAATTCTAAACAAACTTGCTCACTGATCCAAGAACAGGATGAAGTGAGCGCCCATAACCAACAGACTGCCTGAGGCAGAGAGGGTTAATTTCAGCTGAATTTGGCATGACCAATTTCCTTGTGTTCTTGGGTGCAGCACCAAATAACATAATGTGTGTGTTTCTCTAGATAACACGCCATGCCACACACCCACAAGCTTTGCATCTACAGACTCTCTGCTTTGCGTACACACTGATAACACGTGTATCCGATCATAACACTGTCAAAACGGTCAACCAGTCAAAACTGTGTTCGTGGTGATGGTGTGAAGCAGGCCTTACGCTTTCTGCCTGTACTTTTCCTGGTCCGCCAATGGGATCGCGTCGCTGAGCTCAAAGCTGTCGTTGATGCTCTTCAGCATTTCGTAGAGCTTCCGTCCACGGATCTGAGATGCAACAGACAAGTTCATTAGCTAGTTCATTGTTGCTGTCAGATGCTAGCCTCACAAGCAAACATGCATACATATACATATCTCAAGAAAACATATGTACACATCAAACCAAACACAGGCTCGCCCCGAGACGTGCATCATACAACTAAGCCTTGTGCACAATACATGGGGTGAGAGACAAACTGGCAGTTTTAGTGCTGTGGTTTTAAACGGGGGTCGTGTGAGTGAACATGTTTGACAGGTCTTACATGAAGAGTGAAGATCTCATCATCGGGGCTGGCGTCAGCCTTGGGCTTCTTGCTAGTTCCGGGTTTGGGCACAGCCTGGCCCTGGCCTTCCCTCTCTGACTCGCACCCTTGCATCTCTGGAGCGACAAACGGCAGAAATGACACCATGTCCACTGTTCGTCAATTATGCATGTTAATTTTACATCAATTACTTAAACCTGTCTTTTAAAGAGCATGCTTAGTGGCCCAAGCAGGCTCACTGAAGGGCTTGTGGCCCTAAATGTGAAATCCAATGAAACTAAATAAAGCAGCCACTAATGTAATTTTGCTTAAAAAAAAACCCAACAAAACACTGATTTATGGCCATCCAGAAAAACATCCTACACTAACATTCTGCATAAACACTGGAGTTTCCTTTTAAATGCAGACCATCCTTCAACACAAAGTCCCTGTCCACCCTTACTTCTCTTTGTCCCTGTTGAGAGAACCTTCTCTCCATTCTTCTTCATGTTGTTCTCCTCCTCCGTTTTGCGATCGCGTCCGGGGCAGGCACACACTCTCACCTCGAAGCAGCGGCGTCCCAGCACCTGGCCCCTGGTGGGAGTCAGGCACAGTGGGGTTATAACAGTAACTAACTGATTACAGAACCATCTGGATTGTCCAGGTACAAAATACAATTTGGAGAGATTCTGAAAAGGGTGGTAGACCACAAGAGAATAAAGGGATGTATACTGTACAGAGTTTTTGTTTTTTAGCCGGTATGTGAGCAACATGCTTTACTTTACAAAGACCTCCCCACATCCACCTAGTATGAACAGGTACGGAACAAGCTGTGCATTTTTCCCCCTCATATGAAAATACATCTCCTGTTATGAACATGCAAATGCTGTATGTAAATACTCTGCAGCAGGCATCGAAACCCATCTATGGTGCCATTCCAAACCCAGTAGGGTCTGAAACAAAGCCAACACACTGTTACAGCGTAAACATAGTGTGTATTAGCAGTAAAGACTATATGCATGTTTTACGGTTATGACACATAATGTGCAACATGTTGCCTGTGGCCCAGACCTAGCATGGGTCTCTATGTGTATTACCATCTCCCATAGGGAACAATAAAGTGTATCTTTATAATGTCTTTATAAGCAAAAGTGTTAACAATATTAACTCCCCCGTTTCCACAACTATGAACCCGGGGGGGTTGGCATGAGGCTGGGGGGACTCACTCTTGGGTCTCCAGGGTAAGAATAGTGAGGATGGGTCTTCGGTTCATGCCCCCCATACAGCTGCTGTTACACATGTAGCTCAGGAGGATCGTGGTGGCCTCAGAGCCCAGCTGTGTGAAGGAAAGACAGACAGACAGACAGACAGACATATAAATTCAAAAAATCCATTTACATGCTTACAACACTGACTGTGTAATCCAACTGTTTTTCTTCTTCTCTTGCTGCAATATAACCAAATAATATAACCCCTCCATAAAACAGGATAGGTCAGACAAAGTCTAACACACAGTAATACTCAAGCATTGCACTCATTAAGATGTTTATCGAAACGTTGATGTCATTGAAATCATAGTGATGTCGAAACAAAAAGATTCTGTACAATAAGTCAACGCTTTATTGCTAAAACAATAAGATACTGCCCAGAATTTGGTCTAGTGTGTCATTTCAAACAAGACTGTAAAGGATGCCATCAGGCAGGGCCTACACAAAGAACAACATAACAAAAAACTCTGGGTCCAACACATTTGGAAATTTGGACCACAAAGGATGAATTACATAAATAAACAAGTAAATACAGCATATAAATAAGTAAGTAAAAAAGTATTTTTACACTAAAAATGTTAAAAACACAAGAACTGAAACACTACGTGAATTTTAGTGGAATAAAACCTGAATAGACTGCCCTTATTAACAGCTGAGCGAATGAGCAGGTGGTTGGCGGTGTGTGTACCTGAGGACGTTCGTAGGGTACCACAACACTCTGGCGCTTGGTCGCCTGGTCCTCCAGGTACAGGGCCCTCTGGGTGCCCTCGATGCGAATCAGGTGACTGCGGTGGGCCACACCTGTACAGGACAAACGCAGCATTTTAATTACATACCTGCAAACTAGGGCTGGGCGATATGAGAAAAAATGATATTACGATTTTTTTTGTTCATAATGTTCGATAACGATATATATCACGATATAAATAAAATCACTATTTTTAAAAGAACATTGCACATGTACAGTGGAGTATACTTAGTGTTCAAAGCCTTAAAATGAACAAAAATAGCTTGACAAGCTTTCAGGTTACCCAGAATAAAAACAAAATGGTTGTACAAACTGTAAAGCACTTGCCAAACTGTAAAGCACTTTGAGCTGCATCTTGTATGTATGAACTGTGCTATACAAGTAAAGGTTTATTATTATTATTATTATTATTATTATTATTATTATTATTACATTCTTTTGTCAATTGTGAATTGTGTGATGGCATGTGTGATGTCTTTGTGCCGTTTCGATGATTTTTCATATGCCACGGTGCTGGAGAGCGGACTGTATGGTTTGTTGATCAGCCTTCCTCTTATTGCTGGTCGAGGGGGCTTTAGCGACCTGGCAGCACTCTGCGTGCTCTAATGGATGATGTTGTTATAAATACTGAAATAAATTGCTGTCGTTTACTGTTTTAGTAGGGACATGACTTCTACACATTTTACACAGGACATTGCTCTGTTGTTTATCCTACTTCAAATAGCCAAAGTACCTAGAGTTGCCAACTGTTCCGTAAAATACGGATTTGTTACGTATTTGGTTGATAAAATCCGTATTCCGTATTAAGTACGCACGGAACGCACCTTGTTCCGTATTTCTGGCATAGACGGGGCTATCTTTGTTTATGCCGATGGGGTCATTAGAAATAACATGGTATTAAAATTACACATTTATCTGTAAGAGCCTAGGACAAATAAATGCCTCCTCTGCGTCGGCCAGGCAGCCAGGCCTCTGTCTACTGTCACACACACACCATCAAACCAAAATGCGCTATTTTAATTGGCCGTCATTTACCTCGAGTCTTCCGTATCATAGCAACGGAGAGGAAGCTATGATGATGGAAGATTCACAAGCATGGCAGAAAACGAAGAACAAGATGTGCGGGCGAAGAAACGAAGATTACAAAAATATAGAAAAGAATGGGAAAGGGAATATTCATGGGTAGAGTGTGTACGAGGAAATGATTTTAAGGCAAACTGCACAGTGTGCCGCCGTGTGTTCACCATTGGACACGGCGGAGTTTGTGACCTTAAGCAGCACGCATCCGGCGAAAGTCATAAGAGGAACGAGAGAGCGCGGAGGACTCAGGCAGACCAAGTCCTTTCAAAGTTTCTGGTGCGTCAGGCATCACCAGAAGCAGATTTGGTACGTATAATAATTATTCCTTCCAATGATTGAAAGTAGCCTATACTGTACATCGACATGGAAAACTTATTTTGAAAGTGAAACTGTATGGGAGTGCCCTGCTGTGACAGTGCAGTAGCCTAGACCAAGACTGGATGGATGTGCAGGGATGTCAAACATTAGGCCCAAGGACTCACTGCTCACATAATTTCAGGCAGCCCTATTTGAAAGAAGTAAAAAAAAAAAAGTTGTAACTTTGTGAGCTACTTGAAATGCTATGTAAACAGCTACTGAGTAGAGGTTTGAGAATAGGATTTTTCACACAGGCACACACTAACATACAAATAACTCAATTAGTCACAGATAATTCAGAGTCTAATAGTAAAGCACACATATTCAATTTATTTATATATATAATTTTTGTTTCTACAGGTGACTGCTGCTGAGGTAGCACATGTCTATCATACAGTGAAGCACAGTGTAAGTTACAACAGCTCTGACTGTGCACTTAAGCTCTGTCAGCGAACACTGAATGATTCCAACATCGTCAAGAAGATGTCTTGTGGGAGGACAAAAGCTGAGGCGCTGGTCACTGATGTCCTTGCTCCAAAGGCAGTAGAGGGGGTGATCAAGAAACTAAAAATGCCTCAGAATCCTCTGCCATTCTCTATACAAACTGATGCCTCTAATAAAGGCAATCGCAAGATGTTCCCCTTGGCTGTGCAATTTTTCAGGGCAGACACTGGGATCACCCACAAATTGGTTGACTTTGTTGAAAGTGCCGATGAATCTGCTAATGGAATACTGTCCACAATTCAACATTCACTTGAAAATCTAGGTCTTTCATTAGACAATGTCTCTGCATTTAGTGCAGACAATACAAATGTCAATTATGGCATCCACAATTCCGTATATTCCAAACTGAAACAGTGCTAACATTTTACGAGGCAATTGCCATGCACACATTGTGCACAACACAGTAAAGTATGCCTTGGATAAGCTCTCCATTGACATAGAAAACATTGTCCTTAAAGTGTATAGCTTTTTTCCATATCGGCAAAGAGGAGAGAGTCACTGAAGGACTTTTGTGAATTCTGTGATGTTCAGTTTCATGATATCTTGCGACATGTGGTGACTAGATGGCTGTCTCTCAACCCTGCAGTCACCCGTCTTCTCCAGAACTGGATTCCTCTCAAGTCCTATCTCGTCAGTATTGGTGGAGATTGTCCAACACACCTCAGAACACTACTGAGATTAGCAGAAGATGCTGATGAAGTTGAAGAGGATGACCCTGACATCGTGGAGGTGTATCTCCTCTTCTGCAACAACATCCTCTCTGTCTTTGAGGCGGTGGTTAAAAAGCTGGAGAGTAATGATACCACATCAGTTGAGCTCTATGCCATCATGTTGTCCTTTCTGAGACAGCTGGCTAAGAGAAGAGATGATGAATTCTATGGCTACCTGACAAGACAAAAGCTGCAGCAGCTCTTACCATCTGATGCAGATGTGGCCAGAGAGGAGTTCACAGCCTTCCTCAACACAGCCATATCCTACATAGAGAAGTGGTTTGATTTTTCACAGGATAACTGGCTCTTTCACATTCAGCCCCTCTCTCTGTCATCTGGCAGCATCTCCTATGATGACATGGTTAAGGTCTCTGAACGGCTTCACCTGATTGGCAGGATCAACATGGATGCACTCTATGATGAGTGTGTTACTGCCAACTCTGTTCTTGAGCATCTCACAAAGCATGAGGACTGGGTGTCCAAGGGAACAGCTGAGCGATGGATGGCAGTTCTCCAGCAAGTTGAAATTCCAAACATCCTGGCAGTTGTGTCCTTTGTACTAAGCATCCCATCTTCAACTGGCTATGTGGAAAGGGTCTTCTCCCTAATGAAGAATAAATGGTCTGACGTGCGTAACAGATGTTCAGTTGAACTAATGAAGAGTGAGCTGATGATCACTCTGAATTATGAATTGTCTTGCACAGATTTTTACACTGCAGTGGTGAAGGATAAACAACTACTTGCTACAGCAAGAGATCAAAGAAAGTACAAGTGGAAAAAATAGGCTTTATGGAAGTATATGTGCAGTGGTACTAAAATAGCAAATAGGCAACAGTAAAATAGTAATTAAGTGTCCAAAAAAACAACAATGTCCAACCTTGATGTTAAAAAAAGTCAAGCTCAAATGCATTTTTTCTTTTATTTCATGTCTTATGGCCAACACAAAACTGCACTGATCATTTAGTTTACCTTTGCAGAATGCATTATCTGTCAGTTGTGTTATCAGTTTGCTGTTTAAGGAGACATGGAATGCTATTATTGTACCTTATTCTCTGGTAATGCAATGTTCAGCCTTGATGGTAAAAAATGTAAGCTTCATTTAATTTCATATGGCCAACACAGATCTCTATTAGGTAACGGAATGTGTTCATCCTTTATGTTAAAAAAATATGAGCTCAAAACTTTTTTATTTAATTTCATTTTATATGGCCAACACAGATCTTTATTAGGAAATGGAATGTGTTCATCCTTTATGTTAAAAAATATAGGCTAAGCTCAAAACTTTTTTTTATTTAATTTAATTTCATATGGCCAACACAGATCTCTATTAGGTAATGGAATGTGTTCATCCTTTATGTTAAAAAATACAAGCTCAGTGTTCTCAGGGGACATGGAATGGAATGCAATTCTCTGATATGTTAATAAATTGATTGATGTTAATAAAAAAACACATTTGCTATTACTATAGCTTTACTAGCTTTTATTCATGTCCGCTGTAATGTCCACCGCCTTACTGCGCCAAAATGCCGCGCACACGCGCCCCCCCCGTTCCTTATTTTCAGATCTGAAAGTTGGCAACCCTAAAAGTACCTCCAGGCAGCCGAGCTCTTCTGGCCCTTCTTCTCAACGATTTCCTCCTGGGCAGTACTGAGACTTAAATGCTGTGCAGAACGCCACCCAGCCGAGTTTTCGCTCATTTTTATACCATCTTATTTTGCCGGTTTGGTTGGATACACGCCGTGCTGCAAACTTGGCTGAGATGCTTATGTTAGCTGCTACACGCGGCGCGTATGTCAAAGTGTGTGTGTGTGTGTGTACACACAACCTAACGTGAGTGACGTGGTGGCTCTCTTCAAACTGACTGGCTACGTGCGTCAATGTAGTTATGATTGGCTACTCGCGTGCCTATGAAAACGTTGGTGATTTTTTGAAGGCGTGCGCTTATTGCAGGCTTATCGAATGTGTCTAATTTCTAATCGTATTAATTTTATATCGCGCATAAAATCGAAATCGAAAAATCGCCCCAGCCTACTGCAAACTCATAAGGGTTGAAAAAGGTGACAAACTACCGGTAAACTCCCGGCCCTTAAAGCTGTCATAATATAACCAAATGTATTTGCATTTACATAATCTACACTTAATACTGACTCACACTCAAGCTAGCCCATGTAATCTCTACACACCTCAGCATTAGCAACCTGTTGGAATACAGGTACAGGTAACCTTACTCGTTCCCTCATCAGCTCAGGACCCTTGGGAGCACTTTGTGTTGACAGTGGAACAGGAGGGAAGACACTACTAGTAGTGAGTATTGTGCTCACTTTCTTCTTGTGCACCTCTTGTGCACCTCTTGTAACAAAGGGTGCATTTACAACAGCCCGCTTTGTCAATTTGTTTGAAATACTGTGACAGTGGGAAGCTGTACTCCACCCCCTTCACCTCAGTCTTCACCTCCAATTTTAGCCATGCCCAGCTCCACTTTGCCCTAACTCTAGTTGGTGCATCCTCCTCCTCAAGCTCTCTCATCTGGAAGAAGAAAAAAACCAACCTTATTGCTCATCAGAGTACATATAGTCACTAAAAAGCATTAAGGCTACACTCAACTGCATTTGTTTACATTTAAAAATGCATAGGCCTATGGTTTTCAAATTCATGGGGTTTGTGTTGGCATGGCATAGTAGGCATTATAATGAAGTGAATAGCCTAACAGTGTGCAGTAAAATTCCTTAGTAAGACAGACATGCTTCATACAGAATGAATATTGTATTATTTTAAACTGTAAAATACCACTCTACCACTTTTTATCTGAAATAAATAACCTGGGCAAGGCCTATCATGTGTTTCAATCAAGAGACCAAGGTAAGTCTATTTCACTAGGCAGTTATTTGGGACAGGTAAACGAATTAATTCCTTCTTCACAAAAATCTCCCCCATAAATATATCCTAAAACTGGGGGAAAATATCACACTCGGATAGACTATATTTAGCCAGTATAACTATGTTGTTGTGTACAGTAGGCCTAATACCCTTACTGAGTAAATTAAGCTATGTCACAGGCTTTCCCCCGCAGGACACGCTCTTGCGGGGGCAGAAACTGAACGAGAGGCATGCAGTTCAAGGCAGCGACGATATCCCTCTAACCAGGCGGACTGAACACTATTCATTTCGTGTAACGCTGGCCTCAAATGCCATTTTGTTTGTAGATGTAACAAAACGTGTGTATCGAATTTAAATCGTGTATTGGACTTACAACCACACCGCGAATAACCGCTTCCAAAGAGCTTCCTTCTGTGACAGACTTTTTAAAATTTTTTTTTTACTTTCGTTCCACTAACTTGCAGCGAACTTAGCCTACCTCAACACATGCAACGAAATGTACACATGCGAAATCTACTGGCCATATCCCAAAACTGGATAAAATATCACTCTCTGATGGGCTATTTAGACAGTATAACAATCGCGTTGTGCACAGGCATATAGCTTAATTTACTCAGTAGGGTATCACCCCCCCGCACAGGCTCTACCTTTGCGCTTCTCGTTGTCTGTGAGAAACAAGAGAGGCATGCTAGTCAAGACAGCGATATAGAGCTATTCCTAGCAGTAGCTGCTACGACAGACATTTTTAACCTTTCTTCCACTAACACAGCGAACTGACCTCAACACATAAAGGGCAAATCCTTGTACACATGCGAAATACACGTTTTCATCCCATCACAGGTGACTGTCCCAGTTCCGTTGATCAGATCCTTTCACAGAATGAGGTTGCCAGATCTCTTCGTAAATGTTGACTCTGCAGACTCTGAATCCTAGCTAACTGCTATGGAATTTTGAGAAGCGAGGACTGGCAACCACAGTGGATGTGAATCACTAGGCAACCAGAACTCCGACGGCAAACATGCGCACCGTCACTCTTTTTAATAGTTAGCACTACGAGAGATGGGATAAGGCAATGTATAGTTACAATGTTTGTTAACCGGGCACTGGTGGTTTGGAACGTCAATCCAGAAAGCAAATGTTCGGCAACGTAGCTCGCCGCTCACCCCCCCCCCCCCCAAAAAAACTCCTCGGATCTACACGATTCACACAAGTGACCCATTTTGAAATCAAAACGGCGAATTTCGCCGAAAGGTGACAAGTTTGCAGGTATGTAATTAGGCCGCCATCTTTCTGAAGCCGGGATCTCCACCACTGCCTGACGGTGAGTAAGCCTGGGGCAAGCCAGCAAGGTTATAATATGTGACTCAGAGATATGGTGGGTGATGCCGTTTCAAAACAGGATACGTTTGGACCTCATTGTTACAGATTATAACAACTTGTCATGCCGATATAGTCATATGAGAAACCCACAGAACTGAATTTGCGCATTTCTTCCATCAATATTGAGGGAGATTCAGACTAAGAAAGTTAGAATTTACCCACTGATTACAAGTACAGGTGTACCTAATTCAGTTCATTAAGACTTCAGTTCAGAATAACTTAATTAATTAAAGTTAGTTACGCCTGTGCTTACAATCAGGGGTTAAATTGACTTTTGTAAGGAGGGGGAGCCCTTCTTTTTTCACAGTGGTGAGTACTCACAGTAGTGATCTGAAACTATGCACTGCCACCTTGTATGTCACAATATCTGTAATGACTCAAAAACCAAAGACCACATTTTCTGGAGATGACATTACAGACTGTCTTTATGAAAACAAAACTCATTTTAAAAATATAGGTGTTTTTGCTATTCAATTTGTAATATTATGACCTCTGATAACTTTGCTACCTTTCATTTTTGGTATTATAAATGTAAATTGTAGAGCCAAAAAGGATCTTTCAAACAATATGAGAATCATTTTTGTACATTAAATGAGGTACAATAAGTTAAAGGTATAGCAACCATTCCAATTATTTCAAACTTTTAGTCTAAATTCCTTTAATATTGATGCAAGAATTCAGTTCTACGTGTTTCTCATATGACTAAATTGGCATGCCAAGTTTCATTAAAATCTGTGATGATGAGGTCCACAAGTGTCGTGATTTAACACAGAATCAACCTGGTATACAATCTGAGACAAGTGAACATGCGAAGAAGGACTAAGCATCTTTGGGATTATAGCTCGACTCCAGATATGGAGTCCCCACAGAATCAGATACCATCTAAGACAAAGAGATAACCTGGGTCTAATATACAACTCTGTCTGCCAAACTATATAGAAATTCAAAATATAAAATAAAGAGCAATGGGCAGTTACACAAAAAGGCATGGTGAATCCCTGAATACATCTACACAAAACCTTTTACAACAGACAGACAATCCCACATGAGGAGTTGATCATGACAATGGTTTGCTCATCACACAGGAACATTTGCAAACCACACCATGCTCCACCTCTTTGTCTGTCTCTTTCACACGCACATAGACGACACCTATATACGTGCTCGCACGCACGCACAGAGACAGAGAGACGCATGAACGCACGCAGACAGACAGACGCATGCACAGACAGACAGACAGGCAGGCGGGCGGGTGCACGACGCACGCACAGACAGACTATATGCTTACAGACACACCTTCATTGTTCTCTGCAATGTTTTGGTGGTGCGGGCAGCGCAGCACCACGTCAGCCACGTGGTCGGATTTCTTGTAAATGGCAGTGGCCCTCAGGATGGCCCCCGCAGGAGGCTCACAGTCCACCAGCACCTCCACCGGGCACGTCTTGGCCAGCTGGCAGAAGAGCTTATCCAGCTTCTGGGAGAACTGTACAACAAGGAGGGAGGGGAGGGAGGGAGGGAGATGCAACACTCCTTTATTGAATTATTGTCATTTGTGCACAACATTAAATTTTAACGCCTAGTTTGGTGGGTCAAGCTACACTGATTCAACACATAACGGGAAAGGTCTCTCCCTTTACAGCTGAAATACCATGTTCCTTTTCTGTGTCCTCACAAAACACCCGGCCCCTACCTACCCCCTCATTCCTTGGACAGACAGACAGACACACACACACAGATAGATATGTTCATTTGTAAGCACTTTCCTTATTAAGTTTAGCAGCCAATATGCTACAAAAAAACATGATGAGGTAAAAGACAAACTAACAGGAAAAACATCATACATAACACTGAAGACAAACAACGGGATGGAACAGAACAAAGACATAAGAGGAAGAAATACATTCACAGGCGGGAAAATGTTTGACAAACCTTTATGATTACCACCTTACGTCAGGTCAACAGTAAACTAACCAAGTGATGAACCCTCTTAAAAGAACAAGACACTGCTGGCGTAATATTCAGAAATCTAAACTTTGAACGCCTGTGCAGGAAACTGGCCCTTTGATGAGGTTTAACCCTTTCCGTTCCTGAGATAGGGCCAGCAGTATGGGGTGGGAACATGCCCAGTCATGTTCAAATCGCCAATTTCCATTCGCCGATTTAAACTGATGATGTGGAGGAGAGGGGAGGCACTGACTCAGGACATGACAGACAACTGACCCCCCCCCCCCCCCACTAAGCCCTTCACCCCCACACACACCACCGCCACCAGTCTCACTTCCAAAAAATGCCATTCATTCATTCCTTCACTTACAGGGTATGCACTCACACTTTATTGGGTGGTCCTGGCACAACGGATCACTCACTTACACATTGGCCCTCACTGCCTTGACCGAGCTGAGGACAATAGGCTATGCTATAGGCCACGGAGCTACACTTCTTACAGCAGAGGACTCAATACGGAAAATCAGAGCAGAAGGGTGCCATTTTGTGACCACGCGAATGCTAGCAGGTAAAATGTTGATCTTTTACCACTGCTGATAAAACTAATCGTTTGATTAATTGTTCAGTGCCTTACTCAAAGAGAGATCTGTCTGGGGGGGGGGGGGGGGACGACATGTGTACAAGTTTACCAACATATGTTGGGATTGCAAAATGTATAGCGAGAGGATAGATGGCACATGGCAATGTGTGAGCGCAGGATTCGCCCAAAAAGTGAATCAGTCATTGTCTGTATATGGGGCAACTGTTTTGTTACAAAAATTGTATTCTTCAGCCTCTTTTTACAAAGACCTTTTCCTAATAAACAAATAACCATTAAAGAAGAGGGAGCGAGAAGTAAAAACTACTGACTTTGTCTAACTAACTATCAGCCATGTCTGGGCATATATTTGAAGTCTTGTTTAGAAACAATCTAAAATTCAAGGTTTTTTTGCTATACAGATAAGTGACTAGTAATCAAAGAGTTTGGTAGAAATTCAAAGCAGCTATGAAACTGACTTCTTTTTTTCACAGCAAATTATTTTACACCCAATGTAAAACAACAAAAAATCTGTTTGATGGAAATCCATTATAAAAAATCTTCTTGCTGCTCTATTCCAAATACATTCTAACTACCTTTACTAAACCAAACTAGAACTATTACTTATATTATTATCTCCACTTATATTATTATCTCCATTTCATTTATATACTTCCGTCTTCAATAAAAACACTTAATGTAAGCGTTACACACAGAGATATTCTAATTTTCCAAGTTCAGACAGCTTAACGGTACAATAATGTGTGTCTAGCAAAATCTACCCATTATTCTTAAATTTGTACATGTCCAAAGATACCCCAACACCTGTTCTGTGCGCAAACCATCCACAACCCAATAATTTGAAAACATGAATGACAAAATATGACATCGACATTTAAAACATCACACACAGGTAATGGTATTGCCTGCTGATGTTGGAAGCTGTAACAGTGGAAATTTCGCCATTGTGAGAAATTAAATAATTATCTGCTGCACATCTACAGTCTTTTTTAAAGCTTCCATCCAATATATGCAATATGTTTGAACATCAACAGGTGTGCAGCAAGGCACAAGCATTTAGCTTAGGCTGACAACCTATAGAAAAGCAGGGCGTGACAAGGAAAAATATGCGGCCCTTACTGTGGAGGTGGCGGACTTGGCAGTGCTGAACTGGGTGAAGCGCACGCGGAAGCCGAGGTTGCCGGGGTAGTCGGAGGTGGAGGGCACGGTGGTGGCAGTGGGGGGCAGGGAGTCCATCCCCGGAGAGGTGGAGGGGGTCGGGGCAGACCCGTCCAGCGGGAACCCCAAGCGATCCAGGTCCTCAATGCTTTCTGGGCCCTGGAGCGGGAGACAATGATTAATTTTATGGATTAGCAGACATCCCATCCTAACAGCGCTAACCTCCACCTAACAGCACTGTCCTGTACTTTTTGTTATGCTCTTTCTTGCTCTGCATATCTGTAACTTGATTTGTCATTTGTGTCCTCTATTGTAAGTTGCTTTGGATAAAAGTGTGTGTTAAGTGTAAAGTAATGTAATGCAGACAGAAATCCAAAGGAGTAGGGCCTACATTCACAAAGATTCTCAGAATGTTGTCAGAGAGCTCATAACTTGGCCTAAGAAATTCTAGCAAGGAATCCAAGAAACTTTTATCTTAGTGAAAAGGTGTGGTTGACCCTGTTGCTAGGTATGATGCAGTCTTCTAAAAGCTGTAACAAAAATCAAAAGAAAACAAAAACGCTTCTGATAATGAATGGACAGTGGAATTAACCGATTACAGACTGCATTAAGAAAAGTAATCGTGAAAATTGTCATGATGCAAAATTAAATTGTTACACAACTACAAACTACAACTACAATTGTTACAAAATTGTTTGAACTTACTTCCTTTACATGCTATTATATTGATTTGCTTGGTATGTTAACATGCCATGCTAGTAATTTTACTACTTAATATACGTGATATTAATGGTGGACGCAGACTCCCCTCTCTCTTCATAATAATTTTTCACCTTAGGAGCTCTCTTAAGGTCCAAGATGCTTTGTGAATAACTTTTATTATACCAAGGGAGATACTAAGAAAAATCTTTTCTTACTTTTTCTTAGAATTACATCATTAAGAGCCACTTTTAGTCTTAGGATGCTTTGTGTATATGAGCCCAAATGGCTAGAAAAGGCCTGTACACCTTGGTACAGTATATTGCAGGTGCCGCTGTATCACTGTTTTTACCCTAGTTTCACCCAAACACAACACTAATTGCTACAGTGCTTGAGTGGTTTGTCTGTCTAGCAAGCAGTGTTGCACTTTCCGTTTGTTTTTACTCCCATACCATATCAAAGTGAGAAACACTTAGTTGCAACATGGTCCTCTGTGTTAGGACATAAAAAAGACAACATGTTCATGTCCAGGGGGGTGTATATAACACAGCCAATATCAGCCCTTTAGGAATCCTTATTATTCATCTTGTTATATTGCTCTGGCTGGTTAGTGCATCACTTAAGGGCATTGTGCAAGGACAATATGTTTACTGAAAATAATATATGTTCACAGAATAAACTGAATAAATGTGTCATTATAATGTGCAAACTATAATATGTGTAGGAAAAAAAACAAACAAAATGTAATACAAATCTAAGACATATCTAGAACTGGGGATTTGTGTTTAAAAAGGCTTCTTACCAGATCCAGCAAGTTGTGAAAAGGGTTGGCAAAGGGCAAATCATTAATGAGGCTGTAAAATAGAAAATGCACACACATGTATAAGGTTATGAGTGCAACAGTCATGCTTTACTGATCAAATAGTAAGATAAAACAACAGACAAGCAGAGAACAGATGCAAACGAGACTGATGTGAAGTCTTGTCTGTGTACAGTCACTGTACTCTTGCTGAGGTAGCAAGAATACGGCATCACCAGATTTATAGTTTACAACAGAGCAAGCTTTGCAGTTAGGCTGTATGGTGATGCACTGCAAGTTATTTCTCTAAAGTTTTGTTTCCACCAAGCAGTACGGTACAGTTCGGTTCGGGACCTAACGGTTTGGTACAGAACGTTTTTGTGCGGTTCGGTACGGATTGTGTTTCCATTGCCAAAAGTAGAGTAGAGTCGTCGTCAGGTAGAGTCGTTGCGTGCGTGACATCGCCGCGAAAAGTCAGCTGAGACGACAAGACAGCTGTCTAACACCATTTAGTTAGAAACAATGGAGGAGTTACCTGTTACCTCAGAATTACAATGCAGCCTCCCAGACATGGATCAACTCCTTCCAAACTTTAGCCTTCCTTCCCTATTTGTGATATGATGCAAGAGAAACTAGAATAAACTGTGTCAGCACTGTGACGTTCTTCCCTATATCCAACATGATTCAAGAGATACCAGAATGAAAAAACGTTGAGCATTACCACTTCTTTCCTTCCCTATATCTGTTACGATGCACACAATACCAGAATAATAAATACCAGCATCAAATATTACAATGTCTAGTGCCTCTATCACAATGATAGCGCAGAAATATTAACACAAGCTATTGTTTTGGTAAATGATTGTTAATGAATTATAGGTTGTGAGCAATTTATGATGCAGCTTGTAAACTTTGCCTGAAACAGGCCTTACCTGTTGTCCATTTTACCCATTTCAGTGGCCCAGAGTTCATTGAAGGTGCCCTGGCTCATGGGCAACTCAATCATGTCCTCATTCATTCTGCTTCCTGCTTCTCCCCACAGACACAAGGCTCTGGTCTCAATGATGGAAACAGGAGGGCAGAGGAGACTACCACAAACAAAAAAAAAACTGTTAGTACTGTGAAGTAGCAAACAAGAATATAATTACATGCTTCAGGACAACAAGGTTAACTAGTTTATGTTTGAAATACGTTTAATATGCAACATTTACACTTGACACCAAAAGTCATTTCCTACAATATGCGCATCATTATTACATAGTTCAGACATACCAATGCATTATGCAACTCAAATGGACAATTATGCGACAGTATGTAGGAGTCATAAACGCACTATATCTTGTGGATTATAGGTAGTGCATAAATCCTCGCTTTGGTTAAGGGGGACACAGACAACAGGTTCCTACGACGGTCTCGAACATCCAGATAGGTTATATATTCAAAAAAATATTCCAAGACATGCGAATGCGATTAGTAATTAGTTTGTTATGGTACTAAGCATAACCTGTTTCGTTTGACCCTCAATCCCGTACCTACTTATGTGAGACGATTTAAGGCCTGCGGATTATGCACAACACGTCCATGCGTTCCTGACTAAGGTTAGTTAAATCCAAAAGTCGAAATGTATGACCACTGTCACACAGCAAGTTATGTACCCTCTTTCAATGCTTTGTTTATCCTCAGAAGTCTGGATAACACGTTTATTTAAAACAAGAAAAACGTTAAATTCTCCTCAAGTTAAATTCGGGGCCTAATGACCAAAACATTGATGGCCTAAGTCCTAGCCGTGGGCTAAATGACGTTAGCCGTATTATTGTCCAATGAAATTACATTACTCGTTTATTTCAAAGTTAATCAAAACTCAGTCACAGCATCTTTCGTGGTCGTGCTGTTATTTCGTGCTGTTATTCCAGGAATCTTGTCCACCCTAAACAACCACAAAACAAAGTTAACTAATGTTAAAAGTAACGTGCTGCCTATAAGCAGAAAGCGACAAACGTTCATTTATCCAGAAACTGAAGAATAACCATGTGATCAACTCACCCGCCTAAATGATCTTGACCACTTAAAATATTTGGCTCATTTTTCAACATTGTGCTTGATTCACTGAAATGATGTGAGACTCTAAAGGTGCATTAGCTCGCTAACACAAGCTAAGTAGCTAGCATTTCCCGAAAAAGAGGTAGCGTTATGCTTGTTCGTTTCTCAAGTTCAAGCTATTTGAAACTAAGTAGCAGTCAAAGACTGTAAAATATTGCACTACCAATCAAATGCAATTCCACGACTTCATAAAATTAGCGTTCTGCAACTGTTCGGTGTGAGCTAACGCTAATCAAACCAATGGTTAAGTTTCCTCGACATAAGCCAAGCTGGTCATGCTAACTAACTTGAAACAGTTTGAATGACTTGCGTACAGGTTAATTAACTCTAAGCAGTTCCATTTTAAATTATATTTAATTAATATCTTACCTTGCCTCCTGTTATGTGCAAGACGCCTGATCTTTGTTTTTCCACGCTGAGGGTTCGTACCGTACACCGTCCAAGTGGTTATGTCCTCAGTGTTTGTTGTCCCACAAAAAGCTTCAATGCACCATGCTGTGGAAGGGGATTTCCAAAAAACTTCGGCCCTAGATGGGCGTGGCTTAGTGGCCAGATTTGTAGTACAGCCAACCAGAGGGTGGTGCTGGTTTCAAAACGAGACACCGGGAAGCGTCAGCTAGCTAGCAAACAGTGCAATATTGATTGAAACTAATAGTATTGTGAATAAAGTTGGAATTAAGAGAAATTAACGACTTAGACAGTGTATGTATTGGCATATACCACAGAACCCAAGAATGCATGCAAAACAGGTTGGCGATGTGAAACCAATTAAAAGCTTATGTGTGTGAAAACCATAGACAGTAGGTGAAAACCATAGACTGGTGAACCAAACACAACAAAGCAGGTTCCCACAAACAAGCTGCCGACTGGCTCGACTTGCTCTATTCCAGACGACATGACAAGGGTCCCTTCTGCACACGGTAGATTTTATTAATACCTAAATAAATACTATACCTAACAATAATACCAATATCCTTATAATATGGTTTTCCCACAAACCATATATAAAATAATTGATAGGCCTATGGCAAACAGTTTTCAGGTTTCGGAACTGTAGATAAGTTGTTAAAATAGCTGCAATTTGCAGACTGCCCCATCAGTTGAGTCTGTTTACCTCTATGTGCATTATGGCCTATGCGATACCCCCACCAAGGGGAGATATGAGTCTGGAAGCAGTGTGGTGGTCCTATCAGAATATATCCTATTCATAACACAAGACAACTGGTGGATAGCTTGACTTTGCACTATACTAAGCAAACACCAAGTGGTGCTGTCCAGGACATCTACCATTTAATAGTGTGATGGGGGTAGCAATACCTGCAGTAATTGCACATTTGTTTTAGGACAGGTGAGAATTACCTAAACAGAGCCTACCTATTATTATCCTAAGCAAAATGGCTGGTCAGGTGCTAGGCAAGTGAGAATGTGCATCAACTACACAGCACAAATGGGGCAGTATTTGCATTTTTGCATTGTCATAGGCTTGCAATATTTGCACTTTCTCTGAGCCACTTTCCATGAAGGGATAAAGACAAGTCGTTATATATAACTAGGCTAGCCAGATGGTGCTGTCCAGTAGAGGTTGCCTACTTCTACCTACATTTTAAAATGTTCTCTAATCTCTACGAGCTGTAGAGGTAGCATGAGGTTTCAAGCTCTCATCTGGCTCACTGAGTGGGTACGGTTACATTAGTTCAGTGTTGCGCATGTGTTATCCATGCACATTCTCTCTGTGTGCAGTAACTTAATTTGGAAAGCACAGGGCTACCAGTAGTGCCATAATGATGACACAACTTTCATTAAAAGCAAGAAAACAGGTTATAATAATAACTCTTCTAATTGTTTATAATTGCACACAATCTTTGTGGTGTTTAGTATAGTTTACAGTTTAGTCTGAAAAAAACTGATGGTGAGCATCCTCAAAGTTCCACCTCTAGGCCCCCAGCCTTGTCTGTCTGGATCCCCCCTTCTTCTTTCCTGTTTGTTTCTGTTTATGGAAGAGGTAGGTTTGATTTGATTAAGCTCCCAAGAATCCAATTAATATTTATGTTAATACATGCCATCCATTATTTTTTAAAATGTTATTTGCAGTCAATATTTCTGCATTATTTCTGTTAACTGACTTTTGTTAAATTTGTATTATTTATGTTATGTTACATGTCATGTGGGTGTTAGGCATTTTGTTGATGCTGTTAGCTGAAGGACTCATCACGTAGTTTTCATTTGTTTGTTCAGGTGTGCCATAATTATTATACTTATTACTTCCTTTGAAATATATGTACATTTCCTTGCCTGTTTGTTTCTGTTTATGGAAAAGGCATATCGTGGATGCTGTTAGCTGAAGGACTTATCACGTCATGTTTTTATGTGCTTAAAAAAAAAAAAAAATTTCAGTGCAGTTACCTGGTTGTTACCTGGTCATTATTCCAAAATACACAATGCAGAAGTTTTATCCCCGGTTACACATGTATAATGGGTTTCTTCAAGAGACAACTCTAAAGAAAGGTATAAGCCTATGTTAATGAGCATTTTTGAATGCATTATCAACTGTTAAATATTTGGCAATGAGTTATTTCATGTCAAAAATAGAGATGCACTTTTGCTAATAAAATAGTGCATTTAGCTAGCCTGGGCCCACACATACTGCCTGTGACACTGCACTGAATTCCAGCTGTTCCTTTGCCCGAGAAATCGGGCACCAATGAAAAACAAACACTGCGCATTTGTCATTGGAATCAGTGGTCGGTCCAGAGACTTTGAAAGACTCCTGTTGATCCTGCCTCTGAGCACTTCTTATATGGGATCTTTGCCAGACCAAGCTCTGTTTGCGACAGCCAGGATAGCATTAAACAGCTGTCATGCTACATATGAAATAATGTCAATGTTATTAATTGTTTACAGTGGCGTGCACAGACATTTTGGGGGGCAGGTGCTCAGAGGGGGAAGGGGGGGCACTTTTTGCGCAGATTGAACGTCTGGACTTGACGGCCGCCATTTAACCAACACTTAATGCCCTTGTACAGTTAAAGTATTAATAAGATTCATGGTAACTCCGTGCCTTCTTTCTTAACCATTAATTCCAGACCAACCGCTTTATATAGCCTGCAACAGACATCACCACCAGTGACGATGACTTAAAGAAAACTAGCCATACCCTCTCTCTAATGATGATTTTGGTGTGGCCTTTAAATTATTAAAGTGGGAGCTTTAAAATCCTGGTTGAAGTGGACTTTTCTTTCATCATGCGCTGTATGACTGACACGTGCTATGCACAACAATAGGCTATTTGCAGGTTGGGAGAGCAAACAACACGGTCTCACTTAATTGGTGTATCAGCGACAGTCTAATAATAATTATAGTTGTAGTTGCTGCTGCATTAGGCCTACCTGGCTGAGCTGGCTCGTGTAGGACACGAGAGGAGAAACGCCGTTCCTGCTACAACTGACAGCTTCCAGTCACTCAGCTGCTATGCTGTTTCAGTTGGCGCCACTTATTGGTCACGCGCTGTACCAAAAGACCACTTCAAAATTCCCCTCACTAAATTGTTAATACTACTACTACTACTACTACTACTACTACTACTAATAATAATAATAATAATAATAATAATAATAATATATATATATATATATAAAAAAAAACGTAGTTTCAAAAGGGCACTTTCATTGATGAGGGGCAAAGGGGCAGGTGCTTCCGCACCACCTAGCGTCTATTTGTGCACGCCAGTGATTGTTTAGATACAAATCTGAAATTTAATACGTGACTTTAGGTCATGCACCATTGAAGGTAGGCCTATATGGTACCTGTTTGTAGACATAGCCAAGAGTGACCTGGTAGCAAACACTGCGGTCTTTAGAGTCATGTTTATATGTGTAAAATTCTCTTTGTTGTAGATCATGGAGAACATGAAGAGAGTGAGGAAACAGTCATGTTAACATGAAGGAGTAGGCTATGCATTTAGCCAGGCTAGTGCCGACTAGTGCCTCCGCTCAATTTCATTTAGAGGGGCTGATGCATGAGGCTAGTGTGAATCATTTGGCCACCTCAAGAGTCAGCACTCTGTCTCTCTCTCTGTCTCTGTCTCTTTCTCTTTCCATGCACAGTCACACACACAAAGACACAGACACGCAGACACACACACGTGTTTGGTAATGACGGTGCACAAATGCAGGCTGGCATTTAGACATGTCTATTTTTAGCCTCCTGTTAAACTATTTCTATATAATAAAATATTATTAGTTATCTATTATCAATGAGAAGGAGCAATTATGGTTAACTATTGATGTGAGCAGAGAAGGACAATAATGATTTCTTGAAATGAAAAGTGGGACCATTCTAGTATTTTCTAGTATGCTGGTATCTAGCATCTATATTATACAGTCAGTAGTCATAGACCTCAATTTTGACTCTGATAGGGATGCAGGGATGCAAACAGTACAGTTCAGTACAAAAGACCAAATATCAGTGTGAGGCTACAAGATTAGGAAGTCACCGATTCAATTGTACCTGTATAGAGAAAATGTTGGGGTGGGTGGGGGAGGAACACACAACACTCTCCTGCACCCTCCTTCATGGCGGTGTTCTTGAGCAAGGCATGTCACCATTGCTTCAGTGGGACTGACCCTGTACCTAAGGCCCTTTGGAAAAACTGGCAGCTAAATGTGATGTAATGTGATGATGATGATGATGATGATGATGATGATGATGATGATGATGATGATGATGATGATGATATTGTGTCGTGACTAACAAGGTTGTGTCCCCCTGTTCCTCCAGACCACCTTGGGTGAACACATGAAAGATGACCCAGGAGTTGATATGAGGTGGTATTCCAGAAAGCAGGCTTAGTCACTCACCTGGGTATGTGTGTAAAAAAGCCCCATGGCTTTGTTTTGCTAGCAGAATAAAGCCATAAAACCTTTCAATTAGGAGAGTTACCAATCACTCTGAGTTAACCTGTCTGGGTTAGTCACTAAACCACCTACTTGGAACACCCACCAGGCCTGAATCCACACAAGTCAGTTGTCACCTGGGCAAAGTAAACTGCAACACAGGGTGTTTAAAAAAATGGACATTGACAAGTCATAAGCAGTTGAAATTAAACAATTGTGAACCTTTGTGAAATTGGTTGTAACTTCTCTTTGGATATCTTGTTTGAATTTTAATAAATATATTTTTTACTATTAAAGATTAAGCATATTTCATTTATTTTGCTTCTTCATTTATTTCTTAGATATTCACATTTATGTCAAGTTTTTTTTTGGAACACCCTGTGTATTGGAGGCCAGGTAAGTAGGTTATGTTTCTATTATGCCACCATCCCCAGCTCGCTCAACTGGCCACACCTCTTCTTGAAAAACAAAGGCTTCAAGGTTGTAGAAGGACTCACGCATCACTGAGCCTGACCCCATTTTCTGTGGAAATGTACTGTTGATGGGTAGCCTACAAATGGTAAAAGATTTGGGCTTTCAGGCTGTTTCCAAGTTGTAGTCCTTCCACATTCCAATAATCAATGGTGGAAAGTCTTGCAGAATGGTATCACATTAAAAAAACTACACCGGCCAACACTTATGAAGCTACATCTGGGAGATTTTAGCAGCATCAGTTAAACATTTGGGTTTCATTTTTTAAGACTTTGTAATATACAGGAGATTACTGAGATAAAATGACAAGATGGTGGAAGATCTAAAAGGGTCTGAAATTCGGGGAGATGCCTGGGAGAGTGTACAATCAAATCATTAAAGACACCCATGACCAAGTGTCAGATCTGAACACTGGAATATTGGGATTGAACTAGGATTGAGTGAAGTGCTTTATAAAGAGATAATAATAATAATAATAATAATAATAATGCCAAAATACATTAAAATACTGTTTCTGCCTGCTTCAAAAATAAGTTGTACAATGTTCCGAATTGGATTGCAATGTACAAAAAGATCAAATTCCGTGCCTAGAACGCACAAGTAGTGTTTATTTACATCTTAAAGGTGATGCTGATAAAGTGTTGATATTAGTCCCGTGAGTGTGTGGCACTTGTGATTCAATAATACTGCTGGTGTGTCGTGAGTGCGTCACAAAGTCAGCTGCCATGCTGGGAAGAGTATTCCCGTCAGCTGACGGGTTAGGTCACCTTTGTAATTGGCAGCCACATGCAATCTGTGTGTGTATGTGTGTGTGTGGGGTGTATCATTGAAATTGCATATTAATAGTCAGAGCTTTAATGCTGAATGGGAACATAGTAGGTGTTATATTTATGTGTTCAGACTGAATGAAATGTCAAAGGCCACATGGGCCGCCCTGATCTGACAGTAAGACCTATGCAGAACACTTACAGCAGCTGGGCTTTTGGTTTTGAACCCCATGACCCCAAGCCATCCTATAATATCACTGGTTAAAAGACAGACAGTCATTATGACAACACAACTTTTTACTTTGGTTAAAGTGGTTTCTGTTCTGAAAGTGTTTTGGAGTCTCCGCATCCAGCAAACTTTACTACCTGGAAATGCAATTGTGTCTAATAAATGCAATGCAAAAAATGTTTTTTTTTTTTTTTACTGAAATGCAATCGTCTTTAGAAACTGTGAGAAAATAGTTTCTGTGAACTCTGACAAACTGTTGCTACAAATTTCCAAACCGGGGTGGTAAGACTGCAGGAAACTGGTATCAAGTTCATACAGTCTGTCTCAATCAGCACTAAACCCCACTGTGATGTGTAGAGGTCAAGAAAATGAGAAAGGGAGAGAAGAAGCAGAAGATGTGAGAGGGTGGGTGAGACGATGAAAGACTGACAGAAATAAAAGACATGACCCTTGAGGGGAAGATCGGTCCAACAGATGAATTAAAGTGCTCTTTTAAACATAAGCCAGATGGAGAGATGGAGAGATGAGAGAGAGAGAGATGGAGAGATGGGAGAGAGAGAGAGAGAGAAAGATAGACCAAGCGCAAGAGGCAGTGGAAGAGGCTGGCAGCGAGCCCTGGGAAAACTGATCTAAAATAGCGGGTGAACGAGTGGCATGAGATGGAGGTGTGTCTCGTATGAGGGAGGTGTGAGCAGAGTCAGGAGACTGTGACCTGCCACAAACCCCCTTTTTTTTAAAGACCACCTGGCGCTGTCCAGTGGATCCTTAAGCACCCCTCTATCCAGTGACCACAGTGGAACAGTCCACAATCACAGACCACCTGTTGCCATGCGGTACTGTTCACTGGGGGGAGGTTAGCGCCAAAAGGGAAGAGCTTTACTGGTGGGATGTATGACCCCTTTGGCATGCGTTCGAAAATAGCAGCTGATTTATTACTGATGAGAAGATAGACAATAGTCGCCCACATAAGTCGACTTAGTTCCAGAAGTGTCGAGTCACAGCTTCACGTGAGTGACCAGTTGGCATCATCTTCAAAGCTTTCATTCAGTTTTCTGATATCACTGATTTATTCACACTACATGAAGTGAGCTGGCACAAGTGTGCATAATCTCTCTTGGATATATATTTTTTAAATACAGGACACTGTCTACACTATAAAAAGTGTTTCAACATAAAAAATACTTAAAAGTATTTGAAACAATATATTAAGACAATGCACTGCATGGCTCTTTTGATGCTGGTTAAACTTGCATTATTAAAGTAACATAGTTCATATGTTCAACAACAACTTAAAAAGATCCATGCAGCATGTTGCCTTAATTTTTTAGGTTTGGAACAAGCAGCATTTTTTTAACTGTAGACAAAGACAATACCCAATGTGCATGCTCAATTATTTAGCATCTCTCATGCTAAATAATTACTGATAGACTCAAGAGAAGCCTTTTAAAATGTTTCTAAATTATTATTTTGGTGTATTTTGGTAATAGCTCACATGTAGACTGTATTGACTGTTTTGCCATTCCATTGCCAACTGCCCTGAGGCAAATTAGTTTGTGGTGGCATAGGCCTACGGAAAAGAACATAGTCAAAAGTTACACAGTTAGGTTGTAGGTAATGAGATAACACACCCGCCCTTCCACCAATGACAGATAAGGTCAAGACAATTTCGTGTTGGACGACCTCTGCGACGGGACCTCAAGGTTTGTGGCATGACCAACACTCCAGTCACTCCTCCCTCCCTTTCTCCCTACTTTAAAAAACACGCCAAGAGGTGTGTGAGCGTGTGTGCCGATGTCACTCTATCTGACTGGAACAGACGCTGTCTTTACATACTTGTGACTGGAGAGGGACTTGCTGGGAGAGCAGACAAGACGCACACACTCCAGTTTTGGATTTTCAATCCCTGCTTTTGTATCTGGAATTGTACCTTCACTGGATATCTGTGTATTTTTTGCATATTTGCTTTCTATAGGGTCCCACTTTTTGTTAGCCATTTCAGTTCGCTGGGGTCTGTTAATAAGACTGCTGAGGGGGGAACAACTACGAGACAGGGCGAGACGCTGGCACAGGAGTGAATCCGCGTCGCGCGCTGTCAAAGTCATGCCGGCTGGATTTCAGCAACTGGGAGGGGAGGTAAGGGGTCAGAAAAACTTTTCACACGTAGCGTATATAATGTCTCTGTAATAACTGGCCCAACTTATTGTTTAGTTGATTTTAATTAGATGTATTTGGATTGCTATGTCGCCTAATATCTCTAGCGGCAGTTAGCAGATGACGTTGTTTTAATTGCCTCTCCTCTCGGGATACATCATTCCTGCCCACCTTTCATCAGCAAGATCACTTGTGCATTTGGCAATAGGCCTACACCAGCGCTATAAACACAGGCAGGTAACAGGAACGATGCTACAGCTCTATCAGCAGCGTAGATTCCTGTCCACATTGGTAACTTTACCCTCAATGAGTGTATTTGTATATTAAAAAAAGGTAACGTGACAACAGAAGTCGTCATCCCGTATTTAAGAAAAGAAGACCCGTATTTGTTGACAAGGATGACCTTGACAGGGGACAGTAGTCAGCTGAGCTGAGGTGGGTTGCTGGGTCAGGGACCTTTGCATTTCTGTCACTCAGGGTCAGAATGTAAGGCCTAATGGTCAATGACTTGGTCTTGGGATAGGTAGGTTACAGACTTGACCAGTAGGAAAAATGTGAGTGGGGTAGTGAATCACGAGCGCTCTTCGACACCCCCATCTTTGTCCGAGGTGCCCTTGAGCAAGTCATCCTACCCCACATTGTACCAGGGGCACTGTTCCTGTATTGTAGTCACTTGGGGAAATGTGTCAGCCAAATGTAATGTACTTTTGACTTAATGAATTCTGTATTTCTACTATTCAGCAGTACTAGTCAGCTAGTTTTCCCTCTGTGTGCCATGCCTTCTTTGTCGGCTTTGTTTTGCCGTATGATGACAAAACATGGCCTGTCTTACAAGTCTCTCTTGCAAGGTCATTGCACCAAAGCCAATAGCACAAGTTTGCACAATTTTTGGGTTTTGGGAGCCAATGCAATTTCTGACACTGATATTATTTGTAGAATTAATTTTTTAATTATCTAATGCATTTCTAAATAACCTCACTGTAAACCTTGTATGTGCACCATTTGGGTAGTTTCATACTTGAAAAATGTCAAAATCAAACCCTGAATTAAACCACACTATGTGAGCCATTCTATTAAGTTATTGGATTTCTATTGAAAGATGGCAGTCTATGGCAGTTGGTCACAGAGACCACCAAACACATGAAACTTAGAAATGGGTAGGATATTAAATAAACATGTACCAGAATGTGCGTTAAGAGCACGTAATATAATTCTCAATTAACTTTTTTCCAGTTAATGTACCAGGACATGTAGGTCAGTTTTGAAAACCAAAGATGTTATGTCCCATAACACACAAATTCATGCTTTATATTTATATATTTATATAATTGTCGTAAGTGCTAGTTGTGCCAGTCATGGAACAGTCTATAAACTATTTTTTTACTACAAATACAAATAAAGATTTATATCATCTTGCACTATAATTTTAAAAAGTAGCGGTGTTAATGTTTTATTTGTAAAGTAGCTCTTCCTGAAATAGCCTCAGTTAGACTGCAGTGATCCGTAGAAGAATTACTAGAGTCCAATGAACTAGTGTTGCTACAAGTGTAAGCACATATACTTTTAATCATCTTGCCCTTTAGTTATAATAAGTAGCCTAACACATATCCTGTGTAAAAGTTTGGTTTGTATAGTACTTGTTTCTGAAACAGACCCACTAAGAATCTCTCTGAGGAGAACAGGCTCTGAGGAGTGTGGAGGTCTGTGTTATTTGCCAACAGTGTATATAAACAGTGAGGTGCCAGGCGCTGTCTCTGAGCAACCATCACTCAGAGAAAAGACAGGTGTGTGTGGGTTTAAGACCAGCCAGTCACTGGACCAATGATGCATCGTTAAGGTCCATCTAATGCCAAATGGATCTC